>JAWWEU010000158.1:455295-488029 GCA_035583155.1 Acropternis orthonyx | reverse complement strand
GTTTTTTTTCTGTCTTTTTTTTTTTTTTTTTTTTTTTTTTTTTTAAATACCTTTTGTGCGGCAGCCGGCGGGGCTCGGCGCGCGGAGGGCGCCGGCGGAGGGCGGCAGGCCGAGCCGGGGCGGGCCGGGCCGGGGCAGGCTGCGCGGCCGGGGCCGGCGATGCGGTGCCTCGCTCTGCTTGGCCTCGTCGCCTGGGGCCTGGGGAGCTGGGCCGGACCCAGCGGCGGAGCGTCCCCCCCGCCCTGCCCGGCCTCCTGCAGCTGCGACGGCGACCGCGGCGTGGACTGCTCCGGGCGGGGGCTGGCGGCCGTGCCCCCGGGACTCAGCGCCTTCACGCACGCCCTGTGAGTCGGGGCGGGGGCCGGGCGGGCAGGTACCGGCGGCGGGGAGCAACCTGCGGGCTCCCCCGGCCGTCGCCCCAGAGCGCGGCTGCGGCGGGGCCCGGCTCGCTGGGGCAGGTGAGGGCGGCGGCACCTCCGGAGGGAGCGGCCCCGGGGGTTTAAAGGGCCGGGGGGATGAAGCTTGCTCGGGTCCCGGGGGGCTCCCTGGGTGCCGTCCCGAGCCGGGAGGAGCTGCTGCCCGCACGTGTGTGAGGTCCTCGCCCTGAGTCGCCTCTCTCCTCAGTCTTCCCCAGGAACCTGGGCTAGCCAGCTTGGTGCCAAAAGTCAAGGTGTTTTCAGTCCGAAGCATGCATGAGTCTAGTTAAATAAGGTGCTTTCGCTGTTGCAAAATCGCTCGCTGTGATGAAGCGCAGGGGAACCTTGGAAAGAAAAACCCCAGCATAAACAAGCATCGAAGGTCTATCGAGTTTTGCTTGCAGACGGAGGAAAATATATAAACTCTTAGAACGCTTTCTCCCATATTCTATGATAATATTATAAAGCAGGCGTAAACTGGTAGATCTTGTGTTGAGTTTTGCTAAGTTTATTATTCGAATTTTAATTGAGGAATGAACACACTGTTCTGTAGAAACATGACCGAAGAGGGATTTTTCTGCTTTCAGTATGGTAGCTTTGCTAATCCACAAACTTGTTAAGTTTCACAATAAAACCTGTCAGTCTTGCCCCACTTCTCAGCGCAGATTTCACAGGGTGGAGCGAGGTCTCGTATGGGCCAGTGGTCAAGTCTGGTATTACTAAAGCTTCGCTGCGTTTACAACATGTTACACAGCACACTACGGCAAATGATGGCGTGTGGTTTCATATCGGCACTGAATTGCTGTTTTGTCAGACTACAACAGTGGTGTATGTTTTCGAAAATTGCACTTTTCCCCCTCTCTTTCTTTGCCTACACTTAATATGCAAGGGGAGTCTGATTCTTGGTTACTGAGGGTTTTGTTTACTGAGGAGGTTTCCAATTTCTCCTACCTATTTGGATTGTTTCTTTCTTTTAATTGTTCAGGCTGGGTGGAGAGAGGTTACTGGGCCTTTTCCTTGTGTCCTTGATGAATGGCAGAAGTTACAGGTCTCTGTTTTAACGTGTGCTTAAATATTTTGTTCCTTTTTCTGTGCTCATACGGTGTTATTGGGACCTCACTTTGTGGTGTTTTTTTCTGTCAGAAATTGTGGTTTGTGTTTGGGGTAGGGAGGCAGGAGCTGCCATTGTGAAGCCTTGGACTCACTGGTAAATTGTCTTCTCATTCCTCCAGAGGTAAAACAGGGAAGTTACCCAAATTCATAAAGTGCTCGAAGCTTGTTTGGTAGAAGCTGCGTTTAAGCCCAAGGTTTTGTAGCTACTGTGTTGTCTGGCCATCTTGTGTAATGGGCTCGGTACATTCCTTCGTTTCTGCAACATGGCATTTGTTGTCTAATGGGCACAAGTCGCCATAACCAACACACCCATTGGATAGAGATAAGGCTGCCAAAGACTTCAGTTTATAAGTTCCCCCTTACTGTGAAGGTAAATTTCCCAAAGCCAAGGGCAGAAACGAGAGGAGACCTCCATAGCTTCAGTGTGCTTTGGGATGAGTTTTTGTACCTGTTAGTTTTATATTCTTTAAGAGAAACTTTGTAACTATCTCATCCATGGCAGTGAAGGATACTGCTGAACCCCATTTGTGATTAGTTCCTGTTTCTTTTTTTACAGACTTCTTGGCACTTCTGAGCTTGACTGGTCTCTCTTATAAGGAGGCCACCAGAAGTTTAGGCTATGTAGAAGACATTTTTGGAGGCAATAAAAAGCCCATTTCCAACCTGCTGGAACAGGACAATGTAGAGTTTTCCCAAAGATGCTGAGTTGGTTTGTGTGGAGGGAAAACACATGAAAATAAAATCACACTGCCAGCTGACATGTTGGTGTCATGGCAAAGCGTCTTAGCTACATGAAGAGAAGGCTTTTTTATGCTCTGTGTCAGGCATCATAATGATGCCAGGAAATTTCCTTAGCATTGCTATGGGCCATTTTTTTTTTATTATAACCATCGCAGCAGACAGCCTGTAACGTAGAGATGGTTGAAAGAGTGTCACAAGTGATGTTCTGTGATATTAAAGCAAAGCTGTGCCTAGATTTTTGCCAGGAGAGAGCAACTGAAACAAAGTTTCTTACAATTCAAGTTGGCAGTGAATGAGTTTCAGGCCAGTTGAGAACCATGGAAAGGGGCTGGTATTTAATTTTTGCTGTTTATGTTTTCCTGCAGTCTTAATTTCTTTGTATTGTAATAATTTAACCTGATTTCAAGGTGCTGCCATGAATGGTTGGGCAGGGGTTTATGTAGAACCTTAAAGGCATATCCCTTCAGGTACCCCTTCACTTTCCTTATTTCTTTTTATTCAGCTTGAGTGATCCCCTGTCTGATTCCTTTCTTACTGTGGTGGTTAGAAAGCAGGGAGAGGGGTTGGGGTGATAGCAGAGGGTTATATGGTTACCAAAGTACTGTGAGGTCATGTGAGGTAGTTGCATAAGACCAAGCAGCTTGGAAAGACAGAGTATCTGCTCATTACGTTTGAGTCACTGGTGCATCTCAAGAGGTGGAGTTTGAATTAAAGAAAGGTATGTCGTCCCAACCACAGTTATCTTGGTAAAGAGATTTTTGGGAGATACAGAAGTGCTCAGAAAGGAGAGGTGACAGCACTAGATCCAAACTCTCTTAACAGGTGGGATGGGAGGGGATAAGATGGATGGGTAGGAACACAGAGGAAGTCAGGAGGACATGACCAGAGATGATTGCTTGATACTTTTACTGTAGGCAACCATCTGTTCTGTATAATTTAGGTAGGTGTTTATGTAACTCTTAATTACCGTCTACCTATTTTTCTGTTTATGAAGGTTGATTTTGCTTTGTTGCAAAATAACTGTTGTCTGTTCAAGTGGTGCCTGTGCTGGAGTGTGAAAACGTTGTTTGTTTGGGTTTTTTCAATGCAGTATGCTCCTGATCTTTGCAGTGATGTTTCATGTGCTGTGTTATAGAAAACATTCATGCTAGTGAAAGACAATTATGGTAGGGCATACCTATACTAGTATTTCTCATGATGTCAGTTCGAGAGCTCAAATTCCAGTTTGGGACATTTAATTCATGTGAGAGTCTTGTTCAGGAGACGAAAAGCAGATAATTCTAGGTAATTACTTTGGAGACGTCTTCTGTGGGCCTGGCTGGTTTAGGGTCTTGCCTGACAACCATGAGGAATGTAGCCCTGTCTCAGTGCACTTGAAATAAGAAAACAGTACAGATCATTTTCATTCTAGTGCTTCTTGCTTGTATTTTCAGGGAATGACAGGGTCCCTTGCTTTAATTTTCTTTGAGCTGTGAAAGGTGGACTTGTGAGCTCTAGCTGCCCTAGAGTTGATGATAGACCTTCAGTCATCTTGGTCTTTTGGTTTTTATTACTCACTTAACCTAATAGTGCTGTCTTTCTGTGTATTGTGTTATGCACTATCTTTTTAAGATCAAGATGTGGCAGTTGAGAAGATCCTTTTTTTCTCTTATTTCATACTGCAGGTTTTTTCAGCAATCACAGAGTCGGTGGTCTGTATTTTGATATGAATGCTATCTGGAAACACCTACGTGCTCTCATGCTTGAATGACATACCCTGCTTCATTTATATATGTGGCAAAATGATATGGTTCTGTTTGGATTGAGCAGAGTTTGTCCATTTTTTTGTTTTTTCATCTGTCACTGTTCTTTTTTTGTAGCATGGTGATAAAAGGCAGTAGGGAGATGTGAGATGTTTTCTAATACATCTGGTACAAAGGCACAGATATTTAGTGTCCTGCTATGGTCAGATAAAGACAGTAAGGACTTGGTTGATTTTGTGAGTGTTGTCTAACAGAGTTGTTATGGTGAAAAGTGAAGATGTTCGGACGTGACCTTGATTCTGGAAAATGTGGCATAATTGCAGTCCTCCTGGGATAGGACTTATCCAATTAGAGGTTTGAAGGTTTTATAGTTAAACCATTTCGTTTTTCACTTGCCTGTGCCACATAGTGCTGATGTGATCACAAGTCATATTTCCATATTTCCTTTGGAAAGAAACTGTCATGTCATTTCAATATGAATATTCCCATTAGTCAGCAGAAATGTTACATTTGTACAGGCCCATGAAATCCCATGGACAGGAGAAGGACTTGAGTTTGGTGCAGCATCCAGCGGCTCCACCAGCAGTCTCGCCAGCAGATACCACACAAAGATTGGAGTCTTTATGATTAATTTTTAAACTGGCTGATTTATCTGTCAGTCTTGTGAAAAAGTAGATGCTCTTAGGCAGTGCACACAAAAGTGAAGCTGTTGTTTCAAAGTTTATGTAATATTTTTACCTTTTTTACATTTCTGTGGGTAGCAAATTTGGTGTTTTCCTCTTTTCCTTTTATCCCTCCCCTCAAAACCCCAATGCTCTGCCATAGCATGTAATTTCTCAGGTGTCTGGCATTTATTTTGTATGTTGAGCTCATTTGTATCAGCAAAATGTAATTTCTTGTTTGATGCTTACTGCCAGAGACTTGTAAGTGTGACTTTGGAGAGTAAATGCTAAGATAAGTCTGCAGCATGGAAAAAAGTTGGACTTTAGTGTAAGCAAGTTTATGCTAGTAAATAATTACCTTTTCAATTCTTGAGAGGAATTTACTAGTAACTATTTGCTTGAGAGGGGAAAATATGGAAGCTGTAATATAAGGACTGAAAAACAAAACCCAAAAAAACCTCCTCTGCAAGGATCTATCTTTGTTTTGTATTCTACATCTAAGCCAGCAATTTTTGTAGAACACAAGCTCTTATTTACTCAGAGAAAATTACTGGCCTAGATTTTAGAAGGGCTGAGCACCCATATCACATTTTAGGGAGTATAGAAGCTGTGGTGCTCTGGGAGTCTCTCTGAATGTCAAGAGATCCTCTCAGTCACCCTTGTGCTTTTCCTAAAAGCTTGCTCCTAAAGATGAGCCTCTTGTTGGGAATGGGCAGGAGTTGATGCTGTGTTTATATTCTGGAGGATTTGCCAACGACCCAGGTTTGCCTGGTCCTTGTTTTGCAAACAAGCAAGGGAGTGAAATGCATGGGACTGTTTAGCTTCAGCATGACTACATGAACTTCATTGCCAGCAGTTATTTTATTAAGAGATGAATGTGTTTCAGGCAGCAGCTCTGTGCTGCCAAATGGGGCTCTTTACAGAAGAAGCAGAAAGTAAAAAAATCTCTTGAAAAATTTAAGAGATCTGTATGATCCTAGAAATAAGAAAGAAGGGAAAGGGTACATAAGAGATGAGGAGAAGCAGCCATTCCTATTTGAAGAAACCGTAAATTTTGAAACATCAGAGATTTAGATGTTACAAGACCTTTACTAACAGAAGTATCAACAGCGTTTTGTGGATTAGAGATCCCTGGCTGCCCTCACTATCTACTTCACCAGTGACCTAGAATTGTGCTACAGAGAAATGCTCCTCTGTAGTCTTTCCTACCTGCTGTAGTTTTCTGATAAGATGTTCTCAAACTTTGGTCTGAAAAGAGTTTTCTGGTCATGTGATATTGGTTCTCAGTGCTCTCCCACCACTAGCTTGCCCTGCTCAACCCTTTTAGAAAAGTGGAGGTAGCTTTGCTGATAGATGAGCAACCAGTTTGGTTGATGTAGAATTGCACACAACAATGGGTGTCACAGAAGCTTACACAGAGGAGAGGAAGATCTTGGTGTTACTGTATAAATACTGTCCTCACTATAAATATGTTTGAAAGTTCTTGTTTCAGAATCAAGTCCAGATTTATTTTTTTTTTTGTTGTTCCAAATAAAGCTGGTATGTCCAAATTGGAAACATGTAGCAGTAGATGTAAGTGTGCCTGGAACATGTAATTAAATCATGAAAAAAATGGGCTATGATCTACTGGCAAAACAGTTGACCTTTTTGCCTTTTTTTTTTTTTTTTTTTTTAAGTGCTGAATTATTGTACCTGTCAGTGAGTTTCACTGAAGCTGAAATTTTCCGATCTCTTCAAATCATATATCATTTGTTTTAAAATACATGGTTGAAATAGCAGAATCCATTTTATTTTACTGTTGAGTGATTTAACTGTTACAGGATTGTGACAAGGTCAGAACTTTCCACTTCCCAGAAACATATTACTGTTGCTGAAAGATTAGGGGAAATCTGTATTTCAGCCTCACCATGAATTTGAATGATATTGTACACCTCTTACAAAACAACAGAGAGAACTGTAGTGATCTCAAAAATAACAGCTTAAAGTTGGTGTCTGAAGACTGCTGTTGAGTTTGAATGTGTAATAGCCAACTGATGGCATCATGCATAATGTCAGCCAATATGATAACATGTTTTAAAAGGTACAGATAGCTATTTTTGAACAGGCAATATATATCTGTATTCTCTAGTGGATTGTGAGGGATGGTGTTTGTTTTTTGGGAAATAAGAATATCACTTCATGAAGTTTTTATCAGCCTCTTTTTCCCTGCATGTTTTTCATATTTGATATTTATACTTACTGAGTTAGAGGAAAGTCATATTTTTGTTTGGTGGCCTGTTTTGGAGTTTGTAAAACTTTGGCTATGCTTGGGGCATTTTTTTTTTTAACTTTCAAAAAAATATATTATTAAATATGTCTTGTTTAATTTAACGTCTTCTCCAAGGAAGAATGGTCTCCATAGCATGGCAGAAATAAAAGTTACTTCTTTAGGTTTCCCTTGTGTGTTTTTTGCATTTCTATCTGATGAGCACAATTCAGTAAGGACACCTGTGAAGTAATCAGTGTGTGGAAGATGAGTGATATATTTTTTACAGTTGAAAAAAGTTTCTTGTGTTTCTCAAGTTACAGCAGTTTTAAATGTATTCAGATGTTTATTAGTACAAAGTGAGATAACTATAAAACATCTTGGATCTGTTGCTGAAATTTGGGGGTTTTTTATGTTGTTCAAATCTAATATTGATAAACCAGTGTAATTAAAAATCTTACTTTATAACTTGGTTGCCTGTTGGTAAATCAGACAATGGCTGGTGCCTTTTGACAACTCAGCCTCAAGATTTTGGCACGGTAAAGACATAATTGAAGTAATTTCCAAGTATGAATTTTGGTTTTGTTCTGAAAAATTAAAAATTAGGACAGGTGTTTGGTTTTGTTTTTTTTTTTTTTTAGGGCTAGGAAAACTATTACAAAACTTAAGAACACTATCACTTTTTTTTAGATGTAGTAACTAATTCCTGTAAGCTTTGCATTAAAAATGAAGGAGGAGCCTCAAAGCATTATAGTCTGGAAGAAAACAGAAGGTGCTGTCTTTGGGGAAGAAAAAGAGATCTTCTTTCCAAGAGAGCATGTGCTAATTATTTACCTTAAAGAAAAGATGAAGAAGTATCCAAAGTCAGGTGAAGTTGTTGAGAGGACTCTGGAGAGCACCCTCAGAGAGTAAAAAGCCATCTTTGCAGCTCTCAATTGAGCATTTTCTTACTAAAACATAAAGACTTTTTTTTGTTTGGTTTTGTTTTAAAGTGGTGTACCTCTTCCTTTCTTCTTTGTCTCCAACCAATCGTGGTGGAATGCTGGGTCTTGCAAGGACATTTTTCACTCTAAAACTTTTAAGCAAATGTGTCTGGACTTTCAAATGGTACATGATTAGCAGTGAATCATAAATGAATGTGCAATTTCAAAGGTATGCAGGGGAGGCCTAAACCTGTTTGATTTAGCTTAATAATACTGCAAATGCAGTTGTGTATTTTATAAGGTTGCTCTGTGAAAACGTGTTTTTATTTGGGAGTTTTCCCATTACCTTCTTGACATCTGCATGGTTGCAGATGAATAGCCTGACCCAGTGCCCCAGCAGGGAGAGCGGCATGGCTGTGCTTTCAATAGGCATGTCACTGACAAAGGGAACATATGGAATATTTCATTCCCATCTTTGCAAGCAATGTATGGGGCTGTAAGGGCAGAGGGGTGGGGGCTTCAGACTTCATGGTGGATTGGCAAGCTAACCAGAAGGTTTACCACGAGCAGTCAGAATGTTCTTGCTGAAGGCATCGTACTTTGCCTGGTGCTGTGTTTTTCTGTGGCACCAGAACTCCAGATGTAGAACACTGTTTTGGCACACTAATGTGACTAGGCAGTACAGCTCACCCTGGCTGCATTTCATTTTTCCCTATGTGTGATACTAAACAATGTTTTTTGTCAACCATTTGGGCACAGTGGTGGTTGGTATTTGGTGTTCATGAGATGTGAAAGATGTGAGCGCAGATATGGGGCTCCCATTGGAATGTGCCTGGGGGTCAGTCTCCTCCTATGCCCATTACTTCCCCTTTCAAAGCACAAAATGGGACCAAGTGTTCCCAGCCATCCAAACAGGACATGGCAGTGTGTTAACTTGTAAAGTGAGAGTTTGTTTTTCCTGCACTCAGGACTTTAAGGGTTGTGGCAGGAAAGCAGGACAGTTTGCTCCTGTTGCAGGAAGAGAAGATGGTTGCAAGTCAGGAAAGGACATCTGGGGAAGCTGCTGCTCCGTGCCTGTCAGAAGAACTTGGTGGTGTCTAGCTTCAATCCTTTCTTTGTTAGTAGAGTTTGATGTAAGGGATGTCCTGGCTGCCATTTTAAAAACTTTGTCTTGTGTTATTTTACAAATAACTCACTTCAGAAGTTTCCTTGCTGTTTATCTAAACGCTGATCCAGAATAGTAGCTGGCGTAGTTGGTTCATCTGGAAAAGTGAAGAGACAGAAACCTGGGACTTCGGAGGGCAGGCCTCTCTCACTGGGGCAGAGGGTCTTTCCATGTGGAAATGTGCCTGGTGTTCTTCACCTGGAAGAACTGGTCCTTCGCTCCATTCTTGTGTGTACAAGCTGTGAAGAGGCTGTCATCTTTTTCAGGTGCTATGGTTGGAAGCCCTAGAAATGTGTTGGATTTTTTTAACTAGGGGAAAGCTTTCCAAGAGTGGGGTACATGCTTGTAGTGCTCTCAGCAGTTCTCTGAGCTGCTCTGGCAAGTGAGGAGCCCTTGAATCTACTGAAGGGAGCCCTGCACTGTTTGAAAGTTTGGTGCCAGACTTAGACAATCTTTAAGGGAATTTTTGCAAAGCCACTGCCAGCAGCAGTTATGTTCCATCTTTTAGTTGCAGTTTCAGTCAGAGTAGCTGCTCTCTTGAAGCATTAAATACTCACTGTACTGAGTGTCCCCTTGGGGTCTTGGTGGCCTTCATGGAATTAGATGGAGAAAGTTGAGCTGGGGAGAGAAAAGGATATAGTCCTGTGTAAGGAATCCTGCTCTGAGAATGCAGTTACTGGTGGTTTGGGCCCACACAGGCTTCTGCCTTTTGGTAAGTTTTTACTACGGTTGATTTTAACACTTGGGGTAAGAAAAAAAAAAGAAAAAAAAAAGTGGGTGTGCTAATGTTGACCAAACTGTTAATATTTTACAGAACTAGTGTGAGTCTTACTAGGTGTAGAAAATCCATGTCATTTCCAAGGGCATATCTGCTGGCTTTGTGCTAAGTGTTTACTGGAGACATTATAACTCTTCAATACCCAGATCAGTCATTTATTTAGAATTGACTTGCTCTTGCTTGGCATTTTTTTTCAAAAATTTCAACTAGTTTCTTGAAAACCAAGGGTATTTTTTGACTGCTTGCTGCAAAGACATGTTTCTATTTTCCAGACTAAAAATGTACAATATCTTGATGTTTAGGAGCCTTAAGCAGGAATTTAATTTGTTTTCAGGATAATAAATGGTAGTTGTTTATTTCTTCAGCAGAATCCTTTGCAATTGTGCAGCAAGACCAGTTTTACCTCCTTAAAATTCTTTAACTCTCCTAAGTAAATGTGCCAGTAAAATAAACCTACACATTCAAAAAAGGCTATTGTTACAACAATAATATATCAGAAATCCTGCTTCAGAGTAGGACTGCTTGCACTGTCACTATATCTTCACTTAGATAAGACACGGATTTTTCCTCAATAACTCGCTGCATCAATGGGAGAAATTCTGTAACATACATCAGATAACTATCCAAATACCCTGGATATTTTTATCACCAAATATATTCCTTATGTCCTTCAGGCAAAGTACATCACTTGGTCGTGACTAATTCAGTGTCATCAAAAATAGACAATAGTGGAATAATACTGTAAACATAAAAAAGCATTCTTCCTTCACACCATTTTTCAATGAATTTGCCTCAGTGAATTTGGTGTCCAGTTAGATTTATTTTACTGTAAAAGGCTCAGATTGATATTGTTGGCAACTTTGCTGTGCAAATCGATCTTCCCACCAGTTTTTCTTTTGGCATGTTCAAAGGGAATAGGCAGCTTCTGTTTCATCTTCAGCCTGCAGCTGCCTGCAGGAGACACTTTAGAGGTCCTGGGGAAACTGAGGCTTCTACACTGTTTACGATATATGTACATTTTTTTCAAGAAAACCCACTTCATTCTAAAGATGATACATTAGTTGCATTGTGCTGTTACAGAGAAAAAAGGACAAGGAATATGTAGTGCCTACTGTCACTCATCCCATGTGCTAAGTACGTTTTAATTGTTGGTGCCCTTCTTAAACTATCAAATTGAGAAGTGGCTTCTTAAGAGAACAGGTGAATCACTGTGAATCAACAGTCAAAATGCAGAGGTAGTTTTGCATGTGATCATTTTCAGTATTGCAAGTATTTTGCATCTCTGATTTTTAAAAAAGAAAAACCATTGAGAAGTAGCACCCTGCCTCAGGATTTGAGGCCTACTCATGTTTTTATTGCAGTAGAAGCCTTATATATGATAGTGGTGAGTTCTGTGTAGCTCTACAGTGCATCAATGGAAATCTGTTAGAACACACAGATATCCAGCTGAGCAGCTTAATCTAAGGACTTTGCTGAAAGGGTTAAGAAGCAAGTTTTAAAATTTTAAACTTTGGTAAAGGAGGCAGAAGGATTCTTGCAGCTGAACTGTGCTAGCAGATGCTTCTTTTGAGTCTGATAGCAGATCTCTTAACAATTCATATCTGCAAAACTATTGGGAAAGCTGTAAGATCTGTCAGTGTTACAGAATTTTGCTTATCTCCTTTTGGAGCTCAAACGTACAAGCATGGCCTTAAATGGGATTGCTTCTTAACCTGTCATTATGAAATAATCTGTCTTTGGTTTTGGACTCCCTGGAGTGCATAGGATGTTAGAAATACAGAATATTGCTCCACATTTGCTTTGTATTTTAAAAGCAGTTAACACATAGTATCATTTCAAAGAATATATGCAGATCATGCAAGAAGCTTCAGCAGATAAACACCAAAAGCATGTGCAGTTAAAATCACAAACAGCCCTTGTTCTGCTGCAGTCTTGTCAGCAGCAACAGTGCATGGCTGATGTCTTGGAAAGACTCTTTTCCCCAGGTATGCAATAGAATCTGCTCCTCGGAAGGAGGAGATTCTATTACAGCTGTTGTCCACCAGCGTTTCAGTGCAAATGACTTTCATTAAGTTTTCACACAATAGCCCAAGGCTTTTGAGGAAGGGCTGGACTAGAAACTCATCACACACTGCCATATGTTACCTGCATTTAGACAAGGCAGATTCCAAAACACCGTGGTGAATGAAGTACAAGAGGCATCTCAAACATTGAAAATCTTGATCAAATTTTAAGCATTTTTAACTGTTAAAAAGATAATGTCCTTGGAGACAATAATGAGCAATAAGTAAACTGGGTTGAATCCATACTTGCAGAATGCTGTTTAACTGCTTTAGGTTTCAGCACACTCATTTAATTACTGGGTTACTGAAGGTTTTCTCTGCTGTGTGTGTGGGGGGGGGGTGTGTGTGTGTGTGTAGGGGAAACGTGAAGGTTTATACAAAGAACTGTGAAGGTTTATACAAAGAACTGTGAATGAAGTTTGGGAATACTGCCGTCATGTTGCCTAAACAATCCCACTTTAGATTACCCCTGCCTTAATTTCCTTCCAATATGATTGTAGAGAGGTCTTGCTATCACTTACACTCGATTATTTCAGTGTTCACTTCCCCTATGTGATTTAACATGCACAAGCTTAATTATTCTTTTCTGGCCCAGGGAGAGATTTCCTTCCAGTAATTACCTTCACTGCCCTTTACCCTTCTGCACATTAGTTTGTTTGGAGAAACATAGTTGCTCAGTAAGCAACTCCAAACAAGGCAGTGCCTGGAGCTGTCTTGGAAACATAAATTATACCTTTTAAATAGCATGTTAAGCTTCAGTTTGCAGAAACTCAACTCCTAGATGTACTGAATTAGCAAGCTCTAAACATTTCTCCCTTGACTAAAGGCCCTATGAGTTCATCAGGAAAGCACCAGTTTATGTTGCATTTCAATACTGCAGTGGAGGAATACAGGTACAAAGGAAAAGACATTCAAGTTAGCAAATAACATCCATTAATTCAACCATTTCTTTCTACTAGCAGCTACTTAGTCATACAATATTTAAATGTCAAAAGAGAATGACTCCTTATGAGATGAATGTGATGCAATACCGCCAGACTGATTGCTCCTGTGATAGCAAAGAAATACATATTTAGTCTTGTGGAAGTTTCTCAGGATTATGTCCTGTTTGCCTCCCATGCTGCCCATCCTAATATATAGTATGGATGAAAGAAAATACAAATAGAAAAGACCAACGGGAATGAAGTGCATAATTCTTTATTGAAACCTTTTCTATTTGAAGTCAGTGGTAATTAGAAGAGGTATGACTGATCATTTCTTGGTACAGAATTAGTTCTAAAAGTTCTTTCTTTTGAGACTTTATTAATCCATAAGCTTTACAGGATCCAATCTGATATGTCAAAGGGATGGGGTGCTTTCCTCTCTATCATGTTTACTGCAAATAGTCCTTACATCATTATAGCTATTTTGTGGTAAATATAAAGAAAAGTAGCGAAAAGTAGCAAAAAGTTCCATTTGTCTTGGACTTTTGAATATTTATTGCTCTTATTAAGATGGACTAATTATATAACTCTAGTTCAATGACACAGTAAGTATTTGTAAAATTGAATATCTTCATTTATATGGAAAAAAATAAACTCTTCTGAACTTGAGAAAGCTCTGTTTTTAGATTGCACTGCATTCTTCATTATATCCTGGTGTTTGTTCAAAAACAACCAAAAGGTTTTTCACATCTTTTTGTTTAAGATAGTCTTTTAAAGCTCTAATCTGATCAGTTGAGGAATTATCTGTCCCTCAAATAAAGGTAAAATAAACTACTGCATCTGGTTTATACCATTCAGATTTGGTAGCAAATACAAGATATGTTGTTATTTATTGTGGAATCTAACACCATAATTGCAGAGCACTACTTCATTTCTAGTGCTTAAATATTGATGTTAGTAGGTGTGTTGTATTAAAAATGAAAAGAAGTTATGATTTGCCAGTTTCAATAAAAACCTTTCCACCTTCTCAACTTTCAGGGCATTAATTTATTTTTTTTAATATTATTGTCGTAATTTTGCTGGTGATAAATTGGTGTGTTAGTGGTAGTAAATAATTGTTAATGAGGAAACAGGGTGTCTATAGCACTAAGGTGTCTCTATTAGAAGCAGGTTTCAAGCTGCATGGCAAGTTTTACTGGCCCCAGTTTACTGATTCAGTAAAACTCGTAGTCTTTCAAGGTAGAAGAAACCAGGCTTTGAAAAAAGCAAGAACAAGACAAACCAGATCTTTTTATTAATGGAGCCTGTGAAGGATATGTTTTGTCCACCTTGTATCCATTACAGTTGTCTCAATGTCAATTTACACTCATCAGTGGCCTCTGGGTAAGAGCTACAGTGTATTTCCTTGCCTATAGGGATAGCTGTGATGAAGTAAAAATATGCCCGTTTGCCATATGGAGATAGCCAAGGAGATAAGGGGTCACAAGCCAAATGTTTTTCTAGGAATTGATGTGTCAAAAGCATATTGTTGGAAAGATGCATATGCTATTTCTATCTACGAGCAGGCTAGAAATATAGGCAGATTACTTGACTGCCTTTTGTGGGTCACTTGCTTTTCCCTCACACATGAATTAGATGTGTTTATATAAAAATTGATCCTATGTACATGATTAAACTTGACAAGCCTTAATCTCTGTTGCAAAGTGTATGGACTGGATAGTTAATGTGGTAGGTCTTTGTTTTTCATGTAAATACTTGTAATGTTCTGCTTGTATTAAGTATGTTGATTTTTTCCTTGGCAATTTAGTGATTAAAATCTGCTCAGTTTTAAATAGGTGCAGTCATTTAAATACTGAGAGCAAAGTTAATCTAAAGAGAAATTTAACCTTTTCAGGGAAATTACCAGTAAGACCTCTTATTTATAATTGCAAGTGATGGCTATAGGTTCTTTTTGGTAGACAGTTTCTAGAAAGATTTCATATGCTTGTGTACATTTTACTTAAAAATTAGAAAATATAAACCAATAAAAAAATAGTATATTTGGTCATCAATGGCAAGTATTATTATTTTTATTTATGTTAAAGCAGAATCCAGAAGTCCAGAGCTGTCCTACAAAATTTGGTTAGCACAACTATCCAGTTTGGGATGCCATTCCTAACTAAAAAAGTCATGCTGATGAGTCCCTCTGATGTCTGGATAGCTTTTGGGGAGTTGTTTGGTTTCTTGTTTTTTCACAGAGTCACATCATCATTAGGATTGCAAGGGACCTCTGGAGATCATCTAGTTCAACCCCCTTTCCAAGGCAGGATCACCTAGAGCTGGTGACGCTGGAACACTTCCAGGTGGATTTGGAATGTCTCCAGAGAGAGAGACTCCATGACCTCCCTGGGCAGCGTGTTCCAGTGCTCTGCAACCCTCAATGGAAAGAAGTTCTTCCTCATATTGAGGTGGAACTTCTTGTGTTTTAGTTTATGGCCATATTTTCTTATTTGCTTTGGGGTTTTTTTGTTTGGTTTTCTTGTTTGTTTATTTGTTTCTTTTTCTAGACCACTGCAGTTTCAACACTGAACCATTTAACCAGTGAGAGGCAAAGCCTTACTCATGTGGGCTTTAGGATGCATGAACAGGCTGGGTCTTACTTTGCTTTTTTATATTATATTGCAGTGGCATGCTTTCGCATTATATTGCAGTTTTATCAGATATTCTTGCAACATTTTTACCAGCTTGATATGAATTTGGCTTGTAACTTATGCATTGGATGTACTTAGGATGACATTTCATGCTTGTTTTTTAGAGTGTAAATTTTCTTGCTCTGTGCTGCTAGAGGGAGTCCTTCCTGAACTGCTGTGGTAAATAATCACAGAAATTGTCAATAATGTAACAGAACTTGAGTGCAAACTCCTCCTTGATCAATGTTGAACTCTGTCAAGGTCAGTGATACAAGATGTTCTGATAAAAGCTTGTGAACAGGCTTTCCAAAAATGTGTGCTCGGAGTTATGCCTTCAAACCAAGGCATGCAGATATTGCTCTGTTTTTTTCCTCCTTATCTTTTAGTATAGTTACATAATATTTTCTTGTAGGAGGAAACAGGAACACCATGTAGGACAGGTATTATAATGTATTATTTGTTGGGGCCTTAATTCAGTGGTCTAAGGTAGGTCTAGAAAGTTATTTTCGTGTATAATACCAAAGTAGGCAGTCTGATCTTTAAAAAGCAAAATCACTGAATACCATAAGATTACCATTCCTGGAAGGCAAGTTAGTTCCTTGATTATGTGAAACAGAATTACAAGAAGCTGACTCTTGGGTGTATTTTAAAAAAATAAATAAAGATCTAAGCTGATTTGTACCCAGTTGCATTTTCATAAAATTATGGAATGATTTGGGTTGGACGGGACCTTAAAGGTCAGCTAGTTCCAACCCCCCTGCCATGGGCAGGAACTCTTTCCACTAGACGAGATTGCTCAGACCCCCATCCAACCTGGCCTTGAATGAGGGATCTTCCAGGTGTGAGGCACCCATAGCTTCTGGGCAACCTGTTCCGATGCCTCACCACTCTCACAGGAAAGAATATCTTCCTCCTAACTAATCTAAACCTGCTCTCTTTCAGTCTGAAGCCATCCCCCCTTGCCCTGTCACTACATGCTCTTTTGAACAGTCTCTCTCCCTTTCTTTTGTAGGCTCCCTTCAGGTGCTGGAAGGCCTCAAAGGTCACCCCAAAACCTTCTATCTGCTGGGCTGAAGGCTCTCAGTTTTTGCCTAGACGCATGCAGTTTTCTTTGTAGCATGTAGTGCTTGTTAAAGAGTGTCTGCTGGATCCATAGGTAGTGTAGAGAGGAGGATTTTAAACCATTGCTTTTTGTGTTCGTTCAGATTGGTGTTTGTAATAAAAACGTCTTTGTTCTGTTCTCTGTGTTTTGTGGGGTTTTTGTCAATAATAAAAAACCTATTCCAGTTTTCTTGAGGGGAGAAAGTGTTTGAGAGATTACCAGAGCTTCAACCTGCGGTTCTCTGCCTCTGCTAATGATTTTGGTAGTTTTTGGCTGGACGGGCTGGGTCAGTCCTCCTGTGAGGAAATCGCCGCCTTTCACTGGACCAGGGCATTTACAAGACAATGAACTGAGGCAGCAGCGCTCGGGAGGGCTCGGCCGGGGTTGGCCGGGTGATGGCTTTGTTAGGTGGTGGTTGTACCTGGTGCTCCCCACCCACCGCTGTGCCCTTCACCACATGGATGGGATGCCCCACAAAAAACAGCAGCCACCTTATCCTGCTGGTTGGGCTGGTTTGCAGTGGGAAAGGATTAGATGACAACGTTTGCCCCAAACAGTCTGCAACTGTAAGGATGGTATTTTAATGGTATTTTCTTAAAACTGCTTTGTTTCCTCTTTGTAGCTCAAATATTGCAAGTTTCTTTAGCATTTCTGTTAAGTAGTTTTCCTTCGCTGCTGAAAAGCAGAGGTAGTCCTCAAGTGTCCTGTTTGATATACAGACATCACTTTTACATCAGTTTAGTTCTAATTAATGGAGTACAGATTACCTTCATGCATATTAAATGCAAGGAAACATTTAATTGTACACAAAGCCACTTACCCATCAGGGTTTAATACCTTAGCCTTCACCAGCTCAATTTTCGAACAATGCCAATGTGTCATGTGCAGTCTCAACATTACCCGGGTCCTTTCTCAGCTGTCTGCTTCAGGATGCCCAGGGATGTTTCATCAACATGCTTTGTTCCACTTGCCTTCGTTTCGGGAGCTGCTGTCTTGTGGTGGATTTGAGCGAGTTGTTGCAGTTGGGCCAGTTTTATGACTGCCTGTCTTTCCTTTTTTTTTCTCGTAGCAAGGGATGCACAGCAGGCAGTGGGAACAGTAACCCTGAACTTCTTGTTATTGATGATAATATTTAAAAGCTAAAATGTAACAGAATTTTAGTTGTGAATACATGGAAATTGTGTGTACTGCTTAATGTGTTTCAGAAATCCCTGTTACTTTTCTTCCTTAAATACAAGAAAACAGGCATGTAATGCCTCATTGAAAGAAGCCTGTAGGGGTGCTTTGTGAGGGTCTTAATTAAGGGCTTTGAAAGACTAAACAAAAGGAAAAAGAAAATGCTACAGGGTTATTGTTATTCCAGCCCATTGGCTCAGAGAGCTGACCATCCATTGGTGCCTTCTGTCCTTTTGGGAGCTGAATGATACTTTTGTTCGTGGTTAACAGAGGTGAAAGAAGCCAATTATTGGCTGTCTTTTCCACGGGGCAGCTGCAGACGGATTTCACTTCAGGCAAATATGGACTCTTCTGCCACAAGGATTGGTTGTGATGACAGTTATTTTTGTGGAATTGTATAAAAGAAAACAGATCTTCCCCCCCCACCCCCCCCTCCCCCCTCTAGTGACTTGTGTAGATGTTTATTGAAAACTACAGTGAATATGCTGGTATGGAATGGGAGTTTGTGAGCGTCTGGATTCCCCATGCAAGCAGCGTACTGGGCTTTTTCTGCGGGTGTGTGAGTGAAGGAGGTTTTTAGGGCATCTTTTTCTCCTCTTACTTTCTTTCTTTTTTTTTGCTTTGAAATTGCAGTTGATTTTAGCTGTAGGGTTTTTCTAATTGGTGTGCAGCGTGCATTAACCCTCTTATGACTGCCAACTCAGCTGGCTCCTTTGTGTGCCATAGTGATGGGGGGACAACCTGCGCAGGTTAGTGGGAAGCCCTACAATGGCAAAATACATATCTGCATGCCATTAAGGGCCTCAAAAAGTGTCTCTGTAACTGAAACTTGTCACCCTTTCTCCCACATCCCTATTGCTTGGTCCAGTACATTATAAAAGTCTTTTCCCAAAGCTCTTTCTTTTATAATTCAAAATTTATTCTTTTCCCCTCAAATTTTCTTTGTTTCAGCCTCTAGTTGTAGTTTAAATGTGTGAAGAGACTCAGTTGATTAAGAACCAGTTTCGCTGACTGTTTGGATTCTGGAGAAGTCTCTTCCACTTTGGGTCAATTTTTGAGCAAGGATCCATGTCTCAGCCAGAGTTGGTCCATCTTTGTTACACTGGAAGACTTCCTGTCATGTTGGCTGCTCGGCAGGCCTGTCAGTGGTTGGGGTAGGGTGCTTGTGGTGACCTCTTTGCATTTAGGCATACTTCGTAACAATAGTATTAAATAGAAGGGAAAAGGTCATGTTCCTCATCTTAAGTGTCTTTTTGCTGCAGGTGAGAGGAGAGTATGCCTTTTGTCCTCAGACCTTTGGAGGTGGAAGTGCTATGAGTACATTCCTCCTTCATCATGCATAAAGAGGAGTTTTTGTGCTTTCAGTTGGTTTATTTTCCTTCACAGATTTTTTTCTTTTTCTGAATGTCTTATTACCTGCAGATGGGACTACTCCTGCCAGATTCCATTGTATTGCCAACCCATACTAATTGAAGTTAGCACCCCCCATGAGCTTAGCATGGTGCAGACAGCCTTGCCTGAGGCTCTTGAACCCCTAGAGGATGGTGACTGTGAGACATTTGTCGTGTGGGGGCAGTGTCAGTGGTAGGACCGCTGAGAAGGAGCGATGTGTACGTGTGTGGTGCAGTTGTCTGCACAGCGCCAGCAGTGATGGCTGTGCACGCAGACACATCAGCAATGACCAGGGCCACTGCCCCCTGGGCATAGGGTCGGGCTCACTGGTCGCAGGGAGCAAGTGACCAAGAAGAGTTGTGGTTTTTCACAAGGCAAAAAGCATACATGAATTCTGCTTCCTTAAATGAAATTATTAGCTCTGTGATAAGTCTGATAATAAGATAATTCCTGGCCCTTTTTGTACAAGAAGATACGAAATTGGGTTTGAATACTCCTTTGATGTCCCTTGTTCAGTCCTGTACTGTTGAAGTAGAAGCTAAACCTGTAGCTCTTCTCTAAGAGTACTCTGGCAGATGTTTTGGGCAGCTTTCATTTCAATTCATGTCTAAGGCCTACTGGAAGCTAAGGTGGATGCTCAACCCCTGTCCTTGTATATATGAGGGACTTGGACATCCATCTCTAATCAAAAAAAAGAGATACAAAGCTGAAACCAGCATAAAGATCGGGAAGCTTCTACCAAGCTACTGAGGCTGTCTGGATTCTTCTCTTCATCTGCACTCCTTGTCAATAGGTAGGTACCTTCGCTTTGCTGTTTGTTAAAGGAACCATTTCCTGAGAGAAATACGAGGGTTGTGTGTTGGCACACATGAACATTGCCACGTGAGAAACTCCAGGCAGACTTCAATCCTTTAAATGTCATAAAGTGGAAATTACTCTTATATTAAAATGCTGTGCTCTAATTGATGACCAAGAATTTCCAAAATTTAAGTTTTACATCTCATCAAAACTGCTCATGCTTTGTCAGCTAATTTAAGAGGCCTTGAAAATCGCTACACAAAAGCATGTATGGTTTTAAAAAGGCCATTCCAGGTGCTGCCATGAAGTCTATTTTGGCACTAGAAAGCTGTACTGTGTGCTTTTGGTTTTCCCACAGTGTATAAATAATTATAGTGCTTTTTGCCAGAAATAATCTTTAGTTACAGCCAAGTTACATGTTATATGTAATTGAAAAAAATTCTTAAATGCTAAAACTGTTGTGTATAGGTTTAGACTGACTGAGATCTTTACATTTTGTCATCTGACTTCATCATATCAGTGACTGTGTTCATGCACCAATTTTGTTTTGCTTTTAGTCTTCTAAAAATGTAGTTCTTGCCCAAACTTTTGAGGCTCTGGTTGCTTTCTAAACATTGGGTGGGACAGACTATAAGACCAAAATAAACCAGAAAAAAATGAATAAAATGCAAAATACTTGGAGTTACTAAAGATAGCAGTTTTATGAAACTGGATTTGTAGCTGCTTATGTTCTCTTTTTGCAATAGCAAAAACACACAGTGAAACTGCAACAAAAGGTTTTTATATGAATATATATGTGCAATGATAGCAGTGCTTTTCTATCAGTAAACAGATTTAAGTGCCAGGCTCTGTCTTGACAGCTCAGAAACATGTGTAGATTAACCTCCTCCTTTCTCATAGAGATGCAGAAAGATTATTCCCCTTTGAACCAGAGGTTTGGGAAGGGAAAGCAACCTGCCCAAACCCACGGAATGAGTCTCTGCTGGGGCAAGTCGCTGAACCTCTCTGGGTCTTTGTCCGGAATTGTAACGGGGAGCTTTTGGTGTGAAACATTTGTTGTTAGTAAATACAGTGTTGCTAGGTGGAGAGAGATGTGTCCTTGTAGTCCAAAGGGCGAGTGTGGCTCCTGATGCTCCTGTTGAGGCCGTTTCAGTTTTATGGAATTGCCCTTGAAGCTGTTAAATGGAATGAAACGTGCCTTGTAGGTGTTGGTGGTTATGCAGCAGAAACTTGAGACTGGAGCAGGGTGGGAGGGCCCAGATCTCATTAAACTGGTTAGATTACATACTTTGGTGATGTTCCTAGTGTTTCAGCAATGGTTGTTCACAGGAGGTTTTCGATAAGGAAAAAATGCTTGAGAACTTCCTCAATAGCAATGAACAAAACCGTGTCGTGTGGAATGCCGATGTCAGGTTTAGCAATATGTACTTTAAATTAACTCACATATGTGTTAAACTTGGGACTGACAACTCAGTGAACAAAAATCAAAGTTGCTTAAAAACTGCATAGTTAACCTTGGCGATTCGTGGTTCAGTATAACTCCCATGATGGTAAGGACAATTGATACAACTGGTAGTGCTGCCCTATTTTAACTTAGTTGCAGGTATAGTGTTAAACTTTATTTACTTAAAACATGACAGATATCATGCCATAAAACTCCTTTAGGGCACCTGGTGTTGATTCATTGCAGGCATAGCTACGTGTCATATTTTCTCTTAGTGTGAGGTTCCCACTGTCTTCTTCAGTACTGCTCTCTCCTCTTACCACAGGAGTCTGCTGCTTCATAGTTGGGATGATATGGCTTTCTGGGGCCATGCTATGTAGTAGATGGCTAACCCCTGATTTAATCTGATTAAAAAAGGAGGAAAGAAAAAAAAAAAAAAGGCCCAGAAATACACCTGCAGGGTGTAGCTGGTTGAAGCCATACATGTGTAGCCTGTTGCTGCATTCTTCTTTTCCCTATCTGTGGAGACTTATGGATTAAAAAAAATATAAATCTTTCTGCTTCCCTTTAATGGCTTTTACAAAAACTCTCAAGGTTTACCAAAAACAATAGTTGTAATGCATGGTATTAGATGCACGTGTTTTGGGCGAAGATGATTCTACTTTGTATAAATGATTTTTAAAAACTTCAGTCAGAGGGTAGCTGTGACGTAACCATGCTGAAAGCTTCCCTACTAAGAGTGTGGGTGGTAGCAGAAATGCAGATTGGTTACAGATCAGGGATGTGGATGGTCTGAGTTCCCATTTGGTTTTGTCCACGGACCTCTTCGTGGTCTTGCACAGGTTGGTTATTTGCATTTGGTGATGAACACTCATAGGTACGGGAGTATCTCAGCATAGGCTTCCCCTCAGATTGCTTGATTAGCGTGCCTGTCTCACAGTTTGATTTTTTTTTTTTACTCAATTCCCTGGCATTACTGTATTCCACAGAGTAAATAATTGTGAAACCGTGGATAATATGTAATTTTACTTTCTGCTGTAAATAATCTCTAACTATGTAAGTCTCTAACTACGTAAAAGAAATACTCCTTCACTGAAAGACATTTTGTTTCCTCCTCCAGTTTACAATAAGCCCTTACTTTAGCCTGTAATCTGCGCCAAAAGTGTGGCTCTTAAAAATTAACTGAAAAGCATGTTAATTTGCCCTATATTCCTGTTCTGGGATAGGACAGCTTTCATAATAATGCAGTGGAATTTTTTTCTAGGTTGATTCCTCACCATGTGTCAACATAGGCCATTAACCGTATGTGTGATTGCTTAATGGCTGGCATGCAGTGACTCAAATACCAGTTCAAAATAGGGCTTTGCATACAAGTATTGTTCTCTCTAAGATCTTGATGATGGCTTGATTGGCACATGAATAGGGTACATTAGAGCTAGTTACTGTGTCGGAAAGAAAGCTAAGACGTCAGGTTGGAAGAAAAAAAAAAAAAAAAAAAAACCAAAACAACAGGTTGATGTGGCATGGAAAGGAGAAGGCAGGAGAAATAACTTAGACATATGGTGGGGGAAAGAGGGGGATGTTACTTCTGTTGCAGGAACAGACCTGTCTGAAATATTGCAGTTTTTCTGTTGCTGTCAGTAAAAATGTTGTAGGTCCTGCTTCAGAAAACTACTGAAAGAAAGCTTTACTGGAATCAACAGGATTTATATATTTCTTAAATTTATTTATTTATTTATACTGAAAAATGGCATTGTGTACCACTGTCTCCTAAAACATGATAATCAAAATCCCCTTTAACAGGGTCTGTGGATAATCTAAAGTTTGATTGTTTCCATGAAAAAGCAGCATCCCCAAGTGAGCTGTCACACACTTTCCAGTTAGTTAGAGACGCAGAAAAGTGGATGAAAACGTTGCATATAAACTGCTTGCATAGCAGTTAGAGCTTAATTTCTTTGTGCTGCTACCAAATGGAGAGAACCTACATAATCTAGCAAACGACAAATTGTCAGAACCGTCTCCTGTCCTGTTTTCCTGCTTAAAAAAAAGAAAAAGCAGGGGAGGAGAAGGGAAGAAAGGTAATTAATTTGTTTTGGAAGGACATGGTGGGTAGTAGCTGGGCATAGAACATGGGAGCAGAATTGGGCAACTGGAGGTGCTCCAGGCTCTGTTGGTGACTTTGGGCAGCTTACTTCACCTCTGCATGCCGGTTTTCCCTCCCATGCTGTTTGTTTCGTCCATTTAAGCAGCAAACTCGTCTAGGTAAGGAGTGTCTCCAACTGTGTATTTGTACAGCGCCAATCCCGTTGAAATGTTGAACAGGGCCCTTGGCTTCTCGTTGCAGTACAAACAGATGATAAGACGTTGTGCTCATTAGCGAGATAACATGGGCACTTAGGAAATGGCAAGTGTATTTGCTGGGTGGGAATGCAACCTGTGTCTTTATTAGCCAGTCACAGCAGATATTGACTAAGGCTTTAAGTATTTGGATATTTCCTTTCTTACAAGAGTGTTTCCTGGAAGAATTGAAAAATGAGACGTGCTCATAAATGAAAAATGGCATGACTGATAGGCTTTATGTGACTGGAAAATGGGCTGTGATACAGAACATGGTTCTGTGCTTTTTAAGTTTTGGAGGTCTCGGTTATCATGTCAGAGGCAGTAGGGACAAACTTAAGATTGTTGGGGAGAGATGGAATTGCAAGGAGAATAACTTATATTAATGCCAAAGTTAGTTTAAAGTCTTCCATTTTATCATTAACAGCTTTGCCAATGTTTAAAAGGAACGGTAGATTAACATCAGGAGGAGGAAAATGTGTTGACATGGTAGTAAGGACTGGAGATAAAGGGTAGTTAATACTGCAGAGTTTTGGCTCTTTGCATACCCAGTGCACCCTTCCCACTGGGAAATGGGCACTGGTGGTTGTGGAGACCTTGTCAGAAATTGAGAGAAGGTAAATTTTTAATACAGTACCTGTTGGATATTGGGGTTCTATTACCATATAAAAGTTAGTATAGATTTTATACTGTTATACTACTACCTTGCCGTAATAGATGCAGGTAGTACATAAAAGGTAAGAAATTTATTTCTTAGCATGTTATTTAAACTTTATTTTGAACTCAAACAGTTTGCAAGTGTAGGCTCCTCTGTAAACATTGTCTTTGTCTGGTATTTCTTTGCTCCCTGTTCATGATTTCTTGCTGTTGGGGTTAGCATGTCTGCATGTAACGTATATCCTTGGATTTTAGCTGCACTCACTGGATTCATAGTGCAGGGAGTTACTGTTCAAAGCAGTAGTTTTGAGGTGGTGCTTCCAGAAGAGAATTTTTTGTTTCTTGTCATCAGGATAAATAAAGCAAAACACTACCACCAGATTTCTTTCTCTTTAATTGAATGATTTGAATTAGAATTTTCTTGCTGATCATCAAGGCTTTCCATGCTTTTATTACATACTGAATACAATTGAGACATGAGCAGTATTAATGCAAACTCATTTACTCTGTCCCTTCCGTGGTTTTATCTTCATCCTGAAGGAACTGGCTAAATGGGAAGGTAGATCTAAGCCAGGGATGTAATTCAGCTCCTGCTCTCCCCTGGGATTGGCTGCTGAAGGGTGTGATTTGGATGAAAATTACGTTGATTTTCATTATGTGAACATGTTCCTACAAGGAGTTCAGCGCTGAATGTATTTCTTTAAGACCGTAGTACTGCAGTACAACTTAAATTAGTCTAACCTTGAGTTTCCCTGATTTCTTGTCTCCCCCTTTCCCACTCTTGGCTCCAGCTTCTCTGTTTCTCTCTGCTGCTCCAAATCCTGGAAATTCTCTTGGTTAACACAGATGTGACCTGGACAAAATTTGAAGCACTCACCATCGCCATGCAGCTGCATATACTTCTGTCTCTTTTTTTGTTTTGGGTTCTTTTTGGTAATTGGCAAAGAACCATTGGTCTCGTATTCTAAGAATATATGTTGCTTTGCCTTTATCTTCACCAATATTAACATAACCAGGTCATTATCCATGTGTCAATGGTCCAAATGGTAAAAAGTGGCTGATTGCTGAGTATTTTCCAGTGTCATGTTGACATGCATTTGCAATATCCTAGCTTATTTAATGTAGTGTCTAAAAATATTAACAGCCTCAGCTTTTCCTAGTACTGCTGAAGGTGGATCATAGTTACTACCTGGGGAATTTTATATAAGATTAAGACCTATTACCTAATGGTTTTGTAGAAGTAGGTAGGAGGGCTTTATTCAAATATAGATAGCGATGCCTAAGTAATTTTCTAAGTGTTATAATTAAATAACTCCATGGCAGAGGGCCCAGACCTTGGAAAAGACTGAATGGAGCCTACAGTATTACATGCTATTATCTATCAGCAAACAGGTTAAGCTTGCTCAGAGGCAGTATTTTATAGGATTTTAAAGGTGCCTTGTTGAAACATGATCTTCCCTCCTTCAACCAACACTGCGCTCTCTTTTTCTCTCCTTCTCTCTCCCCCATCCTTTCTAAACTTCAGAGTTAAAAAGTAGATAGCTATTACTACAGTGCAGGAAGGCACAGGGCTGTATGTTGATTTTAGTTTTTAAACAGCCAATCTCAGTTTGGTTTTGTTGAGATAAAATTTTGATTTTCTGTAGCCAGGTATTTCATGGTTTTTTGGAGCTTAATATCTTTTTCTTTTTGACAAAGCAGTGTATCTTTGGTTGTTGGCATGCCTTTGGATGCCCTGCGTGAGTGTGGTGGGAAGGTGCACATGCCCCCAGCTCGGTGCAGATCCAGGTGTTGAGAGATGAGGCTGCAACACAGGATAGAAATTATAGCACCGGCATCTCTGGTGAGTTTTAGGAAATGTGACAGCACACCAGAGCTGGGTAGTAAGGAAGTTTTCTTTGCCTAAAACACGCATCCGTTTGGCTGGGGAGATGCAGTGAAGAATGGTAGGTATTGCCATTTAAAAAAAAAAAAAAAAAAAAAAGATTTGCAAGTAAATGTCCCTCAGTTCAGAGAGACTGACATTGTTTTCCTTTCCAATGCCCATCAGTTATTGTGGGTCATTTGCTTTCATTCTCTGCTTACATCTTGGACTAATTTATCTATCATTTTGTTGTCCTTTCTGTCCTACAGGAAGTCTATACTTCCCATTTGGTGGTCCCTCTTTGTTGTTGCAGCTTTTCTTACACAAGGTTTATTGTTCCCCTCCTCCTTTAAAATGAGAGAAGGCTACCTGTGCCTGCAGGAGACACTGTGACATGCTGTGCATTGCATCTAATTCTCTTTTGTGTGATGCCACTGATGAAAACTGTGACTGAAGCCACTTTTGCAAGATAAGAGTTTCTATTTTTAAAATATGAGAGAATTAGTAAGTTGATATTCAAGAGACAAAGTATTTCTGCTCATCCTGAAGCCTGGGGAAGCTTGACTTTGGTTAGTGGTAACGTAAAGAATACTTAAAAAAAGTAAAATCCAAACAACCAAAACTTCACATGAGGAACTGGAATTCTTGCATAGAAGGAGTATAATAAAAACTTTAAGTGCATTATATTTCCTAATTCCTGTTTCTGAAATCTCCACTGCTGGTTGATTTAAAAGTAATTAAATCTCTGGCTTCATGCAAGACAAGATGTGATGCTCTGTGTTTTTTTACTGTGTACAGCAAAGGTGCTTTCCTCTTCCATAGGAAATGGACACAACAGCTTTAAGTGGGGAAAGAAACATCTTTTCAATTTCTTGAGGAAACAGAAACCTCATTTGATGCCTGTTTTCAATAGAGGGAGGTTCCTGTAGCTTTTACTGTCCTTGCCAGTTAGTGTAAGCATTTTTAAAGACTTTAAGGTGTTTCTGTGTTAGTTTAGCAGAGTTCCCTGCTTTCACCTAAGCTGGAAATGAAGATTTAAGTAGTTGTCAGAATAACCTGAAGGATTATACTTGAGCAGACTGGAGACAGCAAATGACTGCTGGAGCACCATGACTTGATTTTTCACCTTTTGCCTTTAAAAATTGCTATCTGCAGTACCTGGGATGGTGAAATAACATTTACAGTGGGTTTCTTAAAGCTACTAGTTTTAGTTGGTTTTATTCTCTTCTGTAATACCTTCCTGGAAGAAGGACAAAGCTTCTGAAAGTGTGTGAGAAACTTTATTTAACATTCAAAACTGCAGCCATGGCAGCAATAGCATTGCAGGAGGGAGTGCTGCAGTTGTGTTTGTTTTCTGGTGTTACCTCTCTTGTGCCCAAAACGGCAAAACTAATTGTAACTATAGGGCTGTGATTCATGTTAGCCCTGAGATGCAGCCTCTTCTTGCTAAAGAGGTTACCACCTTCGGCAGCTAATCATTTTAATTTCAATGTCAGCTTCGTGCCCCATCACACCTTTCAAAGTTTCCAGGGATGGGATATCTACCACCTCTGCCGTGGTTAAGGTAGGGCAGCAAGTGAAGAGTTAGCCTAGCTGCTTTGCATAGGTAAACCCAGTTAATGGCTACCTGCTGAAAGGTGGAGCTCTGCCACAGCTTCTCCTTAATTTTCCTGATGAATCTACAGTGTAAAACCATGGCATTACTGTCTCTTAGAGCATTTTTTCTCTTAGAGCTGTTGTGTCTCTTTTGTGCCTCCCAAATATAAGCGTGGGTCTGAATTTAAATTCAAGTCAGAGCTGCACTTTTTTGGGCTGAGAGACCATATTGGGGACTTGTTGGAAGAACAAGAAACTTACTATAAGCCTTTAAGATACTGAGTCTGAACATCAGTGTACCAATAAAATTCAGGGCAAATGCAGGGGGGTTTTGGTGTTCTGTTTGTTGGGAGTTTTGTGTGCTTGTGTGTTTGGTGGCATTCAAAAAGTTTAGAGGCATTGTGTTTTTTAGGGGACTTACATCTGGATGTAATAACCCAATCCACAGTGGGTCCTTTAGCTTAGTCCTGCTGAAATGAGGCCTTAGGCAACTGCTGACATGATCTTTCTGTTGTGTGATAGCATCATTCCTATGGACACTACTAGAGGTTGGGAAAGTACTATTAGTGTTCATTCTTAGAACTTTATTTTATATATTAGGACCTTAAATGAGCTCTGGGCTCATAGACCTGAGGTCTTTTTAGTAGAAGTGGAGTTACATGTGGAGTAGGACAGTTTCTCAGTGGAGATTTCTTTGACATATCTAAGGCACATACTAATATTTTTCTTTATTAAATGGACAGCCTTCTTGATACTGCATAGACTGAAGATTCTTTTTTTAGTTTTAAGAATAGTAAAATAACTTTTTTCTAAAATACAAGTAGTAGAAACTTAGCAAGGGTTATTTTTATTTTGGACTGTGGTTTGGGGGAATTATTTGTCATTATTTTGTCATAATATGTGGTGTTAGTCCATTTTTGTTACAATTCTTCTATTAAGCATGTGTTATTAAAAGTATCTTCCCAAATTAACTAGGTAAACTTCTTAGAGAGTAGTTATTAAGCCATTTAATTTTAGTTACATGGGTGTTTTTAATATTTGTAAATTCTTGCATTCAAGCTGTCGTGTGAAGGGGGAGGTATACCTGACCCTTAGAGTGGGGAGAGTGCCCCAGGAAAAATGAAACCACGTATGTCCAACCCAGTCTGTCAGGTATCCCAAACAGGAACCCCTCAAATGGATTCACAAGATCAGGATAATTCAATTACCCTTTTTTGGGGTCTGCATAAGGGAGGACCCCTCAGCAGACCTTCCCACATGTTATTCTGCTGCTGGCAAACTGTCAGCACCTTATAAAGGACTCACTCTAGCACTTTACAGAATAACACTCTGTATTAATACAAATTGTGACAAGTTAATAAGGTTCATGGTTGTCGGTGACAGGGTCTAGCTGCAAGAACACAATTAAAGTGATGTAATAATACTATAAAGCAAGCATAAGCACAAACTCTAAAGCAAAACAATCTATTAATACATTATGGAGCAAAACACAAGCTCTACTCCTTAAAGCAGCACTCAGTGCTTATAGCATAAGTTTCTGACCCAATAGGCATCCCTAAAGGGTGCAGGGGGGAAGACAGGTTCAGCCCATCAGCAGATCCAGCAGTTTTTTGGTGGAAATCTTCCTCTGATTTTCTCCCATTTCCTTCCTTCTTTCCTTTTATGCTATTTCTTTAGGTTTAGGTGGAGTTTGAGTGAGTCTAGTCCTAAGTGCTTAATTGGGTAGTTGTCCTTGGCATCTGTCTTGGTGTACAGATACCGCACGGTCAAAGTATCACCATGTTCCCCTTCCTGCAGGATGTTTATGGAGGGAGGCCACTGTGCCTTCACATCACTCCCTCTCCGGTGCATCCTCTGTAACAGGTGTTTATCAGTGTTTAGGGAACCTTTGTGACAGGCTGTCACCATGTTTCATCCAAGAAGCAGCAGCTGGGTCTCCTGTAATTCTTATTACCTTTTAACCCTATCCATTACTCCACAGAAGCTCATGAACTACTTAATATTTTATTACCAGCATAGAATGCCTATGAACTCATTCTTTGAGGATAATCTGTAGAGTGAAATGGAAAGAAAAGAATTTCATACCTGTATCTGTATATCTGAGTGTATATGTGTATATATCATCTGTCTATATATCTGAGCAAAGCTGCTTTTACATAATGTTTTGAATTAAGCAAAAATTGCTTTAAAACTTATGTGGTGATCATTAAGAAACTTTGAAAGTTGGTGTTTTGATCTTCCCCAAAGTTTGTGAATCAGTGTTATAAAGATTGGCTTATTTACCGAGTTAGTAGCATGTGTAATGAAGGTCAATACAGAAACTTTGTAATAATTCCAGCTTTTTAGCAAGACATCATGATAAGCAGTCCCTAAAGATTCACATGATAAATACAATTGCAATTCATATTTGTGTCTGTTTCTGTTACAAATTCAGCTTCACTGAAAATAAATTTCAGTAGAATTTGAGGATATTGATGATGTTTCTCAAAGCCTCATTATTAAGGTGATCTGTTTCAGGTTTACATCCAAAGAATCTACTTCCTGTATTAAAATTGTAGAGACTAACACTTGGAGCTACAGGCAAAAGAAAACATTCTTTGCTAATTTCAGATCCCAGAGAAAGCCAAAATTGCTTAGAATTTGGATGTCAGCCATGCTGTATGACTGCATGGTTTCCATTAACTTTGTTTAGGGTTGTATATGACACTTCTGAAACTGGGCATTTATAGCTCTGGAAATTTCAAGACTGTTTGTTTCAGGTGGATGTGGTTTGTTTACCTCATTTGTCCTAAAGAGCTGTCATGTAGTACAATAAATGTGGTTGCAGCCAAAATCTTTGTCAAAGTGATGCATAGGCATTCATAATGTACTTCCTGATGATATGTACTGTTGACTTATTTTTACTACTACCATTTAATATCATGTGTATGTAGCAGGGTTTTGTATCACCTGGACAGTCTTTTGAGAGAGTTGTCATTTTCTTGCACGTTACTGGTTTTTAGGATTAGGGTTTCCAGTCCCTTCTTACCCTTCTGCCTTATTCATAATTGCTTCTCAGTATATACTGGAAGGGGATTTGCAGTCATCTGAGAAGGAGAGAATGAAGCTGGATGTGTGAAACGCTTGTATTTATGACAATTTGAAAAATGTATATGGGTGTAGGGAGAAGAGAAGCTGCAGTCTCCCATGGAGCAGACAGCTGACGATTCATATATCTGATACTTTTATTTTGTTTCCTGCACGAGAAGAAAAATGTCCCCCACAGCAACTGCAGCATCGCATGGTAACTGGGCTGCTGCAGAGACACAAAGCACCTCTTAAAGCATGTGGGCTGTAGAGTTCAGGGATAAATCATCTCCAGTTCAGCTCCTTCTGGACATTAGTAAAGGAGTCTCTTGTGCCATAGTGGATTTTCTTGGGCTTCTCTCACAGTTAGGTTTGTTTTGTCTGTGCTGGACCTTATTTTGATCTCATTGCTCTTGAGTTATGTTAGTATACTATTAACAGCTGCTGAGGAATAACTCTCTTGGTTTACGCTGGGAAATGAGGAATGAAGCTTTGGACTACTATGTAGTAAACATTTAGTTTAAAGAAACAGTTGCCTCTAGATTTAATGTAAGAGTGCAGTGTTCACGTTGGTGGTGTCTGGTGACCTGTGCTGCATGGTTGGGGCAGCAGACCAGTTGCCAGTTACTTGTTAATGTCAACATGAATTCACTGACATTAGTTGACATTGTCAACTGCTTTGGAGAAAAAATAAGTTTCCTCCAGTAACTATGGATTTATTTTATTTTATTTTTTTTTACTAACTGAATTCTGTTGTCAGTGTAAATAATTAATTTTTTTTTTAAGAGTTATTTTAGACATTATGGTCTGTCAACAGGGGAAATAATGTGGGTACTGTGCAAAACGTGGTTCAAATAGCTACTGCAACATTTTTGGCAGGTTACATAGTACTGGACAGGGCATTTGGTTCAGCACAGCATGAAAGAAGGCACAAATGTCCTGAGACACTGTTTCCTCAGATGCAGCACTAACCCCTCCATGTGCTCCTTGCTCTCCTCAGGGGACTGTCCTCCTGAGGTCAGCACTGAGTCCTGTCTGAGAGCCATGGAAGATATCCTGAATATGATTGCTTTTGCGACCACAAAATAGTTCTTCCAGGATTTGTGCCCTTCCAAGATAGTAAGAAAAGTCTAACCAGATCTTTCTCTGCATCATCAGAAACAGTGATAATTCCAGTTGGGTTATGGATGGGCTAAGAATATCTGCCCCAGCAGTAGGCAAGGGCTGGTACTTTATTCTGAGGTCAAGCATTTTAGGTGTCAACCAACATCTGCTGGCCTTCATGAAGTCACCAGCCCTTCAAATCTTCATGGAGGAGCTTCAGTGGTACTGGTTGGCTGACAGTGAGATAAAACGAGGGTTTTGGCATTGTTTGCTTTTTACCTGAATTACATACGGAGATAACACATAGATGCTAGAGAATAATGTGTGGAAGACAGCAAGAAGGCAGGGCTCTAGTAACAAGTCTTACTGAATTGCTCATTAAACTACATATTTTAAAAAAAAGGCAGTAACAAAGTGGAAAGTAAGAACTTGGGTTATGTCATGAATTTTTAGGCAGTTACTAGTTTAATTATCAAACCGAATTGTTTTCGTGCTGCTTTTATTCACATTGAGTAATAACTTGCTTCAGGACTGGATTATCTGTGATGGCTGTGTAGGTGTGAACTGAGGTGATGGCACCAAGTTTGCCACTTACTGCTCCTTTGTAAAGAAAAAAGCCAAGCAGGTCTGCATACCTGTCATGTAAGCACTTGCTGCCGGCCTGTCTCTGCTCATGGACTGAGAATGAAATCTGCTTAAAACTATTACCTCGAGGACTTTCATAGTTTTTGTGGAAGGAAAACAAAACAAAGCAAAAA
>JAWWEU010000158.1:407278-455195 GCA_035583155.1 Acropternis orthonyx | reverse complement strand
CCACACACACACAACCCCCCCCCCCAAAAACACCAAACCCAAAACGCACACATGCACCAAACCCCCCCCAAAACCCCCCCAAAAAAACTGTGGTAGGGCTAGGACACGTTTCTGCTATTCTTGTCAGTTATTCCAGAAGCCGTATTTGCCAGAAGCCATTTATTAAGTCCTAATGAATGTATTCTTTTTTTTTTCTTTTTTTAAGACTTGGTGGGATGAAAATTTGGATGCTGGGTGGCCACAAGTTTTGTTTTTCTTTATTTTTTTTTTTTGTATAGTGTGATTTTAGAGCAGTCTTAATCATCTGAGTTAAAACTGTGTGCGCATTTAAGTTGGTAAAAATTAGTACTGAGGACAACAATACTGTAGAGCCTCTTCCATGCCATCCCTGTAGTTTCACAGTATTTATTTTTGTTTAGAGGTTTTGTAAAACTTTTATCAACTTCCCTTTTTATAGGTCTTCACTGCAACTGGATTCTAAAATTACAGTGATTTGAAAGTTAGCATGCAAATTTCTAGAAAGAGATTACTGTGTGATGCTAGAATATTTTTGTTCCGTTACCATACCATATGATGAGGCTTTATTTTCCTCATCCTTTTCCTAGACTTTAAAAATTCCTTACTTGTTAGTGATAAATCTGTATTTCTTCTCCAGAGATATCAGCATGAATAATATCACAAGGCTACCAGAAGATGCCTTCAAGAACTTCCCCTACTTGGAAGAGCTGTAAGTATTTCACACATATTAAAGTTTTGCTACGAGATCATATGGCTGTGTAAAGTGGAAGGTGGGTGGAGAAACAGTGTTGGGTTGAGCTGTGAACAGAAAAAGCAATTGTACTTTAAAAATATAATCCTGTATATGTTTGGAAACCAGAACAGTAAATGCTACTTACAAGGGACTTTTTACAGTAATTATTTTAATCATGGCTAGAGTGATGACACATACTAATTACAGTGTTATCCAAAGATAACACAGGAGGTGTGTAATTACCATTGTTTCTGAAGAAGCTACAGTATAGCTGTTGCATAAGTTCTATAAAATAGATGTTGCTTCATTTAGTGAGTAGCTGGCTTCCATTGTCCTTGTAGGCTGTAGATGCAGTGCTCACAAGCCCATCCTGACCTATATGAGAAATTCAGCTTCTGTAGTACAGGCCTTCTTGTTCTTAGTTTCTCTGGCAGAAATTTTTTCTCCTCTTCCCATGCCCCTTTTGTCCCACTTTCTTTTTAGGTTTTTGTTTGTTTGTTTGTTTGTTTGTTTTAGTTAGGTGATAGTTGGACTTCTGAATCCTTGAGCTGCACCAAGGCTCAGGAGCCCAGTGTTTTGCTGAAGTCTTACCTGAGATACCTTTGCAAAGTTGAAACATGCTTTCACAGCGTAGTCCTGAATTAGGTTGGGTTTCAGAGTCATTAAACAGGGAGGCAGCTCTGACGTTCAAATACTACCTCAGTACTATTATATGGCAATATATGTGTGCCTTAGTATCCTTATCTGTGAAGAGAAGTTAAGGGTAATGGTTCAACCTTTGCTACAGGGCTTTGAGGACCTCCAGTACTAAGCAATAGATAAGACAAAACTACTGCAGTTTGCTTTGTTTCTCTTGCATTTTCGGTGATAAAGTGGCATTCCTTATACTAAAGAGCATTTAATATGCAAAGTAAGGATGTCTCTATTTGTGGCTTTAGCAAGACTAGGACTATGAATGCTGTGTTGAGAGGCTTTTTTAATAAAGACACCTTAGGGAAAGAACAGCTCATTTCCCCATAGAGACAAATCCTTATGAGGTAGGGAATTATTCTGACTTTACCAATGAGGAAGCAAACAATGAAAACCATTTGTAGAGGGCAAAAGGATAAATTAACCCTATAGCAGAACTGTAGGTAAAGCTCTGTACCCTTTGACTCGGGTTATCTACCAATATAACCACTGCACCTCACTGGAACAAAGATATTGAGAAATTGATAAGAGATGGATTGCCTGCTCCTGAAGAAAGGCTTGGGTTCCTGAAAGCTTCTCTAGTTTTCTTTTTTGCACCTCAGCCTCACTGGTTGCTCTAATAAGGTGTTCAACCTCTCCTTACAATTTTGGTCTCTCTTATATCCCAGTAAAGTAGCAGCTACCATTACTAATGCACCTAAATATCTCCATTTTCCCTGGTTCTTAGGTAGTTTTGACTCAGGTCAGTACAATTGTGAAGCACAGTTGAGCTTATTTATGTGAGATGAATTGTGTGCAATATCTTATTTCATGCTTAACAGGTTCTGGTTTATTCCATCTGATTTTAGGTATTGCTTAAATTTGCAGTACAGTTGAGAATGCTTCATGAAGCAAAATAGGTTTTCAGATGGTGTATTTGTATAATTGACAGAATTTAAGAAAAGCTCTATGGTATGAGTAGAAAATTGGGGGGGATAAAAAGGCCTAGGAAAGCTCGATTGGTTTCAGAATATGTACTAGCCAACAATCCCTATGTGCTTTATAACATGTGTTGCTGTATGTATGTTTTGTTAGACTAGATTTTGTAGTTTCCCCCCCCATTTTTTTTTTTTTAATTCTTCACAGTCATGTTTCACACCAAAAGTTGACAAAAACCAAACAATTCCCTTTTCCCAACTTAGATGACTGTGGGAGACTTAATTTTTTTCCTCCAATAAGTAATTAAACAATAAAACCTAACTGGTGGGTGTGCATATTGTGTAACTTCCATAAACCCTGGGGTGTGTCAGGAGGTAAAGAGAAAAGGCAGAGCCTTCAGCCATCATCTGTTGTGCTTATTGCTTAAGAGCCATTTGCTACATATACCTCTAAATCCAGCTTTTTAGTTTGAAAAAAAATAGGCTAGCATTAAACTCAGAATTATGTGTGAACACCCAGAAGTTGTAAGTCATTCTTAGCATACTTACTTGATGTGTTAAAGCAACTTCGGGGTGGGGGGGAAACCCAGCCAAAACAAAAAAAAACCCAACAAGTCAAGTCCAGGTTCCCTTGTTTCAGATCACGTTCATCTTGAATGGGAACATAATGAAGGAGACTCAAATAAAAGTAGCTTCCCTTCTTAATAGAAATGACCAGCACTAGATATGTCATGTTTTTGCTTCATTCTGCCCATTCCTTTTTCTCTATGGGACGGGTACAAAAATCTTTATTTTTGCTGGTTATGAACAGAAGCAACTATTGTACTTCCCACTGTACAACCACAATTTTTCTTCTCTAGTCTGTGATTTTCAAACTTTCTTCCTGGATTTTATTTATAGTTTGAACAGATCCAAATTATGACTGCCAGGCATTAACAAAGTTGTTTTTTCAGCACGCAAAGCTGGATGTGAGTCTCCATGCCAAAGAAAAATAATTCAAAGAAAAAAAGTTAAAGTGGTGTTGAAATCTGTGGTAGAAGTGACTTTTCCATCAAGTTCTCCCAAGAATTATATGTCTAAAGCAAATGAAAATCCCATAAACTAATGGGAATGCAGTAAGTATCCACAACAGCATGAATTCTAGCAGGTCTCCGTGGAGGAGGCAGCCTTTGACACCTTTGTCATCATGCCATGCTTTAGTCTTGCCATTGTCAAATGCTCTGGCCGATTAGCCCCTGGCAGAGTTATTTAATTAATATTGCAAAATAGTATCACAGAATTTAATTGAATGTAAATGGCAGGCAATTAGGTGTATTATGTAGGCAACTGAGTTGCACATATGGAGCAGCTGAGATAAAAAAATTCAGTAGGAGCCACTTAAAACGAAGGTTGTCATTTCCTCAATGCAATGAATTATTTGGTAGTCTGGAGAGACTTCAGAGGATCATTTTCTGAATCCTGAAAAGAATGAAGCAAAGTACCAGACTTAGAAAAGCTGGCTGCTCAATTCAAAGGTGCCTTCTGCGTCCCCAAAGGGGCAGTGAATCGGATGCTGCGATGTGTGCATCCCGTGCTGTTTTTAGACATGCTGGGTTATCCGAGACACCCGCACCAGACTGACAGGTCTGACGCAGATGGGAGACCGATGGCTGCTGTGAATGGCAGCTGGGGCCAGGTGGAGGAAGACATCTGAAATGGCACTAAATGGCTGTGTTTAGGCAACTGACTCCCCAGAAAAGTATCCAATTTGCATGTACTATCCGAGTTTTTGTACCTCTGAGACAGTAAACTATCTGAGTATTACTTGCAGGTACAAGCTAAGAGATTCAAGCTTTTCCCTGGGTGGAATCCGCCCATTGGGCTGTGTGCTCGATGTACCCCCATTCACAGCCTCATCATGCATGTCACTGCATAGCACACTTATCATATGTCTGTAGGATTCTAGCACTATTTATAAATGTTATAAAAATTCTCCATGTCTGTGTAACTGATACCCATCTGGAAGTAATTTGTAAATTATTGAAATGGCAATGGCCAGAGTCAGTGAGGAGCAGACCACCAAGGGTTTTGCCTCAGCAGTTAATGACGTGTATTCTCCAGAAAATGCTAATGTAAATATGCTGCAGTCCTGAACATGATATGGAAACTAAAAATCCTTGAAGAACTTGGCCGTGGTTTTCTAACCACACCTTAAAGTATTTATAGAAAGCTAGAAGAGGAAAATATAGCTAGATAATGCAGTGTTTTTAGAAAGCAGAAATAATTTTCCAGGCTGTGTTATGTTTTGATGGCCTTTTAAAAGGTGGCAGTTCCTTCTAGTTATCTGAAGTGGTCTGAAGGATTTTAACTATATGATTTCCATTCACTGTATTTGTGAATGATCTCCTAGAACGTTCACAAAAAGGCAGTCTCTAATTGAGGAAGGCAAATCGAAATTATTTTTTTTTCTTGTCTGGTTTTCCAGTCTTATGCAGTTTCTTCAGAAACTTGAACCACTTGAATAAAGCAGAAGTATCCTTAATTTATCACCTTTTAACCTTGCTTTGATTTTCACTCTTAACCCTTTAAAATGTTGTTGTCTTATTTGTCCTGCACTCATGGGCAAGGTTTAGATGATAAGCTTTTGGCTGTCTGGCTGCTGGCCCATGTGAGAGGTAGAGGACTACAAGCTGTCCTGTGTGGGTGGGTTGCCTGTGACTGTCCTAATAGTCATTTCCCAACCAGTCAGCCTTGGGGCTGGACTCTGACCTTCTCTAGCAAGGGTTAGGGAGGATGCTCTCAGAATATTATGATTTTGAAGACCATATCATGCCCAAGTAATACTTGCAAGGAAAATAATCCCTCCTGAAAGCACTGAGAGACAGGAGTGCTCAGTTAACTTCCAGATGTGACCGAGATCTGTTGTCAAGGTCTGTTTTGTTTCTGTTGTTTGCTCATACATGATATGAAACACTCTCTCTTCTGTGACACTACTTTCAGATACTGTTTTTTTTATCATGCAAGGGCAAAACTTTGTTATGATTTTTATTTATTGGTTTGTTGAAAATGGTTGGGGAAATAAAGCAATAAAAGGAAGACTTAGATCAATGAAAGTTTTCTCTTTTCTGAAACACTAATGCTAATCTGCTTTTTGAGATATGAATAAACAGCAAGCAAGAGACCGCACACATGCAACTGTAATTTTTGCAAGGAAAGGAAGAGTACTGTAACTATTTGCTTGGCTATTATATCCATGCTGATTACAACACTTAAGAGCTCTTGCTTAAATATCTCCTTACCTCTCCTCCCCAACCAGAGTCTCTGATCATGGCTTTTAATTGACAAAGTATATTTTAGGAACATAAGGATTAATTAAAATGCATACTGGCAGCAAAAATGAGGTGGTTTTTTGCCATAAGGTTGTAATCAGGAAGTATCTGCAAGGGAAATGTCTAGAGTTATTTTGCCTCTTGACTGCAGCTGAAGATGACCACCTGGCTGAAATGGCACAGCTGCTTGCTTTTGTAGTATCTATTTAAATGTGTAATTTAGATGGTACCCTTCCTTCTAATTTCTGCATCAGCACAAAGTTCTGTTATTCTTGGAGAGGAAGGGGGATTATCATGTCTTTTTTATTAGCTGGGTTTTATGAATAAGGCATGTCTTGGAGTTATGCCAAGGCTGAGCTCTTAGTTCAGGATGCCTTGTCTTTCCTCACCTGGATGTGGAACATTTGATGGGAGAGGTTTTTTTTTCTTCCGTGTCTTTTAAAGCTAGGTCTTTCAAGGTAGACTGTTGATGAGATGGTGCAATTCCTTTCTTTTTCATAAACATGAGTAGTCCCAAGGTTTGCAGTGAGAAGCTAGAGATGAAGGACTTGTTTTGAGTAGAAAAGGCAAGGATGAATCTTCATGAGAAAAGTTATCCTGATGCCTTGTGTTAGCTGACATGTGATAAAGAAATCTGTGACTGTTAAATATCCCCCTGTAAAACAGGCTGGTGTGACTGGAGACATTACTACCCCATCTCTGTCCATTCAGCCCCACCAGCAGAGTCTGAGGAATGGCTGAGAGCTTGCTTCAGCAGCTTTGTTAGAAAGGCAGCCAGTGTAGATACCTTCTGTTGTTGGTCTTTCAAAAATAGCTGTCTGATGTTGTGTGGGAAGCCAATGACCACCCTTCATCCATCTACCAGCTCTGAATATTTGAACAGCTGGAGGAGGTGATTTCCTCAGTTGCTCCAGCTTGAATTCCAAGAGGTAGTTTTAATGAAAAAACGCAAGGTGTAGGTTTCATGTGTGGTAGCAAGTTAAGAGCCTGAGCTTTAACTTGACCAGCTAGCACACATTAGAAATGCTTGCTGCCTTGTGTGAGCTGGAGCTTTAGAAAGTGCACCAGCATGTTGTAACTTGCACCTTCAAATTCTAGTCAAGACAAACCTTTAGGCAAAGACTCCCAAGTAGAATTAACCACAGTCAGCTAAGATATTTTTAAACATCACTTATTTGGTCTGCACTGGATGCTAAATGATGTTTAAACACATGTTGGCCAACCTGTGTTTAATTAGCATTTTCTTATCTCTGGGAGTCCTAAATGAGTTTGATTCTGGATGAGTTTTAATCATGCTGATGTGAGACTAATATTTCTGTAGCTTAGAAGGTTCTTGCTCTGCTTAACAGTTGCATATTTTTTCCCCTTTGTGGGAACAGATACTAGTAGATGGAGTAAATTCCATTGTTTTTAGAAGATGAGGAAGTTTCTTTCCAGTTTCTGCTTCTTCATATTAATTTCTGAAGTTGGCATGATTGTGTATAAGGATCCTAAGACTGGTTATTCTGCTGCATGTACTTTTAGAGGACAACGAAACTTTATCTGTCCTTTTTTTGAGTTTGTGTTCAGCTTGCATACACACACACACATGCACATATGCACGCACGAGCTGGCTTAACTAAATTGCCTGGAGGCTTAACATGTGGTGTTACACTTCAAGACCAGTCTTACAAGCCTGAATTTATTATGCTGCCTGAGCTGCCAGGTTGGGGCTGTCTGAAAGTATAAGCCAAATAAGAAACTTCTGGAGGGTGAGCAGTAGCCTGAGGAGATCTCAGGCTGGGCCTCTCCAGTTGAAGTTCCCCAAATGGTGCTCACAGCATGCAGTCCTTCTCCTTTAGGTTCCAGTAATGGGAGTGTGGGACAAAAGATGAATGTGTGTGAGCAAGCAGGCCAGTTCCAGGGTCAGGTGACAAGAAGAGCCGCATGAACTCTGCAAAAACCTTACACAGTCAGAGAGAAATGGAGAAAAAATGAATCCTATATGTTGAAGTAAATGCCTTCTCCTCTGAGAAAGTAATTGAATGCATTCTGTCCTCATAGTATCATAGTGTGACACTGTATGTTACCATAAAAAGACATGATGATGTCATTCTTTTGCCTCCTTTCCACTCTTCCTCTTGGATGTTTGTATTTTTGTTAGTACAGAGGTATCTTGCTTAATTAGCCTTGGCAGATCTTATCTGGCACAGTCATAGTAACCAGCACTCCTGCAAGGTTCTTTTCCTGCCCTTCCTGTATAGAAGTAAAATTCTAGATGATTCTGTTAAAATATTTGCTCTTATTTCAGGTGGAAAAAAAGTAAACAGTTGGCCTAAATCTGAATCAAAGAATCATACTGATAATTACTCCTGTATCTCTAAGGTCATTCATTGTGAAGGTGTCTACAGAACCTGGGTCTTGCATTTACCCAGCATGTATCTGAAGTGGTTAGAAAACTAGTAACAGAAGTTTAATTGCCAATTATATGTAGGTTTAATCCACTTGCCCATTTTGCATTGTCACTTGCTAGATGCATGGTCATTCAAAAGATCCTATGCCTGCATAGCAAATAAATGCCAGGGCAAGAGACAAGGCTGTATGGACAGACCAAAGCAACTTTGAGGATATCAACAGTAATTTTTTCACCCTTATGTCTGACTATCTATGCATTTCATGATCTTGGAAACCTGAGCATCCAAATAGCACTATCTGCTAACAGCACAAATCTGTGGTTAATTCAGTTGTTGTATCCCAGTTGATCAAAACCAGGCTTGGTGGCTTTCATCTCTGTGTCTCTGCTGTGCACACTAGGTAAGTGAATTGTATTATCACCTGAGTGTCGTGAGAAAGCTATCAAGGAAAATGTCTACCTGGCCTAGGGTAGAGCATAGGAAAGCTACCACAATATAGTGCAAGATGTGCAAAGGCAAGCAGGGAGAAGCGGACATATTTTATAAAATTTATTCTGCAATCTGCTTTGGAAGCGAGAGAAATCAAAGTTTCTTACAGCAACAACTCAGTATTACTGCTGTAGAATAGCTGTTAACCATTTTTCAAGACAACACAGTTGCTTATGTTTAAGACATATATGTCCATGGACAAAAATTTTTGCAAACTTTTGGGTTTTTTGCTGGAGTATAAATAGTTGGGACTACAAAGGCAGCTTGCTTCAACAGCTCATACTGTATAATAATTGGTTTAGGTTACATAATTTCCTTCAGTGCATATGTGTTGTAGCCTCTGGGGTCTACTTCAGGAAGGTCTTGCCCAAATACAGATACTGCTTGAAAATGGAATGATAGAGCATATTTTATGTGGCTGGGAATGCTTGCTTTCTTCAAAGTCCATAATAATTTATTTTCCTGTTAACAAAAACAGTCCATGAAAAGCAATATCACAGAGTCATATTTTGTCTTGTGGCAGATGCTGGTGACTCCTGCTGACAATTTAACCGTAGAATTTACGGATGGGCTTTAGACTTTTTTAAATCAGTCTGTTTAGTTTTCTTAGATATTTTAGCTTTTTAGACCAGGGATGCATTTGAAAAACTAGCAACTAAAAGTTCAGTGTAACTTTGGGAAAACTGTAAATGCTAGAAAGGGAAGGCTTAGGACAAGAAGTGCTGGATGGAGTTGGTGCAGTTTTGGTGCTGGTTGTAGTCATAGTCATCTTTTTTCAGTCATGATGTGTCTTGGCATACATACTCAGAATTTTAGAAATAATGGTTGAGGTTGTGTAATACTGAAAATACTGCAAGAAAAGGAGACAAATCTATTTTCCATTAGCAGCAGCAGAATAAAGTACCCATTTAATTTTGTTAAGTCGGTGTGGAAGAATTTGGAGTAATCTGTAGATTGTTGATTGGTTTCCCAGCAGGGCAGCAGGCTGCAGCTGACAGAAGTCCCAAAGGGGCTATTTGCTAATCACAGATAAGCAAAGCCAAATTTAGTCTGGGGACACAGCTTCCATTTAGCAGCCCTTCCCTTTCTGCAGCTGCCCAGCTTGGGCAGGAGCTGTCTGCAGCGGTGTGTGCCCTTGCGAGGCAGGCCATCCATCCCTGTACGGGATGCAGTGAATCTCAGTATCTTCCTGCAAATGGCTGTACCTCTCCTGGAGAGCTTTAAACCTCGATGAATAAATTGTAGCACATAGCTATGCATCATCTGTTAAGAAAAACAATTCTGTTCCAAAATGACTGTTGTTCTGAAATAGGTGGAAACTGAAGCTCTTTTCTTAGGTTTGAGAAAACTTAATCCATGATGCCCAGCAATTCTTACTTGTGGGGCGTTTTCAAAGGTTGCTTCTGTTGTAGGAGAACTGAAGGAAAACTCAAAGTTTGTATGGGAAGCAGAGAGAACTTGGAAAAAGTGGATGTTGGGGACAGGCATGTAAAGATGGCAAAATAGTTTGATTTAAGACAGCAAAAAAAGTAAAGAGTTTGCAAAAATACAAGTGGGGAAGCAGTGGAATATTTTCCAATTGAATGAAAATAAGTAGGTAGAAGTTGGAGAGCTAAAAGAAGAGATTGGGTGGGCAGAGAGACAGTGATGGATGGTCTGTGAGGGACATGGAAGGTTCAGCCTTGAATAGACCTTAAAATAGGAGTTTTGGGTCTTACCAGAAAACAGCTAATATAGAAATAATAAATTGGGTGCTTTATTATGACATATCAGGATTGCAGTCTATGTCACTATTGGAATTTTCAGTGAGGAAGTAAAATTACAGTTGGTCCATGGAAAAAGCAGCTGTTGTTTTGTTATCAGAGACAAGATAGACAGATGAGGTTATTAGGATCCCAGAATACCACCAAGATGGAAAAAAACCCCAACCAAGAATTCACAGCAAAAACATTTTCTGTATGAGCACAAGACCTTCAGAAGGACAGAAGGAGTTGAAACTCTTTGCTCAAATATCCTTAGGTTCTCTACAATCTGGGATGCAAGACAAGCAGAAAGGTTTCCAACAAGTTTGTGTTGCACCCTGTCATAATGAGAGTGATGGTTTTAATTGTTACAGACAAAAATGTATCCCTGGGACATCTTCCCTAACTTTTGGAGTGACAATGGTGATTAACTTGGCTTGGTTAACATGCAGCTGTGTTGCCAGGCTCATAATTGCAGAAGTTTTAATTTCCCAGAAGAGGGAAAACAGTTTTAGCTTTAGTTTCAGTGCAAAAAGCTAAGCTTGCTGTGCACTCTGGGAATGAGATACTATGGAAGGTTAGTCCATGGCCAGATTGTATCCTGATGTCTGTAATAACAACAAGGTGTCCTCTACATCTGGAGATCGTTTACTGTGTCACTTAAAATAATGATTAGAGGGTATTGCTCACCACTGTATGACAGGCTAGCAAAAGTATTTTGTCCTCCATATGTCCTACTCTGTTATTCTGCAAGTCTTTAAATTTTAATTTGTCCAAATTTGCCGAATTTTGTCCCATTGAAACATTCAATTTTTATTTTCTAATGTAAAAATAGAGGACTACAGCATTCAATGCTAAGCAATTACAAGACTGCCCACCTAGAAGAAAGATACCTACTGTGGTCGTATAAGACAGCAGAAACCTCCAAGGTTTAACTCTGATGCACTAATTCAGGGTACCTCCTGTCCTTGGCAGAGTCTCCAAACGAGGGGAGTCAGGACTGAGTTAGCAGGAAAACTCTTTGTCAGTGTGATATTCATTTACATCCCACTTTGGATGATGCCTGCTGCTGCGTCTCTGTGCCGTGAGAAGTAAGAGACAGCAAATAAAGTTTTTGTGGTCTTATAGCGTGTCAGGACACTTTACAATGGTTTATTTAATTAAGTTTTTACTGCCTTTGTGTCTTTACTTGGCTCAGTAGCAACAGATAGAGTTTCAGACCAGGTCTCTAACCATTTCCACTCAGAGTGGAGGGAAGGATGAGTATTTGACTCTTGACAGTCTAAATGTAGGGCTGCCTCCAGGTGCTGCTTTATGGCAGTGTGTAGCTGTCCCACCACAGAGCAGAAATTTCCAGGGCTATTCCCAAGCAGCTTAGTGAGTGTTGCTACAAGGAGGTGAAGGTTGTGTCCTTTCTGTTGTGCTGGAATTTTGCTCTTGGTAAAGCTGTGATTTCCCTTAGCCCATTTACTCTGTGTGTGGGGGTGGGTGTGTGTGTGAAAGAGAGAGAGGTGCTATTAAAAATATTTAATAATAAATATTTTGAAGACTTGCTGAAAGGAGGTAGCATGGAAAACCTGAGTGGAAGATTTCTGTGACAATTTATAATGCTGTATGTGTGCTATAGTACATGCTATTAATTTTTCAATTATGTCTTTAAAATGAACCTGGTTATATAAAGAGAAACCTTTCTATCCTCCCAGTTGCTGCATGTTGCTGCAGAGGGAAGCGTGTTGAGAGCAATGTGTGATATGTTGGTCTTTGCCTGCTTGAGAGCTGCAGTTGGAACCTCCTCACAAGAAGCTCCCCAAGGCCAGGATGTGAATGATAAATGTATATTTGGCAAACTGATTAGTAAAGCCTTTGCACACTTCCTGGAAAGCTGCCAAATATAGGAGAAACGGAAATGTAATGGATTGCAAGGGGTTTTTTTGGTTTGTTTTTTTTCTGTTGGTTGGTTGCAAAAAAGGCTGAATAAACAGGAGTTGCCTTGAGGTAGGCGAAGTCACGCAAGCCTTGCTCTGGGTTGGCTGTATTCTGTTTCCAGTGCTTCCTAGGTTGTTGGTGACACTCATTGGGGCTGGGGGAGGCTATTCAACTGTATTTAGTTTAGTTTTTTTAAAGCTAAACTAATAATCCCCAACCTCTTTGGGAGAGGGAGCAGTTACAGCAGATGCCTGAGAAACCACACACCCACCGAATTAATGACGAACCTTGGCCGAGCTGCTGCCAGAGCTGCCTGACACACATTTACCAGGGCTGCCACTCCTTGAGTTGTGTAATATATAATCAGCATCAGCCAGGACTGTTTGTGTGCAGAATAATGTGGTGTTACAGGCTCAGTTAAATCTCTCGATTTGCTCTTTCAACTACATTTTAAAATAAATGTGTTTCACAGATCACTGGTTCTCTGCTGCAGAGGCCCAGCATGTTTCTTCACTAGTCTTTCTGTTTACAGTGAACTTAATAGGAAATTGTTTAAAAGAAGGTCATGAAATATTGCAAACCTTCCTCCCTGTAACCCCAGATAAAGTTAATAAAAGTTGATTTGGACAGCTACTGACAACAAAATTAATTTCAGTGGAATGTTTAGTTGCCACCTGGAATTTTTCATTAATGTTAAAAATTCAAAGCATCTGAAAATCATATCCCAGCTCTGAAATTCTGAGGTCATTTGCAGACCAAATATACATAGATTCTTTTTGTTTTTCTTCTTGTTTCAGAGCTGTTTGATTATACACAAGCCACAGACAAACATCTCAGCAGTCAGCAGATGCGGTTTTTTTAAAGCATGCTATGTCAGAGCCATAGCTATGGCAAGTGGGGGTGGGTGAAAATACCAGGTATAAGTGCTACAATCTACCTTAACAAGCAAGAGTCATGTAGTTTTCTAAAAACAAGTAGTATCTGCTGCTGTCACCTTCCTGTTCATGAGAAGCCATTCTCTTCTCCCTCGATTTAGCAATAAAATCATCTACCTTTGAGAAATGGATTTGATAAACATAGCTAGCATCCTCTCTATCAGGCAGCATTTTATTAAGCAATTAATTCTGTTGCAAGAAGATTTATGTAGGCATTAAATGCTTTGGGTAATCTCTTTTATGTAGTCAGAGACTGAGATAAAAATGTAATAATGTTGCTATGTTCTGGCAAGCTGATACTTTAAATGTTGCTCTCATTATTCCTTCATTTACCTCTTTGAAATAGTATTTTCCCCTTAGTGTGTCTGGCTTGCTTCACAGCGCCCTGTAACAGCAGAGGCGGGTTTTGATATTCTGTAACCTTTGTTAAAGCACATTGATTGTTTTTTAATTATTAACACTTATTGGACTGTACATTGTATTTCCACAGATGATTTCATTGCACCACCTTTTCCAACATTGCTTTTGCTTAGTCTTGGATATGAAACCAAGTCTGAAAGCAAATACTTTGGCTGAAATTATAGCATCTTTTGGCAGTTATGGATTACCAGGTGTTTTGCATTATTGTCTTTACCCTTCATAAAATACAACTATTAGCAGCTCAACAAAGGCTGGACCACACAGGGTCTGCTGGTCAGGGGAGAGGTAAAAAGGTTGAAGGGAAAAAAAGGAGTGGGGGGAAGGAGGAATGAGCTGTTTGGAAGCAGCTGTTTTGGCTGCTGTTTCTGCTTTCCTGCTTTGTATTCTGCAGTGTCTCCTGTATTTATTACTTTTAATATCATGGTGGTTTGCACAATTTACTTTGTGCTAGTGTTTAGAAGTCCAAGTTTGAAACCAGCTGTATCTTGAGAGAGAGTATGGATGAGAATCCTATTCCTTTTATCCCCCTGCTCCAAAACAGTTTCCTTTCATGAAAAGTTCCTCCAAATAACTGACCAAAAAGTTGAAATATTACCAAGATGATATCTTGGTCATATCAACAGGCAACTCTCAGCACTGTGAACATCCAACCTGCTTCTGAATATTGTTTTCACATTTGAGATTCTCATAGAGACTCTTCCTGCTTTGCTGTAGCACCTAGCTATTTTTGCTTAACTTTATAGTTTCTTTAGAAACTGCTGCATAGATTAAAACCACGTGGGTAGCAGAGCATATGTTTCATCAGAGCACTGCTGAAAGCCAGAGGATTGTGTTGATAAATGTACTTTTCAAACCTTGTACTGTAAGAAGGTTCTTTATCATTCTGAGGTGTCTTTTTCCTAGCACGTTTGCAAAAGAATATCCATGAAGCTGAGTGATGCATTCTTATGGTTAAAAATGTGCAAAGACTAAAATAAGTGTTAAAAACTTCTAAGATAATGAATACAGCATAATTGAATGCAAAATGCATAATTGCCTGCAAGATTTGATGTATCAGTGATTTTCCTTGTTAGATGGTTGTAGAAGTACTGTATTATTTTGTGACTGAATTTATTATTGCAATTTTTTTCCAGGCGACTGGCTGGCAATGACCTTTCTTTTATCCATCCAAAGGCCTTGTCTGGTTTGAAAGAACTCAAAGTTCTGTAAGTAATTGGGTTTTAGAGCTTCATAGCTAGCTGTATGCTTTCTTAGCGCACAGCCAGACTGTTTACTGAGAGGCTGGAGGAAATTTTTTTGCCCTCCCTCCCCCTAAATTATAGTCCTCCTCCTTTTTTATTTTTTTACAAAGCCTGCTGTAAGTGGTTAAGATGAGCCATGGTGAACTTGACTAAACTGTAATTACTGCACTTAATTAGAACACTCACTTTCTTCTGAAGTATATCTTGTAGCAGAAGAATTGGAGGAGAAATCCTAAAAAGGACATGTAAAGCTTTTTGTTGTTTTCCACCCCTTCAGATTAGTCTGTCAGGTGCCCTGACATTATCAGGTAGTACTTAGAGATTTAATACATGGTTTGACTTTTGACTTGTTCTCTGCTGGTGATAGAAATAATTTCTACAGTTTGAGGCTTCTTCAGGTGAAAATGGCTTACTATTAAAAAATGGTTTTGTTTTTCTTTCTGAGATAAGGATTTTCGTGCCAACTGTTTTTTCCAATAGCTAAGGATAAAAAGCTTTCTGTTGTTTGGGGTTTTAAAAACCTCTGTTCAGAAATTGTAGCGTTTCTGATGATGTAAATGTTTCCAAATGCTAGCAGAGTAATAGGTAGTAAATTAAACAGGTATTTTAAAAAAATAGTGCACTCTGAGGTTATAGAGAAGAAAGCATAAACAGACACTATAAGCAGGGTTCATATTAGGGAACTGCACATCTGCAATACTATTTGATATTTTGTAAATTGAATGCTGAGTGTCAAAGCTCTGGAAGGTATATCCATTGTGATACTCAACACTGGAGATGCCTGAAATTCTAGCAGTTCTTTAAAACTTTGGGACATGATCTTAATTAACAGTTAACTTACTTGCCCATTTGCATTTTAGCCCAGTATGCACTAAAACCTAACACAATTTTATAAGGTGTAAGGTTTCTGTTATTTACATTCTCTTTATAAAAGAACTCAACGTACTATACTTTGTCCCATAAGAGAATTCTCAAAAAAAGCCCCCGATAACATAGCTTAATTCACCTTGACCCAAAGGTGCTTTGTTGTGAACACATTTCTAAATTAGATTGTTAATGTAGTGTGTATTGATGCAACTTCAGGAAAAAATAGAGGTTTGTGTGTTTTGTAGCATGTATAGGATGATTCCACAAGAAAACAAGAATACATCATCTATTGTAGCAAATTTGTACTAGTGTTAAGTTGCTCAACTTCTTCAGTGAATTCCCAAGGGAATTTCAGCATATTGTCAGATACTTGTTCTCTGGAAATTAATGCTGTTAATTAATGAAATTAATGAGTTGTAAATAAAACTGAAATAGACCATTTTCTTGTTTCATTGTTGCCTTTAGGTTTCTGGTCTTGATAATTCTACATGCTTTTATGTACGCTAGGAATCTGTGAAACCATAACAGGGCTTTTCTGTCACCTCTAGTGTTGATAAAGATGATTGTCAAATTCTACTTTATTAATACAGTGGATTTTTACAGAACACTACAGAACAACCAGCTGAAGACTGTACCTAATGAGGCCATCAGAGGATTAAGCGGTTTGCAGTCCTTGTAAGTTTTCTTACTTTGCTATTGGATTATTCTCCAAGTTCCACTTTCAGTCACTCTGTGTACACCTCAGCTTCATTCTGTAGAATTATGAAGTGTAATTATGTATGTGTAATAATGTACCTGGAGTTTCTTGTATTGCAATTGCAACTGGAGCAAAGTTTCACAAGTAAAATTCATAAGGAATTTTATTTGTAATCTTTGGTGGGATGACCCAAATGCAAACACAGGTACAAGATTCCTGTATAAATGCAGTGGTGGTGTAGTTAAACTATCATTCTTCTTGCATGTCCTGAGGTGTTTAAGCAATTTTGAAATGTTGTGCAAAAATGAGTGATGCCCAAGTCTTTTGTACCCAGAGAAGGAAAAGGGGTTTCTGGGAAGGAGTATTGCTTGAGACATGCATAGTATTGGTTTTACAGGAAGGTGTTGAAATCTCACAGACAGTTATGAATACCTCAGCCATTATTGCTAGTTGCTCATAAGGTATTTCATATGTGTTTGTACTATCTCATGGCTTATTATGTTTTATAAAGCATCTTAATCAGACCTTAATAGTTAGTTACAGCTCTCTAGGTGGTAGATGCTTATCACTGTGATGAGGAGGCGGAGGTGGGAAGGGCCTCAGAATTTTTCCTCCCTTCTGCTTACCTACAGAGAGAGAGAGGGTAGATTATCTTTTCCCTCTGTGCCAAAACGCAGGTTTCTGGTCTCAGATCCTGTTTCTTTTGGTGTTGCATCAGATTATGGATTGTTGGGGGCAAAAAAAAAAATTAGTTTTGCAAAATAGCTTTCCAAACTATTGCACAACTTTTGCAAAGGTACTTTCTGCATTCCCTAAGCTTGGATCTTGGCCACTGCCTTCTCGTAGCTGCTTGGATATTCCTGCCTTTTCCATCTGAAGAAAGCACAGTAAGCAGCAAATTTAATGTCCACGTTACTCTCTTGTTTTAGCATGTGTGTAGAAGAGAGAATAGCTTGGTCTTGGCACAAATATTATGCACTGTAATAAAAATCCTTCAAATTGCATGATGTGAATTACCCTTTAGTAATAAAAAAACCCCAAAACCAAAAACTCCTTCCTGGCTTCCAGCATTTCTGTGATGACAAAAAGAGAAACTGCTTTGGTAAATATGTTTGTCTACAAATCATGCATTTCATTTTCAGTGAACATTCTTTGTTCTCTACTTATTTACAGTAATGTTTGTTCTCATAAGAGTTTAAAATATTAAATCCCCCGTTGCTGGTTTGATGATAATTTTATGTGCAAAAGGGAAGAGACAAAATTAAGGGAAAAATAATGAATGTATAAATTAAGCCGTCATAGATATCTATTTTTTTAAATTCATATGTTTAATAATATTGTAAAGAAATTTGTTAGAGCCATTTTAAAAAAAATCAGACACTTTGGTTGTTAAAAAAATAATTGAATGCTTATATAATATTGTATAATGTAATCAGTATAATCACTTGACCAAAACATCCTTACAATTAAAATATAATAGTAACAATTTAAATTGTGGTGAGGTTTCCCTTTCTGGGAGCTTCATTGTTCAAGGGCAAATGCTAAACTGTAGCAATTTTAGGATGGTGAAAAAGGAGGCAATTGGGTTAATAAGTAGTAGCAAGCTTCTTGTTACGTCTATTTCTGAGGAAAACCAAATTGAGATTTCCAAATAGCTGTTAGAATTACAGTGGGAAAATCCAGTCTGGAAGCCACTGGTGTCAGAATCACAGAATATTCTGAGTTGGAAGGGATGCATGAGGATCATCTAGTCCAACTCTTAAGTGAATGGCCCATACAGGGATCAAACCCATGACCTTGGTGTTATCAGCACCATGTTCTAACCAACTGAGCTAATCTGAAGCTCAGAAAGATTTTATTATGTTTTTTTTTCCAACCACTGATGTGGATCAGGCTTTGGTTTGCTCCTTTCTCTGTTCCTGAGAAGGATATCTGTCTGTATTGCAAGACCACCACAATTTGTTAGAACAGGCAGGAATTTGAGAACAAATTGTTTTTTGAGACCAGTGTAGTGAGAAATGTAAAGAATTTTTTTCTATGCAATTTGTTTATCTCATCAGAATGCATTTCTGTGATTTTTAACAAATTTCAGAAAAACTTGTTTAGTGCATTACTCGTGCATAATCACATGCTTCTACCCTTTTAATATATAGTCTCCATTTCAAACCTTCAAGTTTAAACATTACTGAAATGACTCTCTTTTGGCAGTTTTCCAGTTTGCTCTGAAGCAGGGTTTAGGGGGATTTTTTTTCTTCATGAAGACACAAATTGCCTGCTCATAAAACTTTATAGTATATTGATAGTAATTTGATTTGAAACTCCTTTAGAACTGTTTTCTCTCTTAATGTGCTCCAGTTTTTAGCTTCATGGGAAGACAGTTGCCATACTGTATATATTAACAAGTTCAGTAAACATACCTGGGTGGAAAGAAGGAAGGTGGTTATAGGACCTTTCTTTCATGATCTCTACTGTTTCTATTACAGCTGGTGGGTAACCAGCCTCATTCAGAATAATAAATGACAGCTTTTTATTTTCTGTTTGCATTGGATATTTTCTCAATTCTGGCCTCCAAAAGAGAGTTAGAATAGAGTTCTTTTTTTTTATGGAGGTGAAATTTAGCAAAATTAAAGTTTTACTGAGTGGAAACTCACTGTGTAGCAGTCCAGAAAAGTTTATCTGGCAGGATGTATTCTTGCATTGCAAGACACTGTGGTAGGTAGGACTGTGGGATTGCACTACCAAAGGAGAAGGCACTGATTTTCCAGCTTGTGCCTGCCTCTTTTGGTAGCAGAAAATCCTGACAAATATAGAGCATCATAAATGTAAACAATAGTCTTGATGCATTTTGGTTACTGCAAAGCATCAACAGCATGTTTTGATTAACACAAGGTGATGAAGTGGTGTATTTTGTATTTTAGATCTGGAGAGGGTGTTGGTGAGGTTTATGGGCCATCCAAGGATCACACAGGGAGCCATGGGCAGCACAGCACTGCTGCTTTGCCATGTTCGTAGAGATGAGAAGGACCAGGAGGCCATTAAAGAAAGTCACTCCTTTAAATGCCTTAGCATATGTGACTGCAATGATTTATTTTGGTAACACTGCTTATTCTGAGCTTTGACCCAGAATCTGGGGATTTGTAAAATAGGTCTCTAAACTACAGCAACTTTTAGGGTTGCTCTGATTGTCCCCAGAAATCTAGCTACATAGGAATTTTAAATCATAACACAGAATATTCTAGTACAATCCTCAGTGTGTGGCAAATAGTGGAACTACGCTATTTAAGCAAAGACTTTCAGATGCTTTGGAAAGGACAACTATTCCATTTGAATTAAAAAAAAAAACCCTCACCCTAATTGCCACTCTGCATTTGCCATCAAACCCAGGAGTCACTTTTGAAAGCCTATCAATAGCTGGGGACAATTTATTATAACTGCAGTTCAGGAATGGCCAAGTTACTGTCCCAGCACATGTGCACACATGCCCATGCCCATATGCAGGGAATATTAGAGCACCCTGCAGCGGTAGTTCAAGCACTGCAGCTCAGCTGTTCTACCAGATCCCCAAATTGTGGGATTTGGGATCATGCCAGTGTGGTACTCAACTGTGATAGCTCCTGCCTTCCTTGTGTGGGTGTACACCTGAGCTGCAGGGGTAAGTGTCTTCATGCATGTGGTCAGCAGTCATTTTCTTCTGTACCTGGTGGCAGTTCTGGCTCCCTGCACAGCCTGGTCTGCTCACAGCCTCCACTGCAGGATCATAACCACTTTTTCAGTCTGTTTTCCTATCTCAGGAGGCGGGAGCAGGCTTGAGGCAGGATGAGGCGGGAGGCATGAATGTGCTTAACTAGGATGTGACTACATTTTCTGAGAGTGGGAATCATCTTGGCCCAGGCAGGAAACATTAGGGTCCTAATGTGGAACTGAAAGGAATGAGAGCAGGATCTTGCTTTGCAGGGTAATGATATATGGTAAAAGCTTGGGGACAGAGGATGGAGGCATATGTCAGTCAGGACATATTTAAAATATATGCTATAGCCCATATCTGCTACAGCCTTTCATTTCTATTTTTTTCTTATTTCAGATCAAATTATATATGTATTTATTAAAAAACCCAATCAAATCTAGATACTTTCTGCTGGTAATGAAACTACCCATTTTTAAGCCATAGTTCATGTTGGTGACAATTTCAGTAATGTAAACCATAAACATGTTGAAATGTGGTAGAAAGGAAGATCCCTGAATTTGGAGAGGACAATGCAAACATAGTCTTTTCCAAAAATACACAATTCTGTTTCAATTCTGCTATTTTCTTCTTAAGAGTGTTTATGTTGATGATTTTGTGGTTCTGGATTATAGAGTTTGGAAGGACAAGGGGTATCTGTAAGGACAGTCTTGTCTGGGAGGCTGTGGAAGGTGTTCATCAACAGCAATGACTAGATGAAGTTAAGCATTAAATGGTTTTTATATGTTGTATGAACCTTTAACAGTGGCAGGTGGTTTTTCAACTAAGCAACTTTTAATAGGTTGTCTTCAGAGGTTTTCTAGTTTCCTGCTTTGCTGTTATTAAAGGGTTAAAGGGGATCAGCTCTCAAGCTGAGTCTGTGTTAAGCTATGGAATTAATCAGAATGGGAAACGAAGAAATTCACAGATTTTCTTTTTAACCTGAAAAGTCAATACAAACTTAAATATGCTGGATATGTTTTTCTTCCTTGAATGTTTAAAGTATGTAAAAGAGCTCTCCTGAGCGTGTTTGACTGTGCTGAAAAATCTAAATATACAACAGTTTGAATACACTGCTTCATATACTTCACATACTTCCTGAATGAGTTTTACTTTTCTATGCCATGTTCACCTTTAGAAGCTGGTTTACTTGAAAGTGAGGTATGGGTGTTTCTTGTGAGCTTCAGGAATTTCTGGGATTTTTGTAGCTTCTTTTTCTAACTGTCTTGGCTTGCTTAAGGAATTGCTAATGTTTAAATAAAATTGGGGAATTATTTAGAAATTGTATGATCAGAAAATAATTTGAGATTGTGGAAGTTAAACAGCACGTAGGCAAAGATCAGCTGAATCCTCTGTGGGTAATTTGCAGCAAACTTTATGATCTCTGACTGGTACCATCTTAAATATTTAGATGGAAGAAACAGATGTGCTAGCACATGAATACTGGTGATTGAAATAGCTTTGGCATGGATCATTAGTTTCTGAGAACTGCTGTAAATTTGTCTTTGAATAAAGCAAATCCTTGTATTGATGTTCTCAACACATAATGCACAGAGAGCCACTGCTTGATACAGTGAGCAAACTTGCAGAGTGTTTTAAAGTACCTCTGTTAACATGGTGGGGTTATTGTCTCCCATTGTAGCAGGATTTCCAAGGTACCAGGCTTATCAGTACTCAACTTCAAAACCTAAAAATCTACTCCACTCTTATTTGAGTGATTTCTTTGTGGTTTTTGAAGGAGCACTTAGAAGTTTAATAATTGCCATTGAGCAGAAGTGGTTTAACACAAGAGTTGGGAGTGATTTGTCTTTTATCAACATCAGCAGTATACTCCTGCTATTAGTACAAGGCTGTTAAAATTTCCCAGTCACTGAAGTCTGGAAGACTGCTGTGATCACAGATGAGAGCTGGCAAGGCTGGTCAGCTGGTGCTGGAGGCCTCTCAGGTGCTGCCCACAGGGGACATGCTGTAGGGTACTTGCTCAAAGCAGTGTGTGTGTGTATATATATATATATATATATTAAATTTCATTTACATTTGTGTGTTAGACTTGGAACTCTTATTCATTTGAATTGAGGCAAGAGTTCATGTTAGTCCTAGTTTCCTTAAAGCAGAGATAATTGTTGGAAGACCTTTAAATTCCTATGTGCTTGTTTTAATGATATATTGAATACTGATATAAGAGCTGCTGCATGTATAGGTTTCTATTATCCTCCTGCTCTTTTCTTCCTGTGGAATTGGTATTTCTGTGAGGAGGGAACATGAAAGGTAATAAAGGTGAAAATGACAGCTCCCCAAGTGAGCTCTAAATTTACAGACTGAAAAGGTCCCTCACAAGCCATAGGGAAGCTGGAATTGGAGTAGCTTGTGAAAAATTAAGGAACTAAGTACATGCTGCAAACTCTAATTTGAAGACCATAGCCTTATCTTTAACACTGTAATGGTAAAACAAAGTCTTTGTACAAAGTTCAGTCCAAGGAAAGAATATTACTTGTACTTTGTTAGTTATTGGAGCAAGGAAATACTCCCTTATCCACCTTAAAGAAAAGGTGTGGTCCTTAATGGTTAATATCTTGTGAAAGTTTTCAAATATTTTAGGTTTGCCTTTCAGTTGTTTCATAAGTGCTTCATTATGTGCATTTCACACTAAATAGAAGCATTTCAGCTGTGTTTTGTGCATTCAACATCATGTGGAAAAGTTTTAAGTGTTTAGAAGAGGAAAAAAATAACTACAACATACTAGGTTTATACTAAGGGATATGAAGGAACACAAAAAAAAAAAAAAGTGGATGGGACAGAAATGGCCAAATAAGTTAAAATTTTCTCTTTCACCCTCCAAACCTGCCTGCTCAATGTCAGTGGTGGGTGGTGGTGTTCTTCCTCCCCCTCAGTCTTTACTGCTCTGGGCTCAACAGACTGGGTGGCTGCGAAGAGCCATCAGTTTAAGGTACAGTTACTTGGGTACCCAACCTGCCTGTGCTGGGGGACAGCAGTCTTGGCAAAGCAAACTAAGAATTCAGGGTCTGACATCTTCTTGACCCTCTTTGTTCTCCCTGGATGAGAGTTTCACTCCCTCATTGTGTGCATCCATCCATCGTTCCCCTGGCTATCTTCTGCTTTGAGGATGGGAGAGAAGGAGTAGGACTTGGGGCTTCCTTGTATGTTTTTGTTTTCCAAATTCTGCTAGAATAAATGGAATTTAGCAAAGAGCCAGGGGAAGTACAAATGGACTAGACAAGTAGGCACAATGATTGAGGCCTGCCTTTTGAGTATGCTGCTTCTCTTAAAAAAAAAAAACCCTAAACCAACACCACCATCCCCCTCCCTGGCCCCGCACAAAAACCCCTCAGAACAAAACAATAAAAAAACCAAACAAATGGGGGGTGGGGCAGGGAGAAATTAGAAGACTCGGATATGTTTATTCCACCGGGAAATAATTCTTTTGATCTTCAGGGAGCTGTATGAATTTAGGAGAGAAGAAAGACAGGTAATTTCTAGTTGCTTTTTTTTATTGAAGCAGAGCCTCAGGCTTTTTTCCTCTCTCCCCCTCCCTTGTTTTTTTTCCTTTATTATCATCAGACTTTAATTTCTCTGAAATGTTCTAGTGTCAGTGCAGCCTAAGAACATTCAAACAGAATATCATACACACCTGTCAGACCATGGGGCAAATGATAAGGGAATGCCAGTATATGAACCATAGGAATTAGCTCTTTGTTGTACAGTTTTAGAGCTAATGGCACCTCACTCATCTTAGGAGAGAGCTTTGACTACAGACACTTTTGTAAATTCCCACTTGTATTAGTATATTTGTTGTTTAATTTGATGCATTTTTTTGACTTTTTCTTACATGGAAATTGAGCTGCTGACTTCTTTTCCTAATAATTTGAAATATGTAAACCATGTGCATCACAACAACAAATCTGTTTTAAGGAAAGAGATTGTGTGTTAATTCATGATCAGGCTTGTCTTCTGCATTAATTCTTGGTCCGGCTTGTCTTCTCCCTTTGAATTCTGCATGTCCTTTAAGTGTTGGGATCCAGAACTACTTTCAGTACTGCTTAATCTGTCGTGACTGTGCCTGGGGACAAACGCAACACAGTCACTTGGTCCACACTGCCTGCCCAGAGAGGGATGGGATGGGATGAATGGCTGGAGGCAATGACATCTGAAACTAACCAGCTAGATGTACAAGAGCATGCCTGATCATGGCTTTAGAAACACAGTGAATGATTAATGTAACTCCAAAGCTGTGCTGATTTGTATCATAATAAGCATCAATGCTAGTGGAGGAGGGTATATATGTTTTTCTCCCCAGACAGCAGCACACTACCGTGGCTGGTATAGCAATCATTTCGAAACAGTTATGCAAGGTGTGTCCTTCTGTATTTGCAGTGAAGTCGCTGTGTTTGCAGCAAAGTGGTTCAGCTGTGTGTTGATCTAGAGAAGACAGCCTCTAGGTCAGAGGACAGTCAAGTGTTGCCTGGTCCTCTCAGCCCTCAGATCTGTTACAGTCCATTGTTTTAATCTCATCAGCTATCACTGCTTTATAAATGTTTTGTTTCTTCCTGGGTCATCCCTTTCCTCTGCTCGTTCCTGGGGCTTCCATCTGTGTAAATCCAAGCTCGAAATTTTAGTGGGGTGGTTTTCCACTTTTGTCCCAAACACATCTGGTTACATGGCATAACATAGACAAATCTGAACCAGTCTCTGTGTCCTTTGCTTGCTCTAGTTGCCAGTGATGCTGCCCAAGTAACTGCACTGCTAGTGTAGGGAGATGAAAAAACAAATTGGTTCAGAACATGTTGCATGAGGAAAAAGCACATGTCATTTTGCATGAGAGTTTCGGTTGTCACTGTCAAAGCCTGACCGAGTTGCAATATCAGATTTGTCTGTAGTCATGGATCAGGATTCTGGGTGAGAGTCTGACAGTAACACCTGTGCCTCCTCACATCTGGAGCTGAGAACATGCATTTTAGCAACCTAGCTTTGCAGGTGTGCAGTTCTTTTGTTTGATGCTTAATGAAACCTGAAGCAGATCTGAAACCCCCTAGCATAGGTAAGCTGGTAACTGTACCAGTTACACGTGGCTTGACTTTGTCTATGAAAGATAGGTAAGTCACCTTCCTTGTGTGTTACTGTTGTGGTTTAAGAATGGTATTCTCCAATGTAGTGCTCCCACTGAAATCACACGTGGCTTATTCACTCCTTCCCCTGGTGTGGCCTGGAGAGGAGAATTGGAGGCACAAAAGGTAAAGATAATGGGCTAAGAGCAGACCAATTTACTGGAAACTACAATGAGATTATGAAACAAACGGTAACAACAACAATGCTAATGACAGAGGGTACAAAAAGGAGGGAAATATTTCACGTGGAAACAATACTCAACTGCTCTCCCACCCCATGCGATGTCGACCTGGCAGGGACCACTTCCCAGAAGAGACTCCCTTCCCCCTACTCCCACAGTGGCATCAGGTGGTATAGAATAACCTCCAGGTTATTTCAATAAAACTTATATAAACTTGGAAAAAAAATATTAATGAGTAATAGGATTTCAGCTGATATTTTTGCGGATCTATAGTTTGTGGGCTTGCTACATGAGTTCTTTCTGTTTTAATATAGACGTTTGGACGCTAACCACATTACTGCCATACCAGAAGACAGTTTTGAGGGTCTGGTGCAGCTGCGTCACCTTTGGCTGGATGACAACAGCTTGACAGAAGTTCCCATCTATCCACTCAGCAATCTCCCCTCTCTGCAGGCCTTAACATTGGCTCTCAACAAAATAACACACGTTCCTGACTATGCATTTACAAACCTTTCCAGTCTTGTTGTTCTGTGAGTATTTGTATTTCATAGGTCACTTCGCTGTTCGCCTCAGTTACACTTTTGATTAATCTAGGCTGACACTGAAAATGGTTGTTTTGCTATGTTTCAGCTCAGTTGTCTAGAAACAGCCTGTACTGCCAGCACGAGGTGATAACCATGTATACTAGACAACCTGCTGAAGGTTTGCTCAAGACTTTCTCCCAAACAGAAAGTCAAATGGGCTATGAGTAGTGAGACTGATTTATATATTCCTGACATCTCATTATAGTAATGAATATTTCAAGCTAATGGTCATCAGGGAAAGCTTTCAGAAATATTAAAAGAAAAATTGATCTGTGTTATCTGAAACCTGTTTCTGTGTAGTCTTAAAAATCTCCAAAAATTAATATAAAAAAGTAGTTTGATTCATATGTTTAAATCATATTTTTATCACACTTTTGAATAGTGAATAAAGATTTAAAATAGGTTGTCTTGACTGCAGTCAATCTATTCTGTTCCCACATGAGGACGATATATTTCTGTCTGGAAGTGAAAGACATTCTTCTGTATAATCTACCCCATGCAATGTTTTTTTCTAAACCTCTTAACTCTCTTGAGTTCATAGAAATATCTGCTAATTTGTTAACTTATATGGAATCAATCACTTTGTTTTGGTTTTGCTTTTTAGACACCTTCATAATAATAAAATAAAAACTATAGGAAAGCACTGTTTTGATGGATTAGACAACCTTGAAACCTTGTAAGTATGTTTCTTAAAATAGTTTCTTGTTCAGTGTTTGTCTCATTCTCAGCTTAATCAAGGTTACCATACCGGTATGATGAAGGTTTTGCAAATCAGGCACTGTGCAACACATGCTCTTAACACTTAGGTCCAGCTCAGGTTTTGGAACTGAGGGCTGGTATCAGTGCAGTGTTCCACCAAAACTAATTAACTATGTTGAGAAGCAGGTAAATATTAGCCTGGGTGAAATGTCATGCTGGATGATGTGGCTCTAATGTTCTTAGCCCTGATCTAGCTGGTGTGTCTTTGCACAGCACTCCACTGAGACAGGTGGATATAGCACAAGTGTTTGAGCGGCCCCATGGGTGATAAGGGACAAATATTTGTTTCTCAGATTTGCTGTAGGATTAAACATATTTAAGGTACATTGCCAAAACTGTTGTGTGACAATAGGAGGTTTCCAAGAGGGTCCCAGTGGATTGTTTCTCCACTGTTCCTCCTCAACCTCCAGAGTGCCTCCTGGGCAAGGAATGGTTTTCAGCTGCTTGGCTTACATTTCCCATTTTCCCTCAGCTCACTCAGTGAATAGATATCTCCCTCAGCAGTGCATTTTGTTTTCATTAGGAGAATGTTAAATAAATAAAACTAATGAAGGAGGGAAGGGCAAGCCAGTGACAACCTCTGTTAACCTGAGGAGTTTGGATGAGTCCAGAAATGCTGGTTACTCCATCTTGTCATTCTCTTAGAACTTTAATTAAGTAATGAGATTGTGTAAACATGCACAGCTGACATAAGACTGCAAATGGGTTTTGCTGCTTATAAGGAGTCCCTTTTGCAGAAAAAAAGACTGTGACAGGTCCTGATATTACTGCTAGAATGGTGATGTGTTAACTGAGAATTCAACATATCCCTGTCACTGATGTGTATTGATTCAGTGTCATAAGACTTCTCTGTGCTTCTAATCAGTACTTATAATTCTTTTTGCTATGCTGTCTGCTGGTACCTAATGGCTTATTGTTTTATAAAACCTGGATGAAAAGTTTTCTTAGTAAGCTAATAAAGAGTAGGCATTTGTATCTACTTTTTTAAAAAAATATAGTCTTTGAAACCATAGTTCATTTCCATGTAAATTCTGTTGAAGAAAAATCTGTGAGATATTGAAAAATACTGAGCTTTGCTGTAAGGAAGTATTATTTGACTTAATATGAATAATTCTCTGGATAATATTAAATATCTTACCTAAGTTATTAGCTGGTTAGTTATAAAGCATATAAAACATCAGAAGACTAAATGTAAGTTGAAGTTATTCTATGGTCTAGTTAAAGGTATTCTGAAAACTTTTTACTTTCATTGGACCGTCTTAAACAAAAACTGTTTTGACAATTCATGACTACTACTAAAACTTTTATAATGTTCTTCTAGGGATTTAAATTATAATAACATGGTAGAGTTTCCTGAAGCCATAAAAGCACTCCCAAATCTAAAGGAGTTGTGAGTATTACTTATTCTCCCTTTTTACCAGTTTTCTTTCTCCTTTCCATAAATAAGAAGAGAAAACAAATGCCTGAATTTAAAAGTGTTTGTCTCATTATGCAGCAACCTAAATCAGATTAGGTTATGCTAAGTGAAGCTATAATTAAAGAAAAATATAATCATCATCTAGAGAGGGAATGTGTTGAAAATTATTTTGGAGTTACATAAGCAAACAATTTATTCAAGAGAACCATTACCATAGATCTTAATCGTGAGCTGGTTTTGGCCTCCAGTAGCAGAGTTAAGTATTCATTGATCATACATGTTTTCCTGGTCCCCTCCTTAAGAGAGGAGTAAGAAAAGTGAAAGTACAGCATAATGTCTGGACAGGATTTCTTTTTAATGAAATATTTTCAGTTTAGCTGATGTGCAGTAGACAGAAATCATACCTTTAAAGTTATTCCTACAGTTTGTCTTCTTCCTATTTAACTGCAATCTTGGTTTTGGCAGGACTGGGAATTGAGTAGATGTGAAGAAAATGACTATTGGTTGAATCTGCTGGCAGTGTATTCTTAAATGTTGGTTTTCTTCTTTGCTAATATCTTTAGGGGATTTCACAGTAACTACATTTCCATAATTCCTGATGGTGCATTTGCAGGAAACCCCCTTCTAAGAACAATGTAAGTAATTTTCATGCACCTATTTTTAGCTGTTAGCAGACAGTGACTCGAAGAACCACCATTGAAACATGTTTTTCATTTCCCAGACATTTGTATGATAATCCTTTGTCTTTTGTGGGGAACTCAGCGTTTCAGAATCTGTCAGATCTGCATTCCCTGTAAGTACCCTCTTGACAAAACAGTACAATAAATGGCTATGAAATGCTGTGGCTAAGAACTCAAATACATTTTCTGACTCCCTCTCACCTTACAATTTTTTTCAGTAAGTTTTAACAAACATTGTTTTTGTTGGGAATACTAGTTTCATAAGAAGCTCTAGTAAATATGCTCTATAAACCCTTTTTCTTTTAATTACCTTTCATAAGACACATCACCCCAGGCCAAATGCTCCGGTTCTTACTTAAACAAACTGCAGTATGTCCTCAGTGTTTTTTTGAGCAGGGATGTACATTGTGAGAATGTTTTGCAGGTTAGTGCATGCATGCTCTTTAAAGATATTAGTTCTGGGGGTGACAAATAAGCAAAATGGAGTGAGACTTTGACCTAAAAACTCTACTGTTCGTATGTGTATTGATGTCACTCTTTCCAGTTTGATGAATTCCAGTTGTTTGCTCATGGAGGATTAATGTATCAGGCAAATAAATACTACAAAAAGCAGTGAAAAAGACTATCTTTCACACACTATTCAAGTGTAAAATTTAAACAAAAGCAATAAGTATTAGAATGTCTCCTTAGTGTAAATATCTACCTGATAATAAGACTGAATGTCACAATTCAATTTCATAACAGTTCACAGCTAACTTTCATGGGGATTTTTTTTAGGGTCATTCGGGGTGCCAGCATGGTGCAGTGGTTTCCTAATTTGACAGGAACCATAAACCTGGAGAGCTTGTAAGTATCTTCTACACAAATAAATTCCAGTAATTGCTTGGGTTTGCCTCTTGTGGAGTAATTGAAATACAATTAGTGGATCTGGAGAGCAGCTGCATATATTTCTCTTCCTGTCAATAAATGTGATGATACAAAATGTGATGATACAGCTTTCCTTTCTGTGATACCTGGGTACCTCTTGACTTTTTTTTTTTTTAAGTAGGGTAAGCTGAGAAAAGCTTATGAAAAGGCCATTGGTACTAACCCCCTCTCAGAGAGCTGAAAAACAGAAAAGCGGTCCTCTTCCAAAAAAAAACAAACAAAAAATGTAGTGGGTGAATCTAGCACCCTGATAGATGAGACACCATCCTTATTCTGGTCTTATATATGCTTGTTATGCCATCTGCCATCAACAATACAAGCATTTACATATGTGGCTTTATTGGTTTTGTTTTTTTCCACAGAACTCTAACAGGGACCAAGATAAACAGTATTCCTGTTAATTTATGCCAAGAGCAAAAGCTGCTTAGAACTTTGTAAGTATACCTCTTGTGCCTCTCTTTTCATCTGCATCAGAATGCTTTGAAAGAAACTTAAATCTAATTTAAAGCAGAAGAATTGCTCATCCTAGTAGTTCTATCAAAGTTGGAAATTCTGGTTTCTTGATTCTTCATATAAAGACTTTTGGCAGAGTTGATGTAACACCTTACATTCCTCAAACAGAGCCCCCTTTATAGAGATGCACTGGATTTCTTTCATATGTTATAAGAGATATGTAAGACGATGCTGCAGAGAACAGTCTTTGCATCTTCAAATTCTCTCAGCCACCATTCATCATTAACACAACAGTAGTCATCTGCATTCAGAGGTTAAAGAAGAGTTCAGTTACAGTGCTTTGACTTTTTGTGTCCAAGAACACAGGAGAGAGCACCAGGAGCCAAGAGAAATGGAGATGAGGATTAGGAGGAAGATAACAATACAAAGGCTAGGCAGGAAAAAGCAGTAAGGATGTGTTAAAATTAATGCAAAAAGCCCCAAACTAATAACTGAAACCATTAGGACGGTAGGGACAAGCCATGTTTGTGCAGGATGCATGCAGGAAAATGGGGAACAATAGCAAATCCTGAAAAAGGTAGGAGAAAAAGTACATTCTGTTTTACAGAAGAAAAACAGGGAGAAAGAATGATGGGGTGGAATTTGTTTTCAAATGGCAGTTTATTTTTTGAATAGAAATTTCAAGGTTATTACCTTGTTTCTAGTCTCTTTCTTGCTGCATAGTTTCAGAGAACGTTTTGAGCTTTCCTAGCTCTGCTTAAGGAGGTACCAGCACACTACATCAAAATTGCCACCAATTTCCTGCATTGCATGCAGTTTATCCAGTTTTTCTGAAAAAGGAGGTTATCCATAAGATTTTTTATATTACAACTCTCAGAATTCAGGGACCTTGTACAGTGTTTTTAGGGAATATGTATACCCAGATGTAGAGATCCCACTAGGAATTCTTTCTGTGATTTTTCTCTAAACCACCCTTAATTTTTACACAGAATGCTACTAACAGGAAGATTTTTCTGTCAATCTGTTTAATACTTACCAGTGATGGGATGCTTCATGTAGAAAGGGGCTGGACTAAGCACCTTTCTCCCATTTTCTGTTTTGAAGGGACTTGTCTTATAACAATATAAAGGACCTCCCAAGTTTCAAGGGCTGCCACTCCTTGGAAGAAATGTAAGTACGAATAAGTGTTGTTTATCTTGATTAACTCTTTAGTATGCTGAGTCCACGTCCCTGGAAACTTTTTGCTTTATGTTCCATCGTAAGTTTCTAAAATTTAGGACAGAGACAGATATGATCTTACGTGAGGAGTGGAGCATGCTGGACAGAGAATTCAACCATGTGTGTTTTCTTCAGCTAGATAATGTTAAATTACTCCTGTGGCACAAAAGAAATGAAAGAGACACCTCAATCCCATGTTTCATAGTAGTATTGCTATGTACATCAATGCAGTGAGCATTTCTGTTCCTTCCTGAATGTTCTCTCTTCCACTCTTCAGTTCCCTCCAGCCATCAGCCCATGTTTGTGTAAATTGGGTTTTTTCCTCTCATCCCTGTAAGACACATTTAAAACCCAGCTTTGTTTTTCCTTACTTCATTGCTTTAAATCTTCTTAAGCTTAAAGACCCAACACAATTTTTCCACTTGTCTATGTTCTTACTTCTCCTTCTACCTCTCAAGTTTCTTTCCCTTTAATCAGAGTGGGACTATGGACCTTTGCTGTTGTACTCTTGACATCTCCAGGCTCATACACATGGTTCATTGTAAAGGGAGCTAGTGAAGTGGAATTAAAATGTTCCCACTAGCTCTTGAGGCATTTATCAATATTTTCCTTGCATAAATCTGCATTTTGGAAAAGGAAAGTGCACCTGTGTTTAGAATATGCCTAAAGACTTCTTGTAGAATGGAATAGAGTTGTTTTAAATCTGTGTGATTCTTCAACATTCATAAGGTGTTATTTTTAGCTTGAAAGTAATTCAGTCCACACTTAACAGCCTTTTCTAAATTAAATGAGTTGTGCATTGGACAGAGGTGCCACACAAGTGCCTCATGGTTTTATTAATATAGCTAATGCAAAATATTTAAACAGTCTGCCTACAAGGGGAAATGAGAAAAATCCTGCCACTGATAAGGCTAAATGCATGTATTAGCAGGTACCAAGCTGTCCCTTGCTTTGAAGTCAGCCCAGTTAGCTAACAAAGTTCTGTTTCTGTTTCTTCCCTTTGCAGTTCCTTACAACATAATCAAATACATGAAATTGGAGAAGACACCTTTCAAGGACTGTCCTTCCTTCGTATCCTGTAAGTGTACATAGCTGCAATGCTGAGTAAAACAAGACAGTGTTTTTGATTCCCTTGCAAACTGATGTCAGGGTTTGGTGCTATAAATCTGAGTGATGGCAAAAGGCCAGGTATGCTGGATCCTAAGGTGAAGTAAACCAAGCACAAGAGATACTAGCAGCAGCTAGTTTCAGTCCCATCCCTTCTATTCTCAATTTTGTTTTTCTAGTCTATAAAGACATTTTTTTATATATGAATACTGAAAATGAGATTTTTTTTTTTCCAGTGCTCCACTGTTTTGCATTGTATTATTCCATTATATGGTATTTATTTGAGAGATCCTATCTGTTTTCCTCAGGAGGATCAGATCAGTAAACAATTATCCTCTCCCCTTACATCTCTAGCTATATGAAGATTATATGAGAAACACTTAAATTTCCACACATTGACAGGTATTTTAAAAAGAATGTTATAATATAAGTCATGAAGATCCAGCTGGAGCTTGATTTTGACATCCAACAAAGCAGATGCTCTTCTGCCTGTTCTTTTTTTGTCTTCCCACACCTCTGCAAGTGTGCCTTGCTACAGGGGCAGTTGTCACCAAAGTCGTCATCCTGGCACCTTTGTGCTGGGAATAGGTGGTGCCCGAGCCAGCCTCTGCCTTTGGGAGCACGGGCTGTGCTGCTAGCAGCAGAAAGGAAGGGAAAGGGAGCAGGAGTGGAAGATGGATTCTACTTCAGGGATGAGATGAAGCAGAATACAGCTGCCTTACCAAGAGAGTTGACTGCTACTGCACCTAGCTGACTGGGAAGAGAGGGGAAATTATCTGCTCTTTTGACAAAGACATGATGTATTTGTCACCTTAGATTTTTTTTTCTCAGCACAGTGGCTGTTACAAAGATTTGGTGAAACTTCTAAAATCCTTTGGCATTCATTGCAGGGACCTCAGTAGAAATCGGATTCATCAGATCCACAAGGAAGCTTTTATCTCTGTTGGAGCTCTTGTTAACCTGTAAGTAGGCTATTCTGTGCAGTCACCTTCTCTCTCTGTCATTAAACTGCTGAGATAGTAAATATTTTTGGTTTAAAACTGATATGTGCCCATAATTTAGTATCTGTGAATCAGGAAGCCTCTTACTAGCTGAACATATGCAGGGCACACTTCTTTAGAGTGCCTGATGCACTGATAGGTCAATACCAGACCACAGACTTGTATGAGACTTTTAAAGTCCTTCCTACTTCAATGAAATGTATGCTATAAGATCTTCAAACTTACTTTGTTGTAACACTGTCTTAATATTCACCTTCCAGAGACCTAAGTTTCAATGAACTCACTTCAGTTCCAACTGAAGGATTGAGTGGACTGAACCAGCTTAAACTCACAGGCAATTCGGAACTGAAAGAAGCTTTGGCAGCAAAGAACTTCGCAAAGCTCCGGTACGTTGGTAAATAACACCGCAGAGTGCCTCGTTTCTTTTCACAGTAACAAGCAATGTGACTAAAGGAAGCCAGTTTAGACAGTACTTGTGACAAAAGATCAGGCCCTTTGCTTAGACCTGTAGTGCCTCAGTGTTGGCATATATAAAAGGGCATCTGACTGTTCTGGTATAGAAGCCATTTGCAGACAATTTTCTTGGTCTCTTTTATATTTTTCCTCCACCACTTTCCAGGCAGATATCATCTCACTTGGGAGTAGTGGTTTGGGTGGATTTCCATTTGTTACTGAACTGTGCACATCTGTCTTTCACTGTGGAAAATGGGAGCAGATGCACAGGTGTCTCATTCCGTAATCACCATGATTTATATATACACTATTTATTTTTGAAGGCAAATGATAAGAGTAACAGTAATTACTCAAATGGAGACGTGTAACTGATTTCTGTGGGAGGTAGATCAGACAGTGACAAACTGCTTTCTATTTTCCAAGATCTTTCTGCACATTAAGAAGAAGCAGTTAAAAATTGTTTCCCACACTGTCTGATGGAAAAAGTGGAGATGAAGCTACTCTTAATTTGTCTAAGACCAGCAAAGGAATCCATGTCACTTTTAGAGTCAGGCTTCAGCATTGCTGTGGACTCAGCAGATTGGTATTTTTAAGTTTTGATTCTGTGTTTGAGAATTCATGCTTTCTGGGATTCTTTAGACTGATATTCTTCCTGAATGTTTGCAAGAAGAGAATCAGGAGCAATACTGCAGGTAGTTGGTACTGTAGTCTTGAGTCAGAAAAATTAGCTTCTGGTCTGCTATTACTTCACTGCTTATGTGGATTTTTTAGAACACTGTGTGCAGGTGTACTTCTGCCAGTATGTACCATTTCTGCCAAACACATGTAAAAAAAATTAAAAATCTTATTTTCGTACCACAAATGAAGAGTGAGAAGCGAAGACATAACTTACAAGCTTGTAGTCATCTGGGAATCAACTTTCTTATAAAACAGTTACTCTTTAATTAGCTTGCTTAATTAGTATTCGGTTTAATTTGTGCAGCAGTGCCACAAACACTGATCTGAATTTGTTTTGTATATGGAGTAGAATGAATAGCAGAGTGCTAAACATAAAATGTTGTTTGTGCTTCTCACAGCAGACAAGGCTTGTATACATCACCTGTCCTTTATTTCAGTGCAAGAGTTTGTTAGAAATGGTTATGCCTGATCCAAATTGAAATAGCTTTTTATTAGCAGCTGTGACAAAAAAGAACCTTTAAGTTTAGCGCTGAAGTGTGCTACTTAAATATTTTCAGTAGATGGTGACCCTAACTTTGGTTACAATGGTAACAGCCTTCGTTGTTCTACCTGTATTTCAGGTCACTGTCTGTACCGTATGCTTACCAGTGCTGTGCTTTTTGGGGCTGTGATTCTTATTTAAACTCTAATGCTGAAGATTCCAGTCACCAAGATCAAGGTGCCTTGATGGATCGTGAGAAGGGTAAATGTTATGCTGTACTTATCCAGCAGTGTTGTTTTGTGCCAGACTCGAATAACAGTGTATGTTGTCTTTGAATAAGAGATTATGAAAAATGTAAATCTTTATAGGGCTACAAAAGTAGTCTCTTAAAGTGCTTAGCAACTGCTTAAAAATCAGCAGTGCCATGTTCCTTCTAAACATGCAAAACGTATTTGTCGGACACTTTGTAAGACTTGCCTCTATGGGGAAAAAAAACAGAACTTTAAAAGAAAATTCAAACTGCAAGTATTGCTTCTTCATTGTTCTCAATATTTCGACCTTCCTATTCAGACGAGGCTTGTCCTTCCACTGTCTGTATCCACAGATCTTCCCCTGGTGATCAAAGATGTTGCTTTGTTAATAAAGCATTGTGAGTACCCAGGACAGACAGTAGTAACTCAAACTGCTGCAGTGATTTCTGCACTGAGCATTCGACCTTACGTGGCAAACCAGAACAACTCCACTTATTAAAGGCTCTAGTGTTGGTGAACTGTTATGTGTTTGATTCTTCACAAGACTACTTCCATCCTAGGCAGCTTCACTGCATTTCACTTTATTTTCTTTCTATGACTAACGTGTTTTTCACTTTTACAGCTGATGTTCTGAGAAATGAAGAAAACGAGGAACTGGGACAGACTATTATTCACTGTACACCAGCAACAGGTAAATCCTATAACGTGCTTTAGCCACACTGTGAACTTAAGGCATGGTGTTATGCAAAGAGCTGGCTGCAGAATTACATGTTTTATTCCTGGTAATCATTCTGTACAAAGAAGATTAAATTATACAATGCTTTGGGTGAAACATCACTTGATGTCAGTGTTGTTTTGAATGAGCAATCACGAAGATTTGACTCAGCTCTAGACACGTAGCACTTTTTTTGAGAACCATGCTAGGAAACATACTGAAGTTTCTTTCCATAAGCAGAACAATTAAGACTGTAATACATATATTTGGAGTCTGCTGTGTTTAATGCACTGCCCCCGAGTTCTGCTTTATTTTTGCCAAGGAGATGTCTGTGGAGCAGATTGTATGAATGCTCATCTGTTTCAGTGAGAGTTCAGCCCGTGCTTTAAAAACTTAAACTCAAACTGCTGTCACTGGTTTTAACAAAGCTTGATGTCTTTGCAGGAGAGCGGATGAGGAACACCTGCATGATCTGTTCCCCAGCCCTGCTATAGCTGCATTAAGTGAGAGCAGAGGGCTGTTACAAGTAGTTGGAGTAGGCAGTAGCATCTTAAACTGCTAGAGACACTTGTGCAATGAATAGTCTTATTGGCATAACACTCCAATTCAAGGCTTGAACACTCCAGGAGTGTTTTTTGCAATTTTGATTTTGCAATGAATATTTCCATTCTAGGCACGTTTGTTTCTGCCCTTCTGCTTCTCTTTCTCAAACTGCAAATTTCTGTACATGCTCCACTCATTTTCTACTCTGCTCCTAAAGCACTTATGGTGGTGTTCCTACTTCCTTGCCTTTGCCACAGCCTCTCCAGAGGATTCCTTCCATACATCTTGTACCCTCCTGTCTGCATAAACAGGAACACATAGATGGGGGGAACAGTATGCTTCCAGTAAAATTACTTCTGGATGAGCAGGACTTATCCAAGTCTCATTTCATTCTCTTCTCCTAACTAGTATTTTACATTATGAAGATCTGTTCATTCTTCATCTTTTGGGCTAGCTCCAGCTTTAGTATCACAAGGATTTCTTGATCAGAGCTAAAAAGAACTGTGGTCAGACAGTCAAATATATTATTAATGTAACTGTACATAATCTGAGAGTTAATTTGGTAATGCTGCTTGTTTGCTTTTAATCTCCTGTTCACAGAATGTGAACTCAGATGGTGTGTTACATGGGTTAAATCCTTGAAGTCTTCAGCTCTTTCTTTTTGCCCATGCCAGAAATGATGTAGTAGATCTAAAAGGAATGAAGAGCTTGTTTTACAAGTTCACAATTTGTCTTGTTTTTCACCAGTCCCTCCTATACTAACAAGCTTCTGTGCCATGCCGTCATCTGGTCATAAGTAAGATACTCCACCCACCATGTGAGTTCTGAATCACTGCTCAACTCGTAGATCCACCTTCCACTTTGCCTAATGGCAGGGATGGATTGCTGAACAGTGGTGTTCAAGTAGCTTAAGTTCTCTGAAAGATGTGAAACTCATCCTTGCGAGCATGAATTTTTCCCCTCCTCTCACATGGGCTGGAAATATCAGTGAGAGAGAAGGGTAGCTTTTAACTCTAAGGATAGCTAGACTTTGGGAGAAAGATAGGAAAGGGTAGAGGGTTTTGTTTGTCTAAAGTACAGCTGCTAGAAAAATGGCTTCAAATTGATTTTTGGAAGCACAGAATTGACATTTTTAAATGTCCTAAGCAGGAAGTTGTTTTTGTTTTTAAGTAGATCATCTTAGCAGGTGTTGTTGTGTCATATGAATGTATTGCAAAATTAATTATTCTGACATGAATGTCACTTGGAAATACTTGGTAAAAAGGGATATTACTGCTGATTTTATTGCTCTATTAATCCAGTGAGCACCATTATTTCTTGCCTATAAATGGAGCTTGCTCATTTAAACAAACAAAAATATTATTTTTTTGACTTGTCAGTCCATTAATTTCTGGAAGTTGCTTTAGGCCTTGGGAGATTTTTCGGCACTGACATTTAATTGTTCTGTGCAGTTGTGTTTCAACCCGTGTTAGGGATGGGCTTGTCCTTACCTTTCCCCTGCCAAAAGGGAAGGCATGTGCTGTGCAGAACCAGGGCCACGGCCTGAATCCAGCTCGGAAGCTCCAGCCTTTGCACAGTTTGACATCTTCCTTCAGCTTCCCGACTGCAGGGAGGGATCCTGAGCTATTGTGCATTGGACAATTAGCGGTGCCTAATGGGGATATAGGAGAGGTTAAACTCTCTAATTGTTACTTAAAATCAGTAGGATTTCCCTATGGAATAAATAGCAATTAGAAGGATTAGAAGGGTAGGCAAAAGTAGTGACCTTTTCTCCCTGTCTTCCCTCCTGTTATTTTGCTTGTTGGGCTTTTTTACTATTGAAGCTTTTATAAATGGCAAAAAAAGGAAAAAAAAAATCATTTTCCCATATGAATTTCCAAGCTCACCATGTGTTTCGGTGACAAGGATGGAGGACAGGGTGTGTGGTAGATTCCTGTCCTTACTGAAGCTGATTAAATTGAATTTGTTGGCTGTTTTACAGATGTTTCATTGTGACCAGAAGTTACTCCAAAAGGCATGTTTGTGAATCATTTTTTGAGAGAACATGTTCTTTCTAAAAAATTCCTTCCCCTTACAAGTGGGCTGTGAACATTTGCTTTTGCATTTTTTTGCCAAACTTTTTTATGAAGTATAAAATCTAAATAAAATAAAGAAGTATTTAGGTGGCACTAATAAAAACTATTTTGGGTAGCTAAAAGGTAATTAAGTTTGTTTAGCTAGCTTGTTTATACAAAGTACTCTCAAGTGACCATTCACTGTGATAATTATTATTTCAGGCATAATTAATTAGTAAATTGCTTCAGCAGAATAGTTTACTTTCAACTGACCTACTTAGCAGTTCAGCTGTGTACTCTATTCATGAATTAATGAGTCCCCTTGTAATACCTTTTCAAAATCTTGCTTGTTAAGGCAGAATTTTTTCCTAAATTGGTTGTCCTTCTCTTTGTTTTTTGTTTCCTTCTAGGTGCTTTTAAGCCTTGTGAATATTTATTGGGCAGCTGGATGATTCGACTTACTGTTTGGTTTATTTTTTTGGTTGCTTTGTTCTTCAACCTGCTTGTCATGTTAACAATATTTGCATCCTGTACTACATTGCCATCTTCCAAACTGTTTATAAGCCTGATTTCTGTCTCTAACTTAATTATGGGAGTCTATACTGGTATTTTAACTTTCTTGGATGCTGTCTCTTGGGGAAGATTTGCTGAATTTGGTATATGGTGGGAGACTGGCAGTGGTTGCAGAGTTGCTGGGTTTCTTGCAGTCTTTTCGTCAGAAAGTGCCATTTTTTTCCTGATGTTGGCAGCTGTTGAACGAAGCTTGTCTGCAAAGGAATTCATTAAAAAGGGGAAAAGCAATCGCCAAAAACAATTTCAAATTGCAGCAATTTTTGCTTTCCTGTGTGCTATGGTAGCAGGATGCTTACCACTTTTTTATAAAGCAGAGTACTCAGCATCACCCCTTTGCTTGCCCTTCCCCACTGGAGAAACACCTTCACTAGGTTTCACAGTCACTTTAGTGCTCCTGAATTCATTAGCATTTTTGCTAATGGCTATTATCTACACTAAACTGTATTGCAACCTAGAAAAAGAGGATCTCTCAGAAAACTCCCAGTCCAGCACAATTAAGCATGTTGCTTGGCTAATCTTCACGAACTGCATCTTTTTCTGCCCTGTTGCGTTTTTCTCGTTTGCACCATTGATCACTGCGATTTCTATCAGCCCTGAAATCATGAAGTCTGTTACTTTGATATTTTTCCCACTGCCTGCTTGCCTGAATCCAGTCCTGTACGTGTTCTTCAACCCAAAGTTCAAAGAAGACTGGAAGTTGCTCAGGCGCCACCTGACCAGGAAGAATGGAGCAGTAGCAATTGCTGTCAATTCTCAAGGGGGCTGCGTGACGCAGGATTTTTACTACGACTGTGGCGTTTACACCCACTTGCAGGGTAACATTGCCGTGTGTGAATGTTGCGAATCGCTCCTCTTATCCAAGCCCCTGCCCTGTAAACATTTAATAAAATCTCAGAGCTGCCCCACGCTGGCAGTGGTGCCTTGCCAAAGGCCCGATGGCTACTGGTCAGACTGTGGCACCCAGTCAGCCCACTCCGACTACGCGGACGAGGACGACTCCTTCGTGTCGGACAGCTCAGACCAAGTGCAGGCCTGTGGCCGTGCGTGTTTCTACCAAAGCCGAGGGTTCCCTTTGGTTCGTTATGCCTACAACATACCAAGAATCAAAGACTGAAAAGGCTTTCTGCCATCAGCTGTTCCAATAAAGAGGTATAATGCTTTGCAGACTGTTGCCTGCTTTGACCTTTCATGCAGGAAGCACTTTTGTAATCATTGTTCAGTGTCATTTGTAAAGAAGGGAAGCGGGCAGTAACTTCTTGAGCCATACATTTTAAAAATAATTAAATCAATTGCCCTGACTGTAAATAATTGGTAAACCAAATTTGTTACCCAATATTTTTACTCTTTCCACACAATAGTGGTTTGTTTTTTACAGTTTTTACATGCTAATGGTGTGTTTCCACATTATACTCCAGTTGTACTTTGCTTCTGCTCTTGGCGAGGTAAGTTCTGTTGATTTCCCCTCCCTCTCCCTCTGCCAAAGCACAATAGAAAGGACAGCTGTTTAATATTATAGAAATTATTTTTAAATGTAACTTTTCTATAATTAAGCAAAAAAAATCTCTTGCTAGCTTTGTATAGTGTATTCAGCATTGAATCTCAGGATGAATTTTATTGCAGGGCCAAAAAAGGGATTAATTCTCCCATACGTAACTGTGACAGCAATATAGGAATACTATGTTTGTTTTGTATTTTAAGCCAATATTCAATTAAAAAAAAAAAAAAAAAAGGGTTTGTTGCAGTAAAGCACTTGTAATCCACAATATTGTATTAACTAGCAGAATAAGAATTCCTGAAACAGTTGTCAGGCATAATAGGGTTGACCATGTTTTTTCCAGTGATGATGCATTACTTCAGGTGAACCACAGCAAGCTTCTTCAGTATTAATGCAGTCAAGTCATACCATTGGAAGGAATGTTGATGTGTCCAGGGGTGTTAGCAGTGCTGCCAGTGTACACAGCTCATGTCTTTGCAGAAAGATTGACTAACACTCTGCAGCCTGTTGAATGTTACAGCACTCCAGTAATACCTATGGATAGACTGAGCAAATGGAAGGAAAATGCAAAGCAATTTGGCAATGAAGAAAAGCATTTTTCCAGTTATTTTACTAAGAGTGAAGTACACTCTGTCAAGTCACTGATTTTCACGTAAATCAGTGCAATCTTTTTAAAACATTAAAGTCCTGAGACCCAAATGATTTAAGTACAATCACTGATCCATTTTCCATATTTAATTTGAAATCTGATCAATATAAAGTTATGAATGCATGGTTAAGTATTTATATATGTTTCTTGAACAATACGCTAAATCGAGCAAATCCACTGCCATCCCAGTTACTCTGGAGACATTCTCATTAAGAATTAAAGCTAGATTGCTGTTTTGAGAATTAAACTGTATATACTGTTCATACAATGAATTTTTATCTTTGTATTGTAAGTTATTTGATAGAACCCATGATGGAAAATGTGGCTTCAGTTCATTTTGTTAATTAAAGCTACCTCCTAAACAATAGTGGCTGCCAGTAGCAGAGTGTTTAAAATGTGGTTTATATACTTTTTGCATTGTAAATAGATGTGGTTGTATATTGTCACTGTAATAAAAAAAGAATCCTTGTATATCAAAATCATGTAGTGTGTACAAAGTACGGGAGGATTATTTACTGTATGCCGTTAATTTTGTAAGCCAAAATATTCACGTGTAAAAAGGGAAGAAAACCAACCCAGAATTGTTAATTCTTATATTTACACTCATGAATATTACATCTGCAATTAGCATGGAATGTTACACTGAAAGCAAATAAAGGGTACATGAATATTGATTGTTATTTATCTCTGTTTTTCAAAGGTTAAGGGTGAAAATTGTGCACATTATTGAATTATTGAGCATAAATAATGTGTCATCTGTTCTAAGCTACATGTGCTGAGTTTCAGGAATGAACTGCTGGAAAAATAAGAAAGCTGCCAATTTATATGTGGATTTGTGATCTCAGACTAATGCTGAGTATTGGCATTCAAGAAGTTAAAACCTTCAGCAAAGTGTTTGCCCTCTTACAAAGCAACCTCTTGATTAAAGATGTTATGTATTGTGTTTGAGTTAAAATGTTTTCAGTATGGCTTGGATAATCATACAGATTATAATTTTCATATTGGTACTTTTTTTTTAAGTTGAAAGTTAGGGGGTTTTAAGCTATCATTTTGTAAGAGTCACAGTCTGTCCCACATTCCCTCAGTTGGCCAACCTGTCACAGGTAACAAGAATGCTTCTCGAAAAGGACTATAAATGTCAGCTGCCATTTATAGTCAGTAGACAAGGAAATCCAACTATCAGGCTTCCAGAAAGCCAGTTATATTTTCAAACAATGTTCCTGATAATGCATTTCTTTCTTCTGTGTTTTACAAATGATTCCTCACTGAAATGCTATGAAAAAGGTCAGATGTGAACCGTTTGAAGTTCCAGCACTTCACAGTACATCAGTATGTTTGTGGAGCTGAATTCTGCTAGTGGGTAACTCTTACTGCAGTCAGCCCAGTGTCTTCCAGCCCACACAGGTCCTGTGTGCTGCTGCTGGAGGTCAAAGAATACAGGCAGCAGCTACTAAACCCAGCCCACCAAGAAGCAGTGCTGCAAATCCTGCCTCTCTCAACATGACCACGTGCCTGAACACCCATGGACGGTCACATAAGGAGAACCCAGACAAATCCAGCTGCCAGGTACTTATTGCCATCTTTGTTGTGTTTTTGGTCAAGCTGATCTCAGGCCAGGGCACAATGGAATATTCAGATGTTCACATCCAGTGCGAACTCATTCCCACTCCAAAAGCAGGGTCAAATATATGGAGACACCTTGCCTTAAAGCAGTGTTGTGTTAGCAGCATGTGGGATTTTTGTTACCTATGTACCAGTGGTTTTCTGAGCTGTCACCTCAGCAATCTCTCTTCAGCTAGGCAAAGCTTCTTAATTTCAGTTTTGAGACTCAGGCAAGTGAAACCTCGTGTTACAGCCTTCTGGATGTCCAAAGAAAAGAAATCCTCCAATTTTCTAGAGTCTAAAAGCTAGCTGAGACTGTTCTTACAGTGGCAGTAAGACAGTCACATACCTTGCTTCTAGACCTCTCTAAACAACTGTCATACTGAGCTCCAATGCTGCATTTAGCAGGCAAAAAGGATTTGCTGTTGGCTTTAAATGAAAAATTAGTGCAAGGGGATAATTTTTTGGTTGTTGTTTTTCTTCCTCATCTGCTGTTGCGAGGAAGCAGCTTTTTGCAGGGAGACAGTCACAAATAAAATTGCAAAAGGTATTCCCTACCTTTCCCCCATCAAAAGTAATTTCTTACAGATGCCTATTAGCCTGCTGGTGGCCGAATGCTGGGGAAATTGAGTGTCTTCATTGACTCACAAAAATAATGCATCTGCTTTGCAACTTTTTGGTCTTTTGCCCCTTTTCATTTATTTCCAGTGGAATTTCCTGTGTTTATTCATAAATTTACTCAGAATTTTCAAGCTTACACACAGACACCTCAGTAATTCTTTTCACTTTGATTGTTATTTTAAGCCTTCAGTTTTAATTTACAGGGTAATATTTTTAATTAAAAGCACAATGCAGAGTTTGTTTCATACGTTCTCTCAATAATTTTTAATTACATAAAAGCTTTTGATATTTAACTGCTAGCATAAATTTATTTTTTAGCAGGAGATTTTTTTAATATTGCCTGTCAGTTATTGTACTGTAGAGTCTGACTGAGCACTAGATTTCAGTTGAAGATGATTCAATAAATAAGGGAATGAAATCTGAAATGAGGTAATACACCACAAATTGCTGTTTTCTGTACTGTTGTGTACTCTAAGAACGTGGAGGGTTGACTGGCCTCATTTCATATGTTGTATTCATGGCACTACAGTAATATAAAATATCATTGTTTAGGTTTTACCTGAGAAATGCTAGTTAATGGTCACTGTAGTGTTTGCTATAGGGAAATTATTTTGATTTGAGGGTCTAAAAATATGAAGTATCTCACTGATTTCCAGTAAAAAAAGCATAGCCTCTGTCTTGAAAATTTCAGCCCAAAAATGAGCAAGTAAATCTCTTACTAACTGATGCTTTAAAAGAGAGAAAGACTTTATGCAAAAGTTTAAACTAGCTAAAGAAGTGAAAGCTGTTCAAAAGCAGGAGAATTGTGATCTCCAGCTCACATAAAACAGCTGGGTTGAGTGGGAATCCAGCTAGTGATTTAAAAAGTGTGATTTCAAAATAAATATGTTTATCATAGAGTTCTTGCACATTTCCTCAAACAAGAGAGAAATTCCTGCTCCATGAAAGAGATGGCTCCACTTCTGCAGTCAGCAGATTCCGGGCCAGGACTAGAAGTGTGTATCCAGCAATGAAGGGAATACACCACACCGTGAAGGAAAGGGAAGCAATCCAGGGCCTCTCAGGTTTCACAGCCTCTGATCAAGCAGAACTCCACGTTCAGGCACAAAAATAACCAGTAGACAAGTATAGGCAGTGCTTTTTCAGCTCTGACATGGAGTGTGAGCCAAGTAGCTTTTTCTCCCTCGCTCCTGTGCCTGCCATGCTATTTTTTGTCACACTGGAGAATACCAAGATTTGGGAAAACTTCTTAAATTCATCTATATTTGGTTCAAATTTTCTACTCTTTTTGAGGTTGCAAGTAAAATTAAGATCTATATTCTTTCCTTCAAGCTTAAGGCATGTTGCTTCAGCCTCTGTTTCTGCCTAAATTAAGTATTTTTTTTTCCACAGGACTATTTTCATGCTTCTATATTCCTGAATAGAACTGTGGAACTAGACAGATTCTAGTACTGCTCAGATTATTTTCATTAAATTCATCAAGTTGAACTGAAGTTTCCTTCTGCTGGCTCTTGTGTTTTCAGAGGTTGTTTATCATATTACAGTTGAATTTCTAATATTTAACTACTTCATAAAGAAGAGTTGGCAAATTAAGGCACTTAGTGATTCAGACTAGTTGATTTGTGCCTAGAATTTAACTAATTTCTATGTCTGTTACCTGTAAAATTGCTTTCTTGATATTTTCTGTGTAAAAGGTTTTCTGAAATATTGTGGATGTTAGGGAGTATTTGTGAGAAATCCGTCAGGAGCATTTGAATGTTGAGACACACTGATTGGCATGACCAAACAGACAGAAGCTATAGCTCTGTGAATACATCATGCAGCGTATACTCTGAATTTTACTTCCTGTTGGTAAATAGCTCCAAATGCTTATTCCACAGTCTATGATGGTGTTGGTTCAGTTAGCACTGAAAGACTGAACGTAGATTTTGTAGTTTCTTTAGTGAGAAATTAGGATGATTTTTCACACTGGTATCAACTGTAGAGATGTGTGAATGTATTTATTCACTCTGTTCAGCTATTTGCAGCAACTTCTGTGCTTCATTGTGGCGGTTTGATTTTGCCTGTAGGCTTTAGCACTACTAGCACTTAACTCTTACCAGGGCAGATGCTTTCTTGGCACTGAATTCACAGAATTAAGGTTTTGCCATGAAGCATTGTGCTTGTAACATGCCATTTGCCTGCTTGTCAGTCCTGCTGTAGCCATGGGAGTTGTGGACCTGAACCTACAGGATTGTTGTTTCAATCCTTAGTATTTTATAAAATTACATTGTTTGGCCTCTTACCTTTCCTGTGTTAACTAGGGCACAGTGGCTGTGGAGCTGGCTTGACAAGGTGGGCAGAATGGTAAGAGGGATAATAGCGATATTATTTTATGCTTTCACATCTCTTAAAAGTTGGATGCTTCTGCCATTCCAGTAGCAATGCTTTAATTCCCTGAAAGGTGAACTTTTGCCATGTTCTCTATGGATAATCTTGATGTATAAACACGGATAACTTGTCACAATGCTAAGGTTTGTTAATATAAGCTATTTGCCCAATATCTGCTCCTGAATTCTAAGGAATTCTCTTATTCTGTATGAGAGTATAAGGAGGGAAGAGACAGACTCAAATGTCTGTGTCTTTGGCAAGATTGCTGCTGCCTTGCCTTGAGACAGCCATTTCATAGTTTCTGGCTGTCCCAGATGATGTGATGTGGGCCTCCATAGAAAGGGGAGATGTCCAGTGCAGTGAGCTCCAGAATTCCTCAGTTTAGTGAGACAAGATGGAGCAACATTTTTTCTATTCATTTAAGACTGTTATTAGTCTTCAGTATGAGATGGGCTTTAAGGTCAGGGAGGTTTTGAAGCCTTACTAAGATGTTTTGAAATTACCTTGGTCTGCAACCTGTTGAAATACTTGAAATTTTCCTGCTTGCCATGACATGGAGCTTTGCTCACAGTGCTTGTGTAGCCATGGATTAAACAACTCTTACACTTCTTTTATTTCCTAGGTGCATGCAGCACATATACAGAACTTCTTGTAAAACCATAGGTGGTTTGTGTTTAACAGAGCTGAGGCATTGGATTGTGTAACTTGTATCCCAAGAATTCAATCTGATTTGAAATTTTCTTCTTGTAACTTTAATTGGCATGAAACTTAGGTTCTAGTGATATTCTGTAGTCTCCAATACTTAAATCAGCAGCCTAAATGATTTTAACAGGTGTAATTCATTTGTTAGGTGCTGTGGCTAGTCATTCTTGCTTCTGTATTTGATGATAATCAGACTCAACAATCTACCGCAGGTGGCTGGAGTTATTTTGGCATCAGCAGCATCAATTTGCTGCATAGTGATGTAGTCAATATTCTGGGGATGCTTAGATCAGAGATGCATTCAGGCCCTCTTTGTGGTTTTTTTTTCTGCTTGCTGGAAAACCATTCCATATGATCAGCTGGTTATCAGCACATATGATCAATGATGGGATAATATTTGGGGTTTTTCTTACAGGAACCATGGGATAATATTTGGGTTTTTTCTTACAGGAACCATAATGATATTTTTCCAACCTTCCAGTACTGCAGTTCCCATGAGATGGTAAATGAAGAAGCTTCACCACTGAAAAGGGGGAAACCCTGACACCTCACGTCTGCCTCTTCCCTTCCAGTTTGTGTCTGTGCACTCCTGGCACTTGTCTGGTTTTGGCCTCAGCAGATGTCAGGTATATCCCTGAGCTTTAACTTGCTGAGACCAAAGAGTTTGCTTGGCTAAAGAGTTTACTGCTACATTAGTAAGGTTTTGTGGGTCATTGAAGGGTCTGGTGAGCAAGAGGGTGGGAGAAGTGTGTGCTCCTGGGAGACAGGAGATGCAGCCTTTTTGGCAGAGAAATTATGGGCTGGGGTGCCTGTGGGTCTGCATCCCAAGCACCAAACAGCCCATCTTGAAATTTCCAAATTTGATCATTTTGGCATTCCTTACATTTAACTTTTATCCAGCTAAATACGTATTTCTTGTTAAACTCACCTATCTGGAGAATCTCGGTAAGAACAGTTAATATAGCAACTAAATTTAAAATCCCCTTCAAACTTCTGCATCTCATGTTAATATCAGTAATGCTTCTGCTTAGTCAGTCACAGCAAAATGACTCAATAAAGTTTGATACAAATTTGCCCAGTGCTAGTCAGCACTTATCTCCTTGGCTGGTGGAATTTGAAGGCAATGAAAAGCTTTGGTGCTACAGACGTTTGTTGCTGACCTGCTTAAGATTTTGCTTAAAA
>JAWWEU010000158.1:375025-407178 GCA_035583155.1 Acropternis orthonyx | reverse complement strand
ATCCCCCCCCCCCCCCCCCCCCGATTTATTTTTATTACTTATTAAGATTTTGTTGAATTTTAGCAAAATTAACATACTAATTGGGAGTGTTTAAAGACATGTTTGCCGAAGTCACAGTTTGAGAGCTGCTCCCTAAGCAGAAGGGAGCTGCTGTCTGGGGCAGTATGAGGCATCACCTCTCAGCATCCTTAAAGGGTTGTGCTCAGACCTGGACTTGGCTCTATGCTCATAGCAATCTTAAGTGCTCATTGTATTAACCTCTATATTTTGGAAGATATTTTCTGTTCTGTCCAAGCTCTTAGAAAGTTTAAGCGCTCAAATTTTCATTTGAGACATGGGAACCGTGTAAATATTTAACTTCAATTAACAAAACAATATTGTGTTTATTTCTTCTTTCACTCTGGAAGTTGTTTTGTTGGAGATTTGAATGTTCTTCCTCAAGAAACCTGTTTTTGTTGAACCAGTGGAACACACAAAAGGACTTAACACATTTGCCTTCTTTGTATGTCTCAAAACAGTCTTATTTTAGAATACGCAGGTGTTTATTGCGGTTTGAACTTAGGTGTTCAAATAATCAGGAAGAACTTAGGCAGAATCCTGCTTTTTCTGACACAGGGTTGAGGTGTGAGAAATGCCCTAATTCTGCCTTCATGTCAAAAAGTCACAATATCTGTTAAGTTGTTTATCCAGCTCAAAGCAGAAACTAGGTAGCTTTGTGCCTTCTTAAATATGGGGATCTGGAATAGGGCTTTATTGGCCCTTTCTTCATTTGTGGGAGGCTTCAGAACTTCTTATATGTAGTAAATAAGGAAAATGTAATCTGCCTTTCTAGACAAACCAGCAACAAGCTCTGACCCTGTCTTCACATTTTTTTTTCTCTGGAGATATATGTGAGGTTTTATAGGCATCTTCCAAAAATTTCTGGTCAAGTTGGTTGCCTGTTATCATGACTGAATCACATTTACTCTCTGAACTTTACATACGAATTTGGATTCAGATCACAATCACAGATTTTTATAAAAAAAAAAAAAAAAACCCAAAAAAACTCCTAAATCCCCTAACTTTAAAATTTTAACTTTTTTTTTTTTTCCACAGGAGTAAAACTGTTTGCCAAAACAACCTGAATTCACTAATAGCTTTCACTGCCTTAGAGAAGTCTCTTTACCACCAGTGAACAAGTAGCTTGCCAATTGTTCATCCCAGTTGTACTTCTGATATTTTATTAATTTTAAGAATATTCATGAAGTGCTAGAGCAAAAACAGAGAATTCTTTTTTCTCAGTACAAACAAGAAAAGAAAGGAAGGGATTAGAGGGGTAACCTATCTTATAGCAAAATGTTTAGAGTAAGTGGAAATGACCTGATGTGATTCTTGTATGTCCACAAATATTGAAGACAAATACCTTGCTGTGTTTTTTCCTGAAAGAAACCTGTCTAAAATTACTTCTCTTACTTTTGGCATGAACCTACAGGTCAGACATGGCCAGCAGTGTGCCACATTCCTGTGGCAGGAGCCTGGTGCCTTGCACTTTCCTTCTCAGCTCTTTGGACCATCCCATGCTGTTGTTCTTGCAGTGTGCTTGCAAAACCAAGAGTTTCCGGCTCCAGTTTGCACAGAAAAGTGTGCTGAGAGAAAAGTTTGCTGGGTCTCCTGCTCTGCACCTTTCTGCTCAGCTCTAACTTCCATCACACACCTTCTGTCTCCCCAGGCCTGAAGATGTTGCTATATCACCTGCACAGTGGAACAAGAGGGAGATGGACACTTAGGTCCCAGTGAGCCTGGAGAGTGTGTTTGATGGTACCTAGAGCTTAGGAAAACAAAAGTGCAGAGCACAGAGGAGAATAGGAATGCTGGGTGTGGGCCTGTGTTCTTAGACTTTCACAAACAGCTTGTAAATTACCTAAGACATACATTTTTGGGGCTTAGATAAATGATTAAGATACTACATAACTTTTGGCTACATATTTCTTTTCTCACGAGACAACGTTTACTGATTTAAGTCTCTAGGAGAGGTAAGTCTTTCGATTTATTTCTTACGGCTGCAGGACTAGCCTTCTTCAAGGTTTTCTTCATCTAAAGCGTTGCATGGTTATATAAATTTGTGTTTTATGGTTTTATTGCTGTTTGTCCAGAAACCGTTGTCTCCTGCTTATCTTTGATAGAACACAGGCAGAAAACATTTGTCTTTTCACACGATTAAGTCTAGCTCCCTACAAAAAATCCTTCTAAATAGCTCTAAACAAGTTACAATATAGCAAACCTCTCATCACCATGGGGAGGTAAATTTGCAGTAAGACAATTCTCTCCTGGCTCGTTTTTGTGTAGGAGCAAGTCTTAGACATATGCAGTATTGGAGATTGTATCCAACTTTTGGTTCTGGGCTCCTGAAAGTGTGTCCCAGTGCTTTTACATGGGAGGGAAGGCAGGCAGGCAGGCCCAGACCCAGTGTTTCAGGTGCAGATGATAGGCTGCAGCAGCCAGGAGCAGCTTTCTGTCCTGGCACATTTTGTGTGGGAGCAATCCCCTGACCATCTCAATGATCAAGTTGGTATCCAAATGCTGGAGCTAAGTTTCTGAAAAGGCAAGTGCTCTTGCTTAAGAACGAAAGCACGTAGTCCTAGGGCTTGTGCTGCAAGGAATCTGGTGCCCAGGGAATGAAAAGGACAGGAACAGTTTTTCTATTAGGGACCTTTGGTGTGGGAGCAACATCCCAAGGTATTCAGTTTGTCAGGGGGTCTTAAACTTTTAGTGGTCTATTTACTATGGGCAAGGTAAGCAGCTATCCCCAGTCTGGGATGTGCAGATGATAAACTGCCTGGGCTACAGCGTTCTGGCTCTTCTGTATGGGAACAATCCTTGGATGTTTTGCATTTTGGAGGCGGGGATCACATTTCTGCTGAGATGGGGTCATTGTTCCTCTCTTTGACAAGGAAATCACTTGTGGATTCACACGGTGAGCGGTTTAGGGAGTGTCCTGACGAGTTTAAGTGCTTTTCCTGGTATACAGTGCTGTCCTCAGAGCTGTTGAACTGCTAGAGTGGGAATGGAAAAGGCAAGCCTGTCGAGCTTTTTGCCCTGAACCCTTTAGTGTCTGAGCAGTTAGTGGTGGGGTTCGGTTTTGGATCCCGACTCTGTGACACTAAAGGATTATGACGGTACAGAGAGCTGAGAAGGAAAGTACGGATACGGGGTGTGTGGTGCCATTCAGTGGGTGCGGCTGAAGGTGGAGCCAACAACAGCTCTCCCACCTGGCACTTTTGTGAGCACTGCTTTTGCCGGATGTTTAAAATTGTGTTTGATTCTGTGAGAACGACAAAATTTATTAGTACATATAACTGGGAAGGAGTTCGTGTTGCACGTAAAAGGGGCAGGTCAGCCAAACCTTTCTGTTCTGCCTATGTTTCTTTGAGGGTAGCAACGTTTTCAACTTGGATCTGCACTTTGAGTGGTTTAGCTGGTTAGTCCTGGGACATTGACTTCTTTGCAAGTCCACACCGCCATCGTGTGGTGATTTTATGAGGGATGAAAGCGCCCTGGTAAAAGCCAAGAGCTTTTTGTTCTGGCACCATTAGTGTGGGAGTAGTTTGTGTAGGGGTTCAGTTTTGGATCCTGGCTCTTCGAGACTGAAAAAATGTGATCCTGCATATATGTGGGAAGGAAAGCAAATAATCTCCTAGTTGGCTGTGCAGTTTCTAGGCTGCTAAAGAGAAGTCAATTCCAGCACTGGCTTTTTCTCCTAGAACTTTTTCTAGGGTACCAGCTGCTGAATGTTTTTAGTTTTGTAACTGGAGTCAGTGAGATCGAAGGTGTGTGAGGGGACACAGAGCTGAGGACATAGACCTGTACATGTTGTGCAGTTTATAAAGCTGCAAGGGGAAAGTGAAGGCCAGAGCTGACTTTTTGTTCCAGTACTTTGCTATTGGAGCAATTGCTGGACATATGAAGTTTTGAACCTAGGCTCTGCAAGAGGGAAAGAGGGAAAGAATACAGGCACATGCATCTGAGAGGGAGAGTGCTTTTCAAAGAGGCGAGTTAAATATGGAGACAACAACAGCTTGCTGAGCGGGCACAGTTTGTGCCCAATATCTATACTTGACACAGTTAGTTTAGGAAGTGGATCTCTGCAAGATTGAAAGAATATGAGAGTACATATAGTTTGAAAAGGAAAATTCATAGCCCCAGTGCACATGTTGTTGCTGATATCCTTCGAAGTGACTGTGAAACCAGTTAACTGTATTCTCCCCTTTTCTTTTCCAATTAAAATTATGGAGCTGGGCTCAGCAAGAGGAAAAATGTAAGTGTGCATGCAGCTGAAAAAAGTGCATAACATCAATGTGTGTTGTGCAGTTTAAGGCTGCATGGGAAGAGTGATTCCCAGAACTTTTTTGTTCTATGACCTTTTTTTTTTAAGGCAGCAGGCTCTGAATGTCTCTGAAAGACTGAAAATGGAGGGTGCAACCTCCAGCTGAGAAGAAACTTCCATAGTCTCTTCACCTTCCATTTGAAACCCTTAATTGTCACCAGAATCAAGGGGCAAATATGAATTTCTGTGCCAGCACAGAGACAGTTGCTGGATTACCCCGTTTCCTGGCAGCTTTTCAACTACACACCACAATATTGGCCTACGCACGTTCCTTCTCAGCTTTGTGTACAGTCACAAGTTTTCACACTGGAACTCCAGGGACAAAATTGGCAAAGTCCCACAAAAATCTCCTTCGCAAACGGTGTCAGCAGAGAACGATCTTGCTCACTTGCCATGGCTGAACATGGTGAGCGAGGCACCCCCTGGAGTGGATCACACCCCCTACAGATTTGGGCTTTCCCCCAAGCTCTAGGTGCCATCCTCGTCTTTCACTCTCGCAGATCTGCTTCAAACCTTAAAACATCCAGCAGCTGCTCCCATACAAAAAGTCCTAGAACAAACAACCAGTGCTGGCCTTCACCTTCCCCTTGCAGCCTGTAAGCTGTCCCAAACATACTGGTGGTTTTCACTTTCTGTCTCAATTATATATACCATCGCGTTCTCTCAGTGTCAGAGTCCATAGCTAAAGCGAACAGGATCCAGCTGCCATTTGAAGCCTTAAATTGGCCAGGACAGAAAGATTTCGCTGACCTTCCTCTTTACCTGTGGAAACTTGTATTTACAGCTCGTTCACTTTCCCACCTGTTCAGTGTCTCAGACTCCAAAGTGTCACACTGTATCTCACAAAGAAGGAAGTGCCAGGACAGAAGGAGTTCCTAGATTAGCCCTTCTCCTAGCAGTAGCCTTTAAACTACACACAACACATGGGGGCTCTGAACCTTCCTTCTTAGCTATATGCTCCAACAGAGTTTGTCACTCTTGCAGATCTGATTCAAGCCTTCGAACCTCCAGCAACTGCTCCTGTATAAACGGTATTAGAGGAAAAGCCAGTGCTGCACTGTGCCTTCCTCTCACTGCACCTAAACCACACCAAGCACAGCCGCCCACAATGTACTTTCTTTCTCAGCTACATGTATTCTCTGAATCTCAGTCTAAAGTAAACCTGAATTGTTTCCAGCTAGAGCTCGGATACAACAAGGAGCCAGCACAGAAAGCTTTTCCTGACCTTCCCCCTTACAACTGGTAACTCGAGTTTGGAAAGCAATCAGGTGGCAGTAACACTGGTCTTGCAGCTTGTAAACTGCACACACAACCACAGTGCTCTGTGTGTTCATTCTCAGCCTTCTGTAGCATCAAGTGCTTTCAGTCTCATGGATTTTGAAACGTCTATCTGCTTCTCACAGAGAAGCTTCACGTTTGTGAAGCTCTGCCTTTAGAGGATTAAGTTTCTTCTTTCTTTAGAAGTTTTGATATACTGGTTTCATTTAAGTAATAGCTCCATGTAAAATACATATTTTGCCTATTTATAAGTAGATAAGTGCAATTTAAGCTATGTTTTTTTTTTTTTTTTTTTTTTTTTGTTTTTTGTTTTTTTTTGAGGATATGTTGATAGGACTGTTGCCTCCTGTAAAACTTCTGAAAAATTTAATAGCCAGCATTTTCATTTTGGGAAGTTTCTTTCAGAAGACAAAGTAAGATTACTTCAGCAAACAATAATGATGTAACTAGACTTTACATATTTAAGAGAAACTGAAATAGAGGGTTATTAAAAAAAGTATGTAATGCAATAAAAGGCTGGCTTCTCTCTGATATTTCTTTTCTCTTTTCCCTTTCTTGGTGAAAGCCATGCTGGGTTTTCCTTCCAAATGACACATTTGTTTGTTTTGCCTGTTATATAACCATTTCTAAAGTTTTATGAAGTGTTGCAACACTTTTGCCAAGCTTTTTGCTGCCCCGATATGCATTAATTGAAGTGAAATGAAAACAAGACAACTGCCACATATTTCTGGCCTCCCCTGTGACTGATTTTTTAGTACCGTTTTCATGTTTTTCTACTTATTAGTATTAGCCTTTTTACCTCAAGTGGGTTCCTTGCTGTGATCATAACCTATATAGAAATTACCTCTTAGAGAAGTATCCCACTGGTAAATGGACTTTTTTTTTTTTTTTGAATGTAACTGGGCCCTGTTTGAGGAGGTGTTTCAAGTGCAAGCACATGGGATCTCCACCTGCTCCTTGCTTGCATTGAGATTATTGAGGATACCACCATCAGTTTACACCTGATTCGTGTTAGCCAGTTTAGGGATTTTTGATTTGTCTTGTTGCAGAGCAAGGGACTTTTTAGTAAAAGTAGATAGTATAGATATTTAGGGATTTTTGCTTTTTTGCCTTTTTTTTTTAACTTCTCTTTCCCACTGTACAAAGAGAAGATAAGAAAGGGATAGTGAACTAACAGCTGACAAATTGCATATCACCTTTTCTCTGTCTCAGGCCTGGCAATTTTTCCTCGTATGGTCTGTTTTAATGAACAATTTATGCTTTATGACCCCTGTTATTCTTAAAGGAATTTCCGAGTTGGAAATGTGACTTCAAGCCTCCCAACCCGGGGTGCCCGCCGAGAGCATCCCCTGCCCCTCCCCTGCTGCTGCTCGAACTTCCCAGCGTCGCCAGTGGGTGACTCTCTTGGCACTACTTAGAATGCTCGGAGGTCTGCTGGGGCGAACTGGGGGGAAACGGAGAGTTTTCTCTTCTTGAGTTCCGTTGAGGTTTAGTTGCATTTAAGGAAACAAAATTAATAAAAAAGCTTAAAAAATTATACCACTTTTCTTGCTATTACCTTCACTTAATATTTTCCTAGAAAGAAACCTTTTAGACTTCAGAATCTAAAGTAACAATGGTGAAATTGAGAACCATTTCTTACTTGTTTTCAAGAAATGACATAGCTTCTGGTAATTCATCTTGCTGCACACATCCCAGGAAATGATCAGAGCATTCACTAAGGAAACACAACTGTGGCACAAGCAACAGGGCACAGCTGCCAAGCTGGACTGGGATGTGATTGATCCCACGGGTATGACTTAGCCCCTCCCAGCTGGACCAGTGGGGAACAAAACGTGAATTAGACGCTTAAAACAAAGTTAGCAAGTCCACAACTTAGCGGGCATACAAATGTCTCTGCTCACCCTTGCTATTTCTGTAGCAGATACACAGAGATGTCATAATGTTGTTGTCCCTGCAAGAACAGAAGAACTTTTTAAAGTAGTTTTCTACTTTGGAGAAGAGCTGCAGTATTTATCAAATGCTGCAGAGCTGGAAGAGAAGCTTCATGGAAATACAGTTTCTCAGTCATTGATTTAAAAAAAACCCAAACATTTTGTACTGTTACAGTTTGGGGATTTTTTTTTTTTTTTGTTGCTTTGTTTTGTTTGTGATAGGAAGTTATTTTTGGACTTCAAGCCTGGGGAACCTGAACTTAAAGTGGTTTCTTTGTTTGTTCAGCTTTGTTTTTAATTTGAGGTCCACTGGGATTATCACAATGTCAGCTGTGATAATTGAACTGGATAAGATTTCTTCAGATGAGAATGAGAGCAAAAATTATTCCACGCCAGATTTTAAGAAACGCAAATTCAGTGAATCATGTGCTGATCATCATGGTTTTCAGCTTCACTGCTCATGGTCTGCACCAGCTGGTAAGCATACATTTATGTACCCTATTTCCTCAAGTCTGTGTTTAGTTAGTTGTGTAACATTTTGCAAGTAAACTGTAAGATCCAACAAGGAAAGCATAAGATTCACTGTTGTCATATGCATGCATTATATGAACTAATTTTTACTTCAGATAATGGGTAGCACATATATTTGTTTTAAAAAAACTAAAAGTCAGTGTCTCCTGACACCTCTAGCACATGGGATACTGCTGGAAGAAAAGTCCAGGGGAGACAGGCATTACCTGAAAATGAGCTTTCCATAGGAGAAGACATAGTTTTTGTGCCGGGTAGAGCAGTCCCAGCTGCCTCTCTGATACAAGAATTGGCAAAATGTCTTCTATAAGCTGTGCTCTCTAGTGCTTAGCATTGTCACTCCTTGACTGTGGTGGTTTTTTTTTTTTTTTTTTTTTTTTTTTTTTTTTTTGGGAAGTGGTGGTGGTTATCACATTAGGGTTTGTAAAGAGGGAACAGCATATTGCTTATTTTTATTTCATGACAGGTGTTACATATAGATACAATAGATCCACAAAAATGCTGATTTTTGTGAGCATCATGAAACTTTTAAAATATCGTTTCTCCAAAAAGTCATAGTCATGAAAAATACAGAATGTAACAGCCTTGGATTGTATAATATAACCAAGGGGACACATCTGCAGTTAATCAATGGGATCTCAGTTAATCCCTTCAAGTCTTGTTAAGTATTGGACAGTTATTCACCTGGGAAATACCTTCTAAGAATGGCTACTCTGATTTCTTTTGGACTGCAAATGTATTTTGACTTTCACAACCCCCAAGGAATAATTTGGTTTTGATCATGTCTTCACTTGCTTATGGCACCTGGAACAAAGCACAGACAAGACAAATTGAGAATATCTGAATGTAATTGACACTTTATCCTGTGACAGGACAACCAACCTGCAGTGGAAGTCAGCACCTTCCAAGCTGGGTAAAGTATGTGAATAAACTAATATTTTTAGTTCTACAACAAACTTCTGTAACAATTTTCACTTATAAGTTCAGTTCTTACCCATGAAAATGGTCAAATGTTTGCCATGATTCTTTTGCAAGAAAAGCAGATGACTTGTGCTTTCCCTAATAGAAATTTTCTAATTTTACTTCCTGTAAAACCTTCAGTAACTTTTGTAAAACAGAATTTTCTCAGTAGATGCACTTTTGAAAATTTCTCTTGTATGTCAGCAGGTTTGCAAGGTCAGGAATCAGGTGTCTGTGTGTTCCCCTGGGATCATATAATACAACTTTTAAAATACCTCTCCTGCCACATGGAAGTGCCATTCAAGAATTTACACATGTGCTAGGTGATTTGCTTTGCTATGATCCCTAAATATCAAAGTAACATTTTCAGTCTACCTGGTTGAATAAAATGAACTTTCAGCATGAGCAGCATATTTGTGGAACCAAACCATTCAGAGTTCTGCAAAAGGAGATAATAAAACCCCACATCTGCTTGCTGGGATTTTTGCATTTAGAAAAATAATTGTTTTACTTTAAAAATAATTTTATCTTTGAGGTATTTGTTGCAAACACTGTTTAACAGTTCTGAAGCAGAAACAGTGCTAGCAAACATCTCTGACAAATATTTTGTCAGAATTTGAAGATTTTCTTGGTTTATTTTTTTACATCATGGGAAGAATCAAATAAATGCTGATATATTGTCTTAGTGTTTTGTGGGGTCTTATGAATGATCATTTAAAGGAAATGCCATCTCATCATTTGCCTCTAAAATTTTCCTTGATATATTTACTTTACTGGTCTTTAAGCAAGTGCTTTGTAGTTTTCAGTGTTGTGCTGTGTTGGCAGAAGTCTGAATGGAGCAGTGTCAACAAGCCTTATTGGGCATCCACGTGTGTTTTCCTAAAAGGAACTCCCAGTTGCTCAGCCATATTGATAAAAGTAAACAGCTTGTGGTTATAGTACAATGATGGACCCTATTTGAGTAGACTATTTCCCAGCAATGCTGTTTCACAGGCAAAAGAAAACTTTGAACTATGGAAATTAACTGAATTTTTGCTCCTAGAATTTAGTTTTGGGTTACTTTGGTTTGTTTTGTCAAATAGCAATAACAGTATGAAAATCTTCAGTGAAGTCAGCATCCTACATCAGGGTCCTGCCCTGAGGTTTGCTACTGCAGGCTTTTCTGCCCCACGGGAGTCCCTCTCTACAGCTGCAGCCTTGGGAATCTTACATTTAGGCTCAACGAATTTTAAATTGGGATTTTTTTTTTCAAAATGTAATGGACTCACCTAAAATTATTCGTATCACCAACAAATGATAGTAGAAGGTAGACAAGCTATAAAAATTAAGTACTTGGTGTTAACCTACAGAAAAGCAGTAACAGAGAACACATCCTTTTTCTTCTGTTCAATTTGCTGTTCACAATACTGTCTCTTTTGAGAGGCTTATTGTTTAAAATGTTATGTTGTGCTTGTAATATAATTTTTGATACATAGAACAGAGAATTCAATGTACAGAGATTTCACTTAAGAAACACTATTCATGTAGTTACAGATGTGTTAATTTTAAACATATGACCTAACAGTGAAATTACAGAAAAGTGAACACTCTGAAAAACTAAAATGGTATCCTGAAACATATTCTGATGTTCTCAGAATGAAAACTGGAAATGTTACTGGTACAGAAAAATATTAACCATATTGTTATTTTGCTCCTGCTTAAACCCAAGCCCATTGCAATAAGATGTAAATGTTAAATTACTTTCCTATGTATCTCTTTTTAAATGAGAGTTAATATAATTATAAATAAGGTTAACTTTCTGTCTATTACTCCATTTTCAATTCTGATCCAAGTACCATCCCTGAGGCATATTTTTTTTGGATCTTCACGCATGTCAAAATGTATTGCAGAGTAATAACACTAGAGTAAGAACTACAGTATTGATAAGTTAACTTTCTGTGTATAAAGTACAGAGTTTTTTTCTGTGTAGAGCATTACTGAAATCTTTAGGGATTTATCACTTGAAGAATAATATTGAGACATTGGTTTGAGAGATGAGATGCATGAATAAGGTTGGTTGATGAACGCCCCAGGAACAGATCAGTGACCAGTGTTGACCTCTGTGGCACTCAGATTACTTGGACTCTGGGTGAAAGTTTGAATGGAGCAGTGATAGTTTAGACATAGCAGATAATGTGGGATTGGGGAGTTTTTAGAGATTTTTAAGCTCCTAACTCTGCAAAGAAGAATTTTTAATACAATATATAGCATGAATGCCAGTGTCACAGCCACAGCAGTTTGTCTTCACCAATGGAAAACAGGCTGCTCACTATATAGAAACATGGAACTACTTCTCTGTTGTATTGGCCAGAGTAGAATTTCCTCCAGGACCTGGTGCATTTGCTGTTCAGACTTCTCACAGGAAACAAAGTTCACCTGAATATTGCAGATGTAAATATTTGTGCAGATTTGAATCTTCTTATCCCTGATACATGCTGGTCTACTTCATCTCTTGTTATCTGGAAAAGACTGAAAACATTCCACCTACAATAATGCTCGTTCTTTTTATGACTATAAGACAAATCATACTCATAGATTTCTCCATGTATGTTCTCCAGTGCGTTCCTAGAATGGTTTTGTTCTAGTAACTCTTGATCAAGGATGAAAAAACTTCTTGAAAACATATATTAAAAGGAAAAAAACCCAAACCACGAGCCATAAGTAAGGTCTTACTAGCGCAACCAGTACTGGCTGAGTCAGAATACAACACTCAAACTGTTCTGAAATGAGACATGCAAAAAATCACATGGGTTTGACTCCACGACTTTCAGTAGAATGGTACAAGGCTAGAAAAACAATTATTATTTGCCTTTTATGTGGTTCTTTTACTGAGGAGTTTGTGGGGGCATCTTTGTGGTGCTTGCAGGTGGAGATAAATGGGGACGAACAACATATTTTTTTCATATAAGAATGGAGACTGGGACTCAAGTTTATTTAGTATGCCCTTGGTCTTTAATCCTGTCAAGAGTCATTCTTTTTGCTACTCAGCCTAAAGATGGACTATGAGCTACACTGGAAGATCTATCTCTCTTTGGCACTACCCTCTGCAGGAAAATTTCATTAATAATACACAAAATGAGCCTATAGCTAATGAATAATTCAAAGGTTGCAGAGAGGCCTAAAATACTGAGTCATTCACCTCTGCCCCTGCAGGTCATGACTTCTGTGCTCACATGGCTTGGATAAATGGAAACTGAACTGAATATAGAAATTTAATTTTTCCCAGAGGCATCATTTCTCTTCTGCGCTTTTCCTTTGTTTAATGAGCTATTTACTCTCAATGGAGAGTGGGGTAGGTCTTCTAACTCTGAGTAAAGACACTAATGATTTATAATAGTGGATATTATTCCCAAATTGCCTCAGTAGCAGTAGAAGTATGTCTACATAAAGAATATGCTGAACTCACAGATACTGCCAAACCTTTGCTTGATTTGGAATGTGAAGTCAATAGTTAAAAACCAGATGAGTGCAGACTTGGTAATTGTTTTTGCCAGGGGAGGAGAGGCAGCACAAAATACACAGACAACAACTTTAAAGAATAAGTGTATAAATTTACTATAGTGTAAAACAGCAAAGGATTACAAAAGAAGCCAAGAATTATAAAAGGATAAGATTAGCAATGCACCTAGCATTACTACTGATGTCTAAGGATTTTAGTGTGTGTTTTGTAGATTTTCATAGAGTTATATAAGTTGATAAAGTTTTCCTAAGTTTCTCACAGTTTTGGTGGTATTTAGAAGTTACTGAACGCTTTGTCACACATTGCTGAAATGCTATTAGACAGGTGAGGTCTCTGTCTTTGCTGTGAAAGGGTCCAGCTTTTATATTGTTAAACAAAGAAGCTTACATCACTTATTTAGTGTGGAAATTATCTGACTTTCTTCTCACCCAGAGCCTGACCAGGTCTCAGAGGAAAATCAGGGAGTCAATTTGGACCATCTACTGTCAAACGAGGCCAGCCATCTCCTTCCATGGCCTTGACTAGTCTCTAAATACAAAAAGATAGGTACATTTATATCTCATTAATGAACAGATATGGATCTTCACTAATAAGCAGATACAATTAGATCTTACTAAGAAGCATAAATGCTAACACAGGTGTAGCTATATCGTATTATGTATTCTACTAAGGATTATACAGAATTTTGGCTAATAAGCAGATACATGGCTGAATATAACATTAGGGTTGGAAGGTTCATCTAGAGGTCAACTCTGGGTCAGGGCCTGTTGTTCAGTCTTCAGCACTTCAGTAACAAAGGTCAAAAAATGGGAGCAAGAGTGAAGTTTGAGCAGTCTTCCTGTAGCACAGTATATCTTACACTTGCAAAGTCTGAACACAGTAATGAAATGCTTGTATCTTAGCTGTTAGAATAAGTGGGTCTGCATGATTAAGTCCTTTGTGTTTGAATAATGAGAATAAATTGATAAAAAGCTCTCCTGTATACGAGAGAATGCAAGATGACTCGGTGTGGATGGGGAGGTCACTGAGGTGTTTCAGGTTTTTTTAATTTTAAGTCTTGAGTTATGTGTCTATATGCAACTGTAACAACATGTTTTAAAAAAACCAGGTCTGACCGTTCATGACCATTATGAGTAGAATGGACTGATGATCATGTGTCAATAGCTTTGTTATGTAAAGGTTGTTCCTCTGGTGATGCAGAATACGGTTGTATTTCATGTTTGAACACAGACTTTGCTATAAATTCTGATGGCTCTCTCTCTGTTCAATATGCAATGAGGAAATAAATGCTGTCATGTAGTAAGCTGTATAAAAGTTACTGCTTGCAGTTGTTAGAAACCCCAAATATGAGTTGTTTCATCGTTACACTGCCAAAAACGTATAGAAACTCTAGCAGATTTTATAGACCTTTGTGGTATTTGTATCAGAATTTTAATATGATCAACATTAATCTGATTTAAAAAACCAAAACACAAAACAACAATAAACAAACAAGAAAAGCTTCCTGAAAACACAAGTTTAGTAACATTTAGAAGGGACATCGTGGGAGAGAGAATTACACAGTTGTCTATGCAGGCAGCTGAATGCTAAAAATACAAAGAATTTTGAGTGGTGCTGGAGGACACAAATATGTTTTTCCAAAAGTACAGGGTGGGATAGAACTTGGATGACTATTAGTCTCAATCCTAAAATGTGCTGTTTTCCTGGTAAAATAATAAACTGGTAATGGTATCTTGAGGAATTATGTATTTATATGTGCAAAAGCATTATTAATCATTTAGATCTCTCTCATTTTTGCCTTTCCTCCTTTTGGGGGGCAGAGGGTGGCCAGTCTCATGAGCCAGTACAATTATGTCTAAACTATCTGACTGTATAGTTTTTGAATCAAGTAGCCTCAGGTGTCTGTTTTAAAGGTTTGAACATTTAAGATCATTATTTTAAAATGCTTATGTTCTTTTGTGTATCAAAATGAAATAGATAGCACTTCCAAATAACATCCTAAAGTACATCATGTATCATAAGTCTTTTAAGTAAGCAATAATCTTCCTGATTTTACTGCTATATTTGTGTTTTGTGCTGTAATGGAGTGGGCTTTAGGTACACTCATATTGTAGTCAGATGCTAATATTTATTATTTTAAAATGTTGCTAACAAGACAGGTAGTAAATTGTTTAGCAAATTTGACTCAAAGGCACAGCATGATGTATGTTGAACTATTTCAGTCTTACCTGAGTACTAACGTGCATGTTAATCTCTACAGTGCCTTCATGCATATTTTGAAACAAGTAATTTTCTGATACTTTCTCTTAGATAATAAATTCTCTCTTACATTTATCTGCAAATTTTTCTTCTGGTAGGTACATGAAATACTATTTTCCTTAATTTGTTTGTTTTCTCCCATTCTTTTCCTGCTCTGATAAAGAATAACAGGCCAATCACACTGTGCGTGGTGCTGGGACAGCGATTAAGAGGTTAAAACTGATTTTTGCTTTCCCTACCTGGGCACTGAGGAAGAAATCCATGAAGTCACTAAAATAACTTGACTCAGTCCACACTTCAAGTTTTTCTTGTCTCATCTTCGTACATCTTCGCCTTTTGTAATCCAAAGATTCTGATTTTGATACTCCAAAGCTGCTCCTACGTATTTCAAAAGTTTTCCATTCTGCAAGAACAGTTTATAAAATACTCAAGTAAAACACCCTTGTAGAGGTATTAATTTACTCAATCTTTCCGTTAGCCCAAAAACCTTGTGCTGAACAAGGTAACTAACAAATTATTTAAGTAATCCACCATCAAGATCTCATGTTACTATGCCCCAGATTCCTGCTGTCTCATTCCCTTTTGCCTAAGGATGAGACGTACGAGGTCTGCATGCTTTCTCTTCCAGAATCCTGACTATGACAAGGTCTGTTAGTGTAGCTTGAAAGACACAAATATTAATGAATAGAGACTCTTGCCCTATGGGATTTGGCAAGCCAAAATGTTGTGGTTTTTTTTTTTTTTCCCCTCGATGGCATTTTGACAGACTAAAGATTGTATTATAGCTAATCTTTCTGAAGTACATCAATTAAAATATATTCACCTGTGGGTTTCCTAAAAAGGACTGCCTTGAAAAATACATGAACTCTGGAAGTTGCTTCCACGAAAATAACTGACAATGGAAGGAGAAAATTAATTTCTCTAGGACAGTTGAGTTGGCTGCTCATTGTGGTTCTTTGGAATGCCTGGTACGAGGTGCCAATTGTTGTGGCTCATTTCTATTGAAAAAACTTAATGTTATTTTAGAAATAAAACAGTAGTAAAAATAGAAAGTGTATTCTGGGGTAGCACTGATGTATTTTCTTTCTTTCTTTCTTTCTTTCTTTCTTCAAAGCCAGGCAAAAACTGGAGTCACTCAGGATTAAGGAACTTTTTGTCTCTGTAAATTAATGCACCCTTTTTATTTTTGTTTATTAAAACCCAAGGACAACATAAATCTTCTGAATTCAAGGATGATAAAAGTAAGCTGAATGATGTTTATTCCAAATGTTGACATCTTATTCTTCTTGAGAGTGACTTGGCCTTGTCCTCTGACTAATTTAACTAAATGATGTAACAAACACGCAGGGCTTTATATCTTTTTCCTTCATTTCTGGAAGAACAGAGTTTGTACACAGATTTCACACAAGATGTGATTGGCTTGTTCATTTAGCTCAGGAAGGAAATAGTGAGGGCCACTCAAAGAAATACAAATAGGTTTTATTTATTTATAGACATCTTGCCATTCTCAAAATTCACAATGCATTTTTGGTGTGTTCTCATTTTTTTAATAGTATTTGTTACAGTAAAATTAGATGTGGTAAGTATTATTTTTACAAACCCTTGTTTCCTGATGTTCTACTTTTGCTTTCAGTATGCTTCTGAACTCCTTTGCTTTGCTAGGAAAAACAAAACACAGAGGATATGAGAGATCTGGGAGGGAACTGTTAGGCTTTTCTGTCCTTCATATAAGACTTATAGGAATTGCCATACTGGCTCAGATCAAAATCACTTGTTTGATATCCTGTTTTGGCAACAATCAGTATCTGATATTTCAGGGGAAGAGAAAACAGGAAAGCATGTTGTTGGCCATGTTTCCAGTACCTCCCCAAGGATATCCTACCACTTGATCCAACTAAGCAGCACTGAAGTCCTACAAGAGTTACAGCACTCAGCTTGAGAAAAATGAATCTTCAGTTACACAAATGCAGAGTTTAGTCACTTGAGACAGATGTTCCCATACTACTGCCTTTAGCTTGTTCCAACCTGGGGTAAAGAGTGCAAAGTGCGTCTCAAAAAATCCCTAACTTTCTAGAACTCATCAACTTATGGTTTTCACTGAAACCCCTAAGAACTAACACTAGGAATTTGATTCATAATCTCGTATTCATATTTGACACCAATGTTGATTCCTTGCTTGTAATTTTCAAATAGATCTGTTTCACTAGATCTGTTACTCTCATTCTGATTCATGACCAGACAATATTATCCTCTGCCTTTTGTTTTTGTTCTACCTGAGACAATCTTCCTCTCTGCTCAAATTCCTAACCTTTTCCCTGAACTTTGCACAAAAGTAATTTTTCTCATCTGTCTATCAACACTTTTAGTTTCATCTCACTTGGGACTTTTCACTTCACATTGCATGTCCACTTATTTTTTTAGCATCATTTTTTCCTCACTCATTCCTTTGCACCTCTCACTTTTGGAGTGATAATTACTCCTAAGATATTTTAAACATGCGTCTTCACTTCCTTTCTTAAAATGCGCTGTTTAATTTTCAGGTGCTTTCAGTACCTTAACGTTTCTTACCCTGCTCTTTTAATACTCTGACTTGTTTCTCATTATGTGACCATAACTTTCTCTGGTGGTGCCAATGGCATGATGCTATTGGCATTAACTATTTTCCTTTTTTTTGTGCTTTCCTTTTCTATCCCAATCATCTTCTTCTTAAAAAAAAAAGAAAGAAAAAGAGAAACAATGAAAAAAAGAACATAAATTTTGCACTGTTTTTACAAAAAATGTCTACAAAGCTGTATCTTTATACATGCTGTGAAGAAGAGAACTAAAATAAGGAGAGCAGGTTGATATTTCTAGATGATTTTTTGTGTGTGCAGTTAACAAAGCTGCACCAAGATCTGATACGAGGTGTGTGTGCCACCTACTCATATTTGAATGTCTCCAGTAATAAGGAATTTTATCTGTTAATATTTAAGCAATCTTTTAAAAAATGAGATGCACAGAGACTGAGCAGCTTCAGTGAAAAAGAATCAAGCACCAGAGCTCCTTCTCATTGTGCACAGCTATGGGTCCTCTTAACATTTCTGGAAAAATAGGTCCCACCTGATGTGCCCAAGACCATGAGGGAGCTGGTGTATTAAAGTGGTCAATGAACTCATACTGCTATACTTCAGGCATTAATCTTTCTGTTACTAAAAATAAATTGTAAAGCAACTTCAGATATGGAAAGGAACAGATCAAAGAAGTTTAAAAGAAAGATTTTTAGTTTATGGGTCTTTTATAGAAATGCAAATGGGGTAATGCTTGCAGATTACTCTGCAGAAATGAATTTGTAACTAACAGTTTAGAGTGAAAAAACTGTTCAGACGTTTCTCCTGAAATGATGAGGGAGAGAACCAAGGAATCTCTTGGATGTGCCAAGCTTGTGGCAATGTGGTGATTTGAGATCTTGTTAAAACCTGGAACAACTCTCAGTGCACATTTACATATGTTGACTTCTTTGAGAACAGATTGGGAAGGCAACCCCTTGGCACTGTCAGCGCTCTTCTGTTCACTGCCACGTGTACTATGTGTTAGTGAAATAAAGGTACAGGTGTGATCCAGACTTTGGATATGTAACGGCAAGTAAGACATAATCATACGGCCCAGTGTTCCCTTTTGGCTTTTGTGAAGGTATTTAAGAATAATCGATATAAAAACCCAAATAGTGTTATTAAACGCAACCTAAGTTGACTTGTTATTTTTGTTCAAACTGTCCTCCAAAAATAGTTCTGGTGAAAATGCCACAAGTTTAACAATGCCATGGGACTGTTTCACACAGGGCATCAGGGCAAAAATTTTCTCTTATCCTGAAATAGAAAAAAGCGCCCTAAATATGGATTTTGAACCCATAAAACAACATGCCATCTTGCTTGTTAATTAATGAAGATTACGCAGGCTTGTTCTGCAACATCAGCTTTCATTCATAAAGCACTGGGATTTTTTTTTTTTAAACAAGTTAGAGCAGATATTTGCTGTCAGACTACCTGAGGAGAGCTCTGACCAGAAGTTTTCTTTGATTACAAGAACAATTGATGTTAGAAATATGATCCCAATGTTTAAAAATAACATTTGAAATAACTGTCATGAATCTGATACAAAGCTCCAAAGTTTTTAAGGACTTTACATCCAGTAGTATATTTTTCATACAAAGCAACTACTGGCAACCAAATCCTTTCCTCTATTCTGTAGCAAACCTCCCAGTGTCCAAATTGGGGTCCAATAGTGCTTTTGTTTTTTCATTCTTCACACTGAGGATGATGATCAGATGTGAATAAAAGCTACTGCGCAGAGCTCTCTTAAGAAATCCAAACAGGTTTTGTAACTAATTAAGGGTTTGAGTGTTTAGAGTCAACCTGATAATTTTGTTCCCTAGACTGGGATCCTACTATCCTCTCATATTTTCCTCTTGCTATTAAAATATGAATTATATTTTGAGACTTTTTTAACCTTTGTTGAATATTCCTTCCTGAAGCTTTAATTGCAACAAAACCAACCAAACAAAAAGCACAAACAAAACCCCCAAACCCGGATCTTATGCAGAATCACACAATAAGTAGTCTTTATGGGTATGGGTATATAAATAATATAAATATGGGTAGTTGCACTTGGTGTCAAAAGGAATAAATTATCAAGAAATTCTGAAGGTGAATTTTAACTTGGCCATGTTCTTGTAACATATGCTTAGGCTAAAATCTGGTATCAGTGTTTCAAAGTTAGACATCAAAATGTGTAGCAGGAAGACTTGTAAGCTTAGACGTCTTCAGAGGTCTGACCACTTATTTGGCAAAAGTTTTGTTTCCATAAAACAAATAGTGAAAATTCCTTTAATTACAGAATGTGGATATTTCATAACTAAAGTACTTAAAAAAAAAAAAAGGCATAAATTAACCCCTGTGTTAGAAAACCAGTGGTTTAAAGGGTTTTTGGGAGAGAGAACTGGTTAGCAATTACCACTAACAATGACTTTCACCTGCAGCACTTAATTGAATTTTTGTGGTTCTTGATCCTTTCTTCATTGTAAATGCCTCTTCAATTCTAGCCTAGAAAAAGGACGAGGGTTTGCAAACTATCTGTTAAGATATTAGCATTTTGTAATTACTTTACCAGCCTTTTGCAGATTTAACATACAACTGTAGTTTTTATTCAAATAAGAAACCTTGATAAAAGTTACCTCTAAACGTTGCATTTTAGAACTTATCTTAAATTTTATCAGATTTAACGACACTTTTACAGTGTGTAGTGTGGACTTGGGATTTTTTTGTCTTTGCATCTATGTTTAATGAGGAGTGTTTTCTCATATCACAGTATCAGGATCCTGAACGTACAGGGACTATCTGGTAATGCTGCAGCATATGTTAGCAAACCTTTGGAAAAAACCCTAGAAATTCAATATCACAGCAAAACAAATGTTCTCTTTATTGCACATAATTCACTCAAATGGCTTTTACTGTAGAAACTGAACACTGCACACAAAGAATAGAATTAGTGACTAAGCTGTTACATGATATTTCTTCATTTTTACCACTTCTGAACTGTGTAATGTATTTATTAATCTGGGCACAAGTTAGTACTTGTAAGGAAAGTCATCACTCGACTGTTGTTGTAAAAGTATCAACAAATTGGACATAAAAAGGTAATTTAAAAATCATATTTATTTTTGAAAGCTATTTTTCATAGTATTTGGTTTGACATATAGCACAGTAATTTACAAGATATATGCTAAAACCTGCTACATTAGAAGGCTTTGTCATTCCAGAACTAACTTTGCTTCTGAAGAACACTGAAGAACCAGGTGTAACATGTAAAAGCTGACAGTTTGGTTTGGAGTTGTCCAAGTTAAAAATAGGTGAAAGCTGGAGGATTTATTGCTCTGCAACAATACCTAGAAATGCCTGGGGCTCTGTGCGACCACAGTTTTCCTTCTACAGAGTATTGTTATTTCTGTATTTTCATGTTACTTAGAAACCATTGGAAGATGTAACCACATCTTCTTTAATGATGATTGAATTAGTCAGAGCCTTCAAATAGAAGAGCTCCCACAGAAACTGTGAGGCTGTGTGCTGGCTTGGGCTAGGAAACAACTGGACCTTAAGTTTTGTCTTCCTTGTTTACTCTTCATAATTTTCCATGTGGCCTCTTTCATGCTGTTCCTGGGTTCCCTATAAGATCTACATTTTATTATACCATTTTCACATTTGTAACAGGAAGAACACGATTGTGGAGGCACCTTTTTGCATTCAGCTTGTAATCCTCTGTCAACATTGGTAATTGTGAAATTCCTTTCATATTATCTTGATGTCTTCAAAGTTTTCTTCTTGTATGTGTAGGTGCTGATATATCACAAACTGCTTTCTCACTGAATGTTCTTTTGCATGATTCTACTACCTAAAATCAAGCAGGCAGAGTAAATAGTAGTGTTTGGGATGGCGTACAAACCTAGGATTGTTTGCACAATTTCTACTAATCAAATTATAGAGTGACCAGTAATGGGACTGGGGTTTCCAATATTTTCTTAACATGGAAATAACACTTACAGTTGCACTAGAGATGAGTTTATAGAGGTGGTCTCTGCATTGTTTAAAAGTAAGACTTGGAGCAAAAGTTAACTTTTCACTATTTTTTTTCCCCCTATTTTATTTAATTTTATTATTTTTTTAATTGTCGTGGTTTAATATCTGCTGGGTATGCTAAGTATCATGTGGCCATTCACTCATGCCACCAGTGGTGGGATGAGGGAGAGAATCTGAGGGGTAAACTGAGAAAATTTGTGGGTAAAACAAAAGCCATGTGCGCAAGAAAAGCACAAAAAAGAACTCCTTCCCCACTTGCCATGATCAGGCAGGTGCTCCATCACTCATAATGCTTATGAAGACTCCAAATGTCCCCCCACTTTCTTCTTCCCCGTTTTGTAACTAAGCATTTCATAATATGGTCTGGGATATTCCTTGGATCAGCTGTCCCACCTGTGTCCCTTACCAACTCCTTGTACACCCCCAGCCTACTTGCTGGTGGGCCAGAGGGAGGAACAGAAATGTCCTTTACACTGTGTAAGCACAGCTCAGCAATATTGAAAACATATCTGTATTTATCAACCCTGTTTTCAGAGCAAATCCAAAACGGGGCCCCATACTAAGTAGCATCTGTATAAAACTGTGGTCAATTTGCTCAGGCAGAATGCAGGATTTTTTCCTGGCTGAATTTGGCAGCTCAACGTGAACTTCTTAGGAAAAAAGCTGGAGAGTGGTGAAAAAGTTACTGTCTGTTGATGGTGAGGAAACTCATTTTCAACACTAAAAACATGATTCAACAGTCTCCATAAAGAAGTGAACCTGTGATGTGCATGTAACTCACTGGAATCAACCATTAAAAATAAACCAGCATTAAGTCACTTAGGTAACGAAGTATGTTCTTGTAATGTTTTTTTTTTAGGTATGAAAGCCCTCTTTTATTTACTTTACCAGAAATGACTGTGCTAATATGATGGTTCTGAGACCTCCAGGCTCTGTTTTTACTATGCAATCTTTCCACAGAATGTAAAAATGGTCAATAGGCATAGTTGCATGGCTAATTTCTTTTAATCTTGTGTATTCCTCCATTAATTATATTTCCAACTTCCTTTCTGCTTAATTAATGCGATGGAAGATCTGTCCCTGGATATATGGCAGTACAGATCAATAAGTACTGGGTAAAACATGCTTTGCCATTTTTATTTGCATGTTTGCAGTGTCATTGATTGATTTCTTTGTGTGAGTGTTGTTGCAAGAAACAAAAGCTAGGCCTTTGCTTCCTTCAAATTTTGGAACAGTGAGTTTGTTATTCAGCTTACCTCCAATATAAACAGAGAAGGCGAAGTTTGGACTATGTGATGTCCAAGCCAAGCAGAGTGTAAGAGGGTACCAAGTATCCTCACTCAGAGAGAGACTATAAATTTTTGTATTAAGTGATGATTAGTGGTCCCTGCTGTTCAGTAACTTCTTTGGAGTCCTTTGGCTTTCTTATATTTATTGAAGTATAAAGGGCTACTTCTAGTTGGGGAGGGTTCTTTCTTTTTCTTTTTTGTTTTTTTTTGTTTATAAGCTTTGTATAGCGTTGTCAATAAGAGACAAATTCTCCAAATATATACAAATATGGTTTGTTTGTTGCTTTGTTTGAATTTACTTAATCTGCATGACCTGCAGCAAACATCCACTAGGCTCATTTTAATATGCAGCGTAAATTATCATAGAATGACTTGGGCTGAAAGAGATCTTAAAGATCATCTTGTTCCAACATCCCTGCCATGAGCAGGGAACCTTCCACTAGACCACTAGATGGTTGCTCCAAATCTCATCAAATCTGGCCTTGAACACTTCCACAGCTTCTCTGGGCAGCTTGTCCAATGCCTTACCACTATCACAGTAAAGAATCTCTTCGTAATATCTGACTTAAATCTCCCCTCTTTTGGTTTAAAACCTTCATCCCATGTCTTATCACTATCACAAATTATAATGGCTTGAAATGTAAAACTGATTCAATATGTAATTGACCCACTGTTTTAGGAGGTAAGATAACAAGGTAGACCCACCTCTTCTGATATACCTTTTCTCTGCCCCACATTGCTTCTCTGTGTTATCCCTCTATAATCAGTGGTCATGATACGGTTTCTTTAGAGCTTTTAGGAATGGAGTTTTTATAGGATCATACCAGGAATGTGTTTGATCATGACTTGAGAGTGTGTATGTGCTCCTGGGCAAAAGGTGTTGCCTGGAATAGTGCTACAGGACCAGCCTAGGAGGATGCTGGTGGCATGGCACCATTGGAATTCATGGTTAGCAATCACTGACCTGTGTTAATTTCTGAATCATGCAGAGGACTGGTCTGGGAGTGCAGTGTCAGTCATCTGGCATGCCAGAGGCTTCTATAATAACTCACTGCATTCCACAAGGTTAACAACATCATAGCAAAAACCATCACATGCTTGTGCCCACAATTGTTTAATTTGCTGGTAGATGTGGCCTCAGAAACTCAGCACGTTGAAGCTACATGGAAAGTATGTGCATTCAACCAAAACTCCATTGGCAAGCATTCTCACTTGATGAGTTCCTCGTCTAGAAAGCGTGGAGAAAGCAATCACAGTGGCTGAGTTTGGATAATGGGACTTCACATGTTTTTTCTCATGGGCAAAACACACTTTTTTAACCACCTAATAGTTTAGGGGAGACAGGGGAAGAAGGGATTTTTTTTACAGGAATAGTTACTTTTTAAAAGATACATATACTTGTTTATTTACAGCATGATAGAACAAGGTGACCAAATGGGATTTCTTCCTAGAGGATTAATTGCTTCTTCCTCTTCCCCAACCTCTTTTCTTAAGCTAAGTGTTTAAACAGTCCAGGAAGCTTGACATCTAAATCCCACTTCTTACTGAGTATTGTTCTGTTTGTCTCACACTAAAGTCTTGCTTACAGGTGGTTCCATAGCACCTGGTTAAGGTCAGCCTTTTCGTCTTCAGGATTTGGAATCTAATGTTTGTATTACTACACTCCTGCTTCACAGTGGGTTGGTTACCAGAGGGATTGAGTTAGAACTCATGTTCAAGTCATTTTTTTCAGATTAAAGGGGATTTGCTTGTTTTCTCACTACTGTCAGCTCCCAGTCCACAAACCGAAGGACTTGTTTAAGCTGAAGGTAGAATCTGTTAAAGGGAAAAATATAAATACATTGATGTTCAATGGGAACTGGATAGTTAAATGTTTTGATTATTACATTTTTGCTGTATCTATAGCTATGATTTTATATAATAACTATATTTCATCCTCAAACTTTGTAACATTTAGGATTGTCAATGTTTGAAAAACGAGAAGATGATGTTTACGCGCTCTTTATGTTCTTTTAAATGCTCAAAACCCCCCAAAATATTTAGTACAAGAAGCAAAACTACAGATTTTCTATACATATCTAATTAATAAAAGAGGGAGGTGGGAAGACTGTTAGTCATAGAAAGTCTTTTATTGAATCGATGTAGTACAGCTACTTCACAAACCCTTGGCTCTTCTCTTACAAATTAAATGAATGAGTCTGAAAAACACAGTCACTTTTACAGCACTTCATTTTATTATTTTTATCTTACATTTGTCCTGTTCCCAAGCTAATGCTTATTTGAAGCACGTATGTCTGCTCTTGACTGTGCTATTGGACCCAGATATACATGACTATGGGCTGTAAGTGACTGGTGACAGTCCCTGTATTAAGGAAAATAGATTTTGTAATGTGGTTTTTGTCTAATTCACTGTCAGGAGATATTGATCATTGGTCCCTGGAGGCCCTTACGGTGACCCATAGAAACATTTCTGGCAAAGACGAATAAAGCACTGCCAAGAATTCAGATACTGGAGGGACACTGGTTCAAGCAGTGTAGGTTCAAGTTTGACTATATTTGATCATATATATTTGATCATATCACTAATGTAAAATTTTTGTCTCCAATTCAGCCTGTAGGTCTTTAAATTACAGAGATTGCTTTCTCACAGGGAATATTTCTGGCTCCCTCTTGAGGCCAGGGAGTGACACTTTTCACTGCAGGATCTCCACGAGCCTTGACTGTGTCGTATTAATCGATTTAATTTATAGTATTAGATATTAAGTGTTGACTAAAATTTTATTTTATTTTATTTTAACAGTCTTGTATCTAATGGTCCTAAGTGGTGGCTTCCAGAATTCTGATATACACAAATGAGAATTAAAGAGGGGAACAGATTTCAATTTTCTGGTGATAAACCCACATAGTTTTGAAAACTTGAATATTCTTCCTGTAGTGACATAGGAATAAAATGTGCAAACTGTTTATTTGGAGGGGAAAAGGAAAACCAAACCCAAACCCCATAAACCCAGGCAAATCAACAACAAAACCCCAATATTTTTTCTCAGCTGAAATTTTTCTTTGATCTTTTTTTGAAGGTGAAAAGGAACAAATTTAGAATAACAATAATTTTGTGCAGAAAAATATGCCCCATTTATTAAAAATTTCCACTTGTTAGATTTTGTTTTTCAATAAGACTTTCTGGGAGAAAGTCAGAATATGGTTCTACTTTTGAGTCCGATCTAAATGGGCCTTTCTTCACAACAAAATAGGATTTTTTTTCTTTTACTTAGTTCTAGACTTTCCATGATAATTCCAGCCTACAGTTCTTGACTAAATGGCTATTTAAGCCAGTGCTAAACTCAGCTGTGGTTGATGAGCACACGGCAAAAGACAGAGCCTTGTCTGCAATGCTTTGCTTGGCTGAAATTTGTCTGTAACCAAGTAGTTTGTTTTCTAAAAGGACAAAGAAGTGCTTTATTAAGTCACCTCTTTATTGCAGGAATTGGTTTCCTGAGTCATGTGAAAGGATTTTAAAATGTTATCTTTTGCCTTTTATGCTATCTTTTTTCTTAGTGAAATGATTTTTTAGGATACCTAGGCATCAAGACGACTCAGTTCTATTGTTCAGAACAAGTTCCAAATTTAAAACTTGGTCTTTAAATTATTTTTTTAAAAATCATATAATTTTTCTGTGGTGTACAATTCTGTAATTTTTAGTATTCTACTTACTATATGAAAATAAATTTCATTCTCCTTTACTGTACAACAACCTTCCTAAACAAAAACTATAATTTTACAAATATCTTTGCAACTGAATTAAACAAGTGCGTCTTGTGAAGCAACACAAAGATATTTTCAAAATTTTAGAAGGCATTTGAAAACTTTTTGTGGTGCATGATTGATTTTATTGATTGAAAGCTAGACTCTCTGTGAAGTATTTTGGGTGTTAGAAAAGCACTTTTAACTATTTTTGATAGCACAAACCCTTTTTTTCATTCCGGTAAAGTACAAGGCAGTTGAAGTGTATTCTTTTGCACCTATGCTTTTAATTCTGTATTTGTTTCATAGTGTGAATTAACATGATTTATTTCTAGTTGCTGCTTCTTTTTTAAAATTTATAATATTCTTTTTGAAAGAAGAATTATGTTGAGGGTTGGTACTTAAATTGACTACCTTGAGGCTGTTCTTTCGGCTTTCTCTCTTTTGTTGCTTTGGAAACGTGAAAGTGGCCTAGGAAAGGGTGGAAAGAGTTCAGAAGGCTGACTGACACATCAGCTACTGTGTGACTGACATGAAGTTTTTCTACTGTCCCTGCTCTTGTCCTTGTCCCAGAAGAGACCTTGAGCAGATATCAGCAGCCTTTGGCTGCTTTCACGTCCCTGGAGTCAACATGACAGTGGCCTGAATGAACAAATGGTGGAACTAGTTAAAAAAGTGTCTTCCTCAAGTTCTTCCTGATGCCAGAACAGAATAAATAAGAATTGTTCCTGCTAGAGTGTGGTTGAACTTTGCTTGATAGATATCGTATTTCAAAGCCTGTCAGCGGCTGATAAAATGCCGTCTCTGCCTTTCAAATAAACAGAAACTCTTCTGTGTTTAGTTCTTCAAGGGAAGAATTGAATACAATTAAGAGTTTATGCATTACATAAACCCCACGTTAACCTTTTAAACCTACGGTTTGCAGTCTTTAAACTGTTTAGAAAATTTCTCAGTAAAATTATCTGCTTTCTTTCACAGCATGTAGAATGCATAGAGATAATTTTCTGAGGGGCTCTGTTGTTTTTTTTTCCATCTTGAAGCCTGAGCTCACCAAACCAACCTCTGCTGTGGTGCAACCACAGCCTGTTGGTCAGAGCCACTGTCCCAGTGTCACTCAGTGCTCCAGCAGGACAGTGTCCCAAGGACAGAGTCCTCTGAGGGGCTTGGACCTTCCCTGCTGGGGAGGCATGCTACTTCTTGGTGGCATAAGCCTTGGGACAAAAATATGGCTTGCTACAAACAATGCCCAAAAGAATTCAAAGCCTTCAGTGGATTTTGAATGGGACAACACACATCTAAAATGCAGGAGGGAGTGACTGATGATGGAATGGAAAGCACTAAAGAAATCCTCTGCTATTGTTGACAGTTTGCTGCCATGATGACTTGCAGATTCCTGTACATGCTGCCTTTGAGAATAGGTGTAAATATTTGTCTCTGTCACTACCACTAAAAGTTGTAAATATGTTTGGGAGGAAAAGTATAACAATAATCTGACCAAGACCAGTTATGTGCAGAAAAGAATAACCAAGATCTACCTGTAAGCAATCTGTAGCTGTTATCTATTAACAGTTCCAGCTTTGACACTTACCTGCTGACAATACTTGGGATGTAGTACTGGATAATGCTATTTTCCAAATGAGATTGCATGAAATTCCATTTATATAATTACGCTTTCAGCAAGTGCCATTCTGAGTTAACAAAAAAGTCTTTAATGTCTCAGGCTAATCCAAGCATAACCATTTACAGTGTGGAGTAACCAAGGATAAGAGATTTGGTTTCATAAGCCAGGGTGCAGGCCTTGTATTTTTGATTGTGTGAGCCTTATGATTTTACTAATTATTCAAAAAGCAAAGGAAGATCTCTGATGCAGATGGAAAACATATTTTCAAACTGCAATTTTATGATCAGTTGCTATTTCATGCCTAGCCTTTTGTGTCAGCGAATAGAGGAATTCCAAAGTCAGATTAATGTGTCAATTTCTAAAGTCAGAATAATTTCATAAATGCAGTTGTTTCATTACTACTGAAAGCAGGCTCAAAATGCTTATTAAGGTAGAACAGCTATATGGTGTGGAACAGTTAAGGCAACTAGTACAGTTTGCACCAAGTTTATCTGACAAACGCTGATTGCCAAGTTCAGCAGCAAATAATTTTTAATAATTTCACCATGGCACATGTTTTTAAAGTACATACAACTTATGATCCAGATGTGTTTTCCTCAAAGAAACACTGTTGAGGGGAGGTAAAATGTGTGTTGCAGATACAGCAAACTAGAGGTTTAAATGATAAAATTAAATTATACCTCAAATTATGACTCAAATTATACCTTTACCAAAAATGATATGTCTCTGTGATGTATGAATTTTAGTTGTTGAGGTCAGATTACTCTGCTTGTGTAGAGGGCAGTGAAATACTTTTGAGGAAACCTATTAATTTTGGAGAAAACAAATCTCTCCAGGGTACCAAAACAGATTGAACCTGTTGTCTAGTGTCTCCAGTTCATGCAAGCAGGTTTCCCAGGGAAAAAATAATCTAGTGTATGAAAAATGAAACAGTTATTACAAATTATGACAAAATTATTACAATTATGTAATTATTTACAACGAAGTAGGCAATGAAATGCTGGAGGTCTGCTTATTTCGCAATTGTTTTGAACTTGGCACTTTTCATTATGCGATAGGAATGTAACTCTGCATTGGTATTCATATGCAGGTTTTCATGGACCCGTTAACAGCTGGTTATGCTGTCAGTTTAGAATTGGGAGAATAAAGTTCATCCCCTTCAAGGCTCTATACCACAGCTGTGACTTTAACACAGCCCCCTGATACGGTCATGTCAGTTGTTCTTTCTCAAAATAAAAAAACCCCCAAACATAAATATTCAAAGGACACAGAGTTGACTCATGAATGTTCAGGTCAGTAAAAATAATGTGATTTCTTTTTTAATTGTGGAAATATGTGGTTAATATTTTCATGACAGTCATAGTCATGTAGTTGTGTGCAGTATTTCTACAGAATCAAGTAATTAATTCTACACAGTATTTCCTTTAGTAACAGATGAACTATAGTGTCTTACTGCTTGGACTGCATGTGCAGTAGTATTAGTGGTGATTGTCTTTGAAATGTTTTGTGAAGTCTTCAGGTTAATCTGTTCAATTATGTGTGCCATCAAGTTAGTATGTAAGATGACTGGAATGTGACTGTACAGGAATATTTGCTTAAATTGTTAGAGTGAGTTTGGTCAAAATTTCTGTTTGCTTCTCTGAACTGACTTTATGGAACAGAGATAAGGATTCATTTAAAAATAATCAAGCTCCACAAAAAAACAAAAAGCACCAAACCCTAAAATTCCTGAACGTGCAGCACTTGGTGTGTCTTAGTCTTTTATGACCACTGTGTTCACATAGCTGTGCTATATCCTTATTACTATTTTTAGGTGAACTTCTGGAGTCTTGGATAGAAAGTCAACTATTTTGAAACATCAGCTCAGATGATCCAGAGATATGTAAGGAAAATGGTACAATATATCCTCCTGTAATAGTCAGCTGGTATTTCTGATCCAACAGGTTTAGAGGAAATGAAATAAACTTTATGGGAGCTTAAAGACAGCTATTGCAAATAGGACTGTGAAAAACCTCTAGTGATTTTAATTGAGCCTGGAAGCAAGGAAGCCTCTAAACTTGTGATTTCCTCTAAGAGTATGATGATCTCAGGATAATGTCACTAGAACTATTCCCATTTCTTTTCAATTCCGTATAAGGGAAACAAAGGAAAACTAAGACCAGTAATATTATGTAAGCTATCCAGGCTTGAAAATAATTCCAAATGTTTTTCAATTCAGCAAAACATTCCTTTCATCTACTCAGTGACAATTAGAATTGAAAGTTGCATAGTTTGTTTGAAAACCATCTAAGCAATGTCTGAAAATGTTATAAACAATGATAGAAACGGGATATACTTTTCCTGATACCAGCTACCCTAATGTTCTGCCTGTTTCATGTTAGTCTCTAATTTAGAATCTCAGATATTTCAGGTGCATTTACTGCAAAAAGGAAGAGAAATGACACTGTCAAATCCAGCATGGTAGGATTTAGTTTAGTATAATTTTTTAGGTGATGTGCAAAAATACGATACCTCTTTAAGCAATTTCTTTGGAATGAAGACACACATAAAACAGATGTTCTCAGATTAGGAGTAGTAATACATTGCATTATTCATTCACGCATAATGTGCCTGAAGCATCTCAAAGGATATTAGAAATGTTAGGTAAAATGAGCCTTGTGCTGTGTGTGGATAATAGTGGTTAACTGAATACAGACCTGGAATTTTGCATAGCATCACAGAATAAGATGCTGCTGCTGCTGATAATGATGATGATGATGAGGATGATGACAAGTCTACTCTTTTGATTGTTCAATTCATTTAGATCCTATAGTAGCAATATTTAAAACATATAAAATGAATGAAAGCTCAATGTTCATTCATCTGGCATGATGAGTCTTTGGTGGCCTTCATAGAGAAGAACAATTCTGCTGTATCTAGTTAAAAACGTTGGGGCTGATTTTTCAAAATGAAGGATTTGCTTTTATCATTCAATTCTTTGCAGTGTCCTATCCTTCTGGATTTCTTAGATTGCTGACTCAAACTGCACTGCTGTTATATTTTAGATGCCTGAATGAATATACTGGGAAACCATGTAGCTCAAGAGAAATGGAGAATATTTCCAAAAACTTTTAATACACAAGAAATTCTGTAGAAATTACTGGGAAAACTTCTAAGACATTGCAAAACTACCAGGTAGAAAAATCAAGCTGTTTTCTTTGTGGAGGTTTTCCCCATGACTCAACTGAAGCATGTACGTCAAAGCAAACTTTCTCATTAACTTGCACAGAATCTTAATATAAAGAAACACCCTATTAGCAAAAATGTAATTGATGCAGACTAGGTCTTTCCAAAGCCAATGGTCTGTTCCAAAGTTCTGATCTCCTCTCATACTGTATCATGTGGTAGACTATATGTTATCTAATGACTTTTTAAAAATAAATATATACTTAAACAAAATAAAATCTTGCTGTTCATAAATACTCATCTCTGTCTTTGAACACATGAGGGCACACACTTACTTTAGCATTATTGTTCGGTACCTTTAGAAAAGAGCTGCTAGGTCATCTGAGACTCCCTTGCTGACTTACTACTTTCTGCTTCTTGAAAATGAGAGAGACACAGGGCTGTGCTAAGGGGGGAACATCCAGGGCTCTTCCACTGTGCTTATTACATTCTGACTTTCAATTTATGACACCTTGGGACTGGGTGTTACTTATATTTATAAAATTTTGAATTTCATCATATTCACATCCTAATCTGTTGCCATAAGCTTCTGTTTCAGATCTCTTAATTTTCTTTTTTGCTTAAGAAATTCCAATTCTTTTGTCCAAGTGACACAGGCTCACTGTCACGGAAGGTCAGCATTGTTCCTAGCAAATTTGCAAGCTGAATGGAAATGCCTACATGGCAGGCCTCATTTCCATGATGAGTGATCATTTTTCCTAGGCTGCTTTTTCATTTACATTAAGTTCTTCAATTTTTTTTTCTAAAGAGAACCATGCCTGTTCCTGTGCTTAAATGCTGATATCTATCTATCTATCTATCTATCTATCTATCTATCTATCTATCTATCTATCTATCTATCTATCTAT
>JAWWEU010000158.1:325584-374925 GCA_035583155.1 Acropternis orthonyx | reverse complement strand
TATCTATCTATCTATCTATCTATCTATCTATCTATCTATCTATCTATCTATCTATCTATCTATCTATATCTGGGAACGTTACTGTCCTCCCTCTGATCTGGCTAGCAATATGAAGATTATATATTACAGCAATTTAAGTCATTAAGATTTGAAATAGGAAGTAATGACTTGATTTTTCAGTGGTTGCTGGGTATTTTGCTTATTTGAGTAACTCATATACTTTAGTGATATAGGTTAGTTTTCAGAAGCAAATGTAGCAAGAATAGATTTCTGAGATTTGGTAAACACTGATGCAAGACGGAAGCACAAGCTTGTTGGACTACAGGTGTGTTGATGTCTTGTAGCTTGAGATGTCAGGTGTGCCCTGGGCAGCTGCTGTACATGATCCATTATTAACAGTTCATCAGAAATGTCACAGAGGGTGTAGAATACACAGTTTTGGTTACACGCACACAGTGATAAGCTGGTTCTGGCTGCTCTAACAAGGACAATGGCACATTATGAAAAGAAGGCATATGGTCTGGCAAATACATCAGGGCATTAGGGTTTCCTGGTTCCCTTTTCAACTGTTCTACAGGCCTGCTTGGGTGACTTTCAGTAAATAAGGTGAGCTTTTTACAGCTCAGTTTACTCATTCATAGATTGCTTTAATACCCACGGTCTAAGGATGCTGTGCGTCTCCTGCGATTAAAGTTAAAAATTTAATCTCTACAAATTTGTATATTGCAGCTATTGTTCTTTACCAGTGTGTTCAAAAATGAATGGGAATTGAATCATAAAAATGGACAATTGGTATGAGAACACAAAATGTAACTGCAATTGCAGATACTTTAAACAATGAATGAAGTATGGTACCAACTGCCAGTGGTGCAGAACTGAAGGTCCAAATCAAGAGAAATTACTGGCCTATCTAGAAAAATAGAGTTCATAGCTATTAATTATACTTTTTGTTTTGCACTAGTAAAACTGATGCTGAACTTAAAATGTTTGAAAGTTTATTGTAGTTCTATGTATATTTAATTAATGTCAAGGGCTATGCCAGAATTCACTGTCATGAAATGTTTGGCTTTTATTGTTGAAAAGAAATGCTAGTGATACTACTTGAAGCAATTCAGCAAAAGTTACACTGCATCTTCAAACCTAGCAAGTTATACAGAATAGTTCTACTTATACAAATATATTTTCTTTTGGCATTTTTACGACACCGCATGGGGTTTTTTTGTGTTCTCCGGTTTAATACATCAGTATGGATTTTACAAGGACACTAATATTATCACATGACATGTCCATAGGACTTGTGATTTTGTGCTGCTGGTGGGTATCACTGAAGTGAGCAGCAGCCCAGTCACAGCAGAAACATCCTCTCCCTCCGCTTTCTCTCCCATTCCCTGTGTTGGGTTCCACCTGCAGCACACAGTATGCACCAGCTTTCACATGCATTGGGCGCTTTGAGCTGCTTCAACTTACAAACCCTGCAGAGAACCTTTCCCCCCCTCCCCTTTAATTTAATTTTTGGTTATATTATTTATCTGATGCAGCCCAGGGAAGAATTTGATGGATGCCAGAGTGAGAGCGAGGGAATGGGTAGGAGCGTGTGGCTGGAGGAAGGGAGAGCAGAAGCAAAATGCTTTTGTGACCAGCTGGAATGACTTCTTACTGCTGCTAGAACTGTATATAGCTTGTTCTCGTCCAATTGGCAGTTTCTCAGTTTGTGAGAGATGTCAGTGTTGACAGATTTTGGAGTCTCTCCTTAAGTTCGCAGAGAATGTTTTTCCTACTGTCTCTCATTTTGCCTTCATTATTTGCTTTTTTTGTGTCTTTCTAGTGTGACCATTGAGGCACAGATAACAGAGTTTATTTAACAACCACTTGTTTATATACAAAGGCACTCCTCCTCCCACTTGCTTCATACCATCCATAATCTCCAGAAGGAACCCTGTGGTACATCATTTGAAGTGGGTGGTCAGCCTGTGCAAGTTGGAGTGCTCCCAGATTTGCCTGTGGAAGCTGGAATGTCTGTAGTGTGGGCTCTGTTCTCTACGCTTTAGAGACTTGTGGACCACTGCATGATACAGTACTAAACATATGCATGACTATTAAATGTTTCTTGTCTTTTCCTACTCTGTTGGATTTAAAGCTATTTTCACTTCATAAGAATTCTCTACATAAATAGCAGACAAGGTAATGGCTTGAGCCCTGGGCTATACTTGGTATCTTTTACTATCCTTTTCCATAAACATGTCTTAATCAGGTGTGATTCGCAAGGAGCTGCAAAATCTGGAAGACACAACAGGAGGGATGGAAGTTTCCTCATAAAAATGTGTGAGCTCATATGAAATAGTAATGGTTTTTATAGAACTGTCCTTAAAAAAAGAATTATTACAATACTCTGGATTATGGGACAAACTGTAAAGGAGTAGTTGGCCACACTTTTCTGTTTGCCTTTTATCTCTTCTAGACTTTAACAGCATTTCAAAATAGGTTTTATTGTTACTTTTGTACAAGCCAACAGTGAGTCCAGCATCATATTAATCCAGTCTGTCATAAGCTGAAATCAGTAGTATGTAAAAGTTTCTTATATAGATAGCATTTCTTGATATCTCAGGTCACATTAAGTGTTTTCCCCTTGATAGCCTGAAAGAAGCAGAAGGAGTTGTTATCCTCCTGTGCTTTGCTTATTACTAAAATGCTCACCATCCCTCAACTTTTATAGTCAATACATCCAAGCACAGAGACTTAGAATTTCACTAACTCACTCAGACTCTGCTGCTGACTCTGCACTATTTGTGGCTCAGTCTAGGATGCAGGAAAAGTCCTGGTGAATCTATTTGGTTTGTTCTCCTCTTCCTTACAAACTACCATATTTGCTCTGTATGAGTTGGAAAGCTGACATTTTGTTCTATTCCTGCTGAATTAGACTGAACACTTTAATCTAGTGGAACATTCACTGTCCTTGCAGAATATTGGATCAAGCAATACATAAAGATGCTCACTCCTTCAACCTTCGGGTTTTTTTTTTTTAGATTTCTCAAATCTTCTACAATGCAGCACAGTGAGTAAAATCATCAACTTGGTCACCACTAAAAGGGTATTCTACTTCTGGTTTTCAGTTTTAAAATATGTAAGGAATAGATATGCATCTCTACAGTGAAAAGACTATAATTGGAAGGGACCTGAAAGACAATCCAGTTCCAAGGCCCTGCCATGGGCAGGTACACCTGGGGATGGGGCATCCACAACTTCTCTGGGCAGTGTCTCATCATCCTTACAGTAAAGAATGTCTTCCCAATATCTACCTACCCTCTCAGTTTGAAGCCATTCCCTGTTGTCCTGTCACTACATGTTCTTGTCAACAACACCTCTCCTGCTCTCTTGTAGCCCCTTTAGGTACTGGAAGGCTGCTATAAGACCTCCCTAGAGCCAACTCTTCTCTGGACCGAACAACCCCAACTCTCTCAGCCCGACTTCATAGGACAGGTGATTCAGCCTTCTGATCCCCTTCATGGCCCTCCTCTGGACTTACTCCAGCAGGTCCATGTCCATCTTATGTTGGGGTCCCAGAGCTGGACACAGCACTCCAAGTGGAGTCTCACAAGAGTGGAGTAGAAGGGGAGAATCACCTCCCTTGACCTGCTAATATTTTTCTTTCTACAAGTGATATATTTTTTTATGTATTAATATTTATTCAAGTGTAAAGCTACCCATTTGAAAAGCACTTGCATTTTCCTTCAGCCCTGTGATTTACTAGTTCACAGCAGTTTATTGCAATGACTGAAACTCTCAGGAATGGTGAGAGGATGTAATAGTTACTGAAACCCCACTTTTCTGACAGGATGTTTAAAGCAAGTTTCGACGAAGCCATGTCTGTAGCAATGTCTGTAGTTTAGCTCAACTCAGTGTTACTCTTTTGATCCCTGAGAAGAGATGCTGCCAGTGAGCCATTTTAAACATGTGCTGACATTAGTCTTAAATTCTTGCATTTGGGTTATTTTCACTCACATTACATGAAACTCTTATTTATCAAGTTTGAATATATTTATTAAAGACATTCCTGTGCACACTTGGAGTCTGAATACTGTGACAGGCAGGGCCCTGGTGGGGGTTGGTGGTCCAAGCTGATGCTGCCAGTGGGGCTGCCTGCTGGCCTGTCCTGAAATGCCCCAGTGATGAGAGCCCCTTTGGGCACCCTGTGCCACCACCTGACCGTCCTCATGGGGAAAATGTCTTGCCTTACCTCCAGTCTAAAACTCTCTCATTTGAAACTTGTGTTTTGTCCTGCTTCCAGACTCCTTCACTAAGAGCCTAACTCAGTGTTTCAGTAACTTTCTCATAGGTGCCCAGGGCTGCTCTTGGTTGTCTCAAAAATCATCTCTTCTCCAGGCTGAGCAAGCCCAGATCTCCTGAGGCTTCATGCACAGGGCATGTTCTCCAGCCGTCTGATGTGTTGGTCCAATAAAATTGCTGCAACCGGTGCTTTGTTTAGTAAAATTTTCCTGTGTTTCACCTACTTTGTAACTGCTAATTTTTTATGGTGATTGTGCAATGTTCTCGCTGTTCAGCATGCCAGCTGAATAGCAAAAACTGTTGGATTATCTAATGGACTACCTCGAACTGCTTCAGCTTCTATGGTGATAGACTGTGCCCACACATATTATGCAATTCCTGTGGAAAAAACATCCATATATTGCTCTGTGCTTTGTGTGGTTTCAGGGCACACGCTTGGCTTAAATATTGAAAATGTAGGAAGCTTTGTGTGGTATCCTGAAAACATATTATCCCATTTATTCCTCTACAGTATTCTAGATTCTAGATTTATTCTAATTTTTTAAAAAACTTTTATTACTAAAGTTCATATCTTAAATTCCATCAAAGTAGACTCTGCAATGTAAAGTTTGAGTTTTCACTGTAGAATCTACATGAATATTTTTCCAGGATTCGTTCTTAGTTTTATATAAAATCTGACAAGTAATAGCAGTGATTTTGTGTTTTGCTTTGCTGTCCGAACAGATTATGGAAAATATCTGGGTCTTCATCAGAAATATATTAAAGAAGGCAAGAGACAGCCTGACTGCACTCACCCTAGCCCAACTGTTGATTTAAGCAAAAAGTTACTGTTAGAAATCAGATCAAATGGTTACTTAAACTTAGTCTTAAAATTATTGTACAAGTATTGCTTGACCAGTTGCAGAGGTGTATAATGGTCAAACACGTGGATGGCTTAGATTTTATGTTGGATGGACTCCAACCATTCTCATCATTTGACTGTATTTGTATTGACCAGTGTATCACTTTCAGTATTTTTTTAAGTTATTATTAATTGCCAAGAACAAAACAGAAAACTGAAGTAATAATAATGTATACATTGAATTATTGAAAAATGATAGGACGAACATTATTCTATTTTTAATGTGCCAGTGAAGCCATGCAAATCTTTAAATCATCTGAGGATTATCCTGGTCATTTGCTGTTGTTCAATGTTTCTTTCTGATGTAGTTTAGAATTCACAGGCTCTGAAGATCAAAAGACTAAATTTTTAAACATGTGAGTCAACAGGTGAAAAAGGATTTGTTGTATCCTTCAGATCCAACAGATATATCTTTTCTGAACCTGTAACTTTGTCTCCATATGCTAAAATGTCATTCTTCATTGTCTTCCTATATTTATCAAGTGCAGTGAAACCTGGAGTACCTCTTAGGGTGTGGGGCATCTCTTAGCATCACTAGGAAAGGGGAAAGAGAACGGAGACTGAAATAAAAAAAGATTACTAAGGGAATATTGGTATATAAAAAATTATGTATATGAAAGGTGAAAGCACAAAGATAATATGTAAAACTTATTTAAAAGATAAAAAAAGTAATATCAAAGACTAGACTAAAATGAATATTCTACTTTAACTATCTCTTTTCTGATGTCCATTTTGTCACTGAGTTAAGACTAAAAACTGAGCTAACATATGAGTATTACAAAAACAATTTTATTATGTGTGACGTTTGATTTGTTTGTAGCTGCTGATTTTATTGGTGCTATGATTTGAACTTTCTCTGTAACTGAGCATGTTTTAAAATGGTAACACAATCTTTTAGGAGCAATGTACAGATTAGTTTGCTCAGTGTGCTGCTGGCAGACTGGCTGCTTAACATCAGTCTGTGGATCCATAACTTGACAGAAAGCAAAGCAGTGCCAGTGGGGAAAAGCAAATACAGCTAAATACAGTGATGAACTTCATATCTTCTGTTAGCACAGAAACGATATTTGTCAAACCAAAGTCATGCCAAGAAAACAAAATGAGAATTATTGTGGAAAACAGAAATTGAGAACCAAACAGAAAGCGTAACTGAGCCAGAACACAAAGCCGTAAAATGCAGCATCTTCAGTGAGCTGTGTGGCCCTGGATGCCTCAGCTGGAATACAACACAGAAGAGGTGGAAGTGCCTGGGAAAGATCCAGAGCCAGAAAAATAGCCTCTGTCCCAGGGAGAAAACAAATGGCTAAAAGTGGTCAGACCAGGAAAGGATCCATCAAAGCAAGACTAGAAAGAAGATGGCAAGCAGAGATCCATTATTCACTCTTTTGTATAACCCAAGGATTTGAAGATACTCAGTGGCAGGATCAGATGAACAGAAATAAGATAAAACGAAACAGAGAAGTGTATGTTTTGCTTTGCTACTTTTGTCTTGTAGAGTTCAGGGGATTTGAAAGGGGGTTAGAGAACCTTGGAGGATGTGTCAGGTACAGCAGAATACCTGGCTCTGATGTGGGAGTGCTCCAGGCCACACACTGTAGGAAGGCATCTGTCCTTGCTGGTGGAGTAATTAGTCTCTATCCAACCTTTTTCCTCATACTCTTTTTCCAGCCAGCCCATACTGCTATCCCTCAGCAATGTGGTGTTAGGCCAGACAGGTGTTTTCAAGAGCTAGTATGCCTTTGCTGACCAGGTGAGGATTTATGCTACATTAGGTAAGCCTGATAATGGCTGTTTCTGTAACTCTCATGTCTTCCAGTATCTTCCTGTCTGCCCCAAAGCCTTCAGCAGTCCTTTCTAGACATACAAATACCATAAAAGACCTTTAGAGTAACTGAAAGGCTCACTATCAATTAAAGCACCAACTTGCACATCTGGTTTTTGCTGCATCAGTTGATAGTGTTTGTAACATTAAATATGTTCACAGACCTTAATTTTGCACATTGAGAGTGCTGTTTAAGATACTTTTACCACATTAAACTTCATTTTGTGCTTGAACAAGTAAAAGAACTTATCATCTTTAACAATAAATTTCATCCTGCCTTTATTTTATTATCTGAGAATTCAATTAGTTAATATCATTCAGTTCACTGTGTTGGCATAAATTTTCAGTCCAGATTGAATGTTTTGTTTGAGATATAAGGCAATATAAAATAAAAATACTGATTTTTACCAGCTGTTTAAAAAGTATTTCAAGATGTTAGATGTACTGTGTGAAAGGTAGACTTCATAATGATGTGGAACTCTAAATTTGGTGATTTTCAATGAGGGAAAACTGCACAAACACACTGTAAAAATAATCAAAAATGCTAATGCATTGAGAGTTCAGAAGCACTGGAGTATTTGTTGCTTCTTGTGGTATTTAATTTCAACACTTTCGTCATTCAGGATGAGAAAACTCAGAAACTGGTGCAGTTTTGATTTTATAATCTGAAATATGGTCAAGGACCACTTTAGAGTTGAATTTGGATCTATCTATCTATCTATCTATCTATCTATCTATCTATCTATCTATCTATCTAATTTGAAATTATGCTTTTTATTTTCCATCTTCAGAAATTCCTAGAAGGACTGTAAGCCTATAGCACTATTGTGTTGAGAGGTTCCATTTTTACAGTTTTCAAGTTGACATAGCAAATATGACAGGAACTGCAGGAGTTGTGCAGTGAAGTAGGTTCGTGCTGTCAGAGCCTACCAATGAGAGGCAGATGGAAAGGAAATGATGAGGAAGAGAGCTGTGTGGAAATCCAATACGTGGTCTCTTTCTTAGCTATAAATAAACTCGGAGCTCCCTCTAGTGAGAGTTCAAAATACAATTTTTTCTCTCGTTAGGGAGTTATAAAGTAAAATCAAACATTCCATTAGTCCATGAACATAAAAAAAAAAAAAAAAAAAAAAAAAAATTGGATAAATAATTTAAATAACTTAGGAGGTGGAAAAATGTGGGAAGATTTCCTCTGAAGTTCCCTGTTTCTCACCTCACAGAATGCTGAAACTGGTTTCCAGACGGTGTGCCTCACTGGTTCTTTTTTCTCCAACACTTTTCATTGGCTATTTATAAATGAGTTCCATAGTTGAGGTTCAGCTTGGGAATCACAAGCAATTTCTTTTACTTTTCTGAAGTACAGTATCTCAGTGATTCGAGTCTGTACACTTACCAGATGTGCTTTCTCATGAGTTTTCCATGATTTCCTGCTCCCAGTCATTAGTGTGTGAAATGCCTTTCCTGCAATATTTTGGTGCTTCAGGGTGTGATTTCAGCAGGAATATGAAGGAGCATTAACAACTGTGAAGGTGAAGAATTGTCAAGAAGTCTTTCAATTAGGTTAATTTGGCTTTGTTTTGAGAAATGAGGGGAAGAGAAGGCTCAGATCATCAGCTGATATAAATAAACTCTATTTTAGGCCCAAATTTAATCTGTTTTATGTCACTTAGAGGAAGCAGTATCTGGTATGCCTATATCTGGTCTTTTTCTTTGTTTTTTTTACCCTGTCAATGCCCAGAGAGCCCCGGAAAACGAGACACTCACTATAACAGGAAAGACTTGTAAATTTTGTACACGAAATTGCCTACTGGAAGAATGGGTATCTCCATTTGGGTAATATGTTCTGTCAGTGTGTATGAAGGTGTACTGGAACACAGCAGACTTGTTTTTCTGCCTCAGAACAGATGAATTGAGGTATTTATTGACTGCATCTGACTTAGATGTCTCTCTCTGGTAACGCATTCTTCAGTTTTTATGATGCCAACTATCTGAAGCTCTAGCTTAAGGCTAAATCCAGACAAGCTTATTTCTAACTGTCCTGAATGTAGGCTTTGATCATGCTGGCATTCCTTAAGCATGCCTCTCCTACTCAAAAACCTCAGTTCAGACTTTGTTAGAAAAGTTCAGAATTTAATTGCAGCTAGTAATTTCTACTAACAACACTGAAACTGCATAAACAAACGCCATCTAGGGTTCACTTTTAAAACGTAATACTGAAAACGTTTGGACTGACTGAGTGCCTGTGCCAAATGAACTGCTAAAAGGGGATAGGAGTTCTCAAGAAGAGATTCTGCTTGTGTGTGTTTCTTTTCTATAACATTTTTTGAACAAATACAGTGAGTTATTTTCTTCTCTACAGGATTAATTATCTGTCCCTATTTAGTTTCACAAAGCTAGTCTTCACTGACTGTGCTATTAACTGTGCTGCTTTCAAAGAATCGTTTCAACTCAAACGGGTTTTATAGGACTCCCTACCGATATCACATCTCTGCAGGACAGCCAGAGCAGCTCAGCCGTGCTGATCAATGATCCCAGTGTATCTTTATGTCAGAGGAATGGAAATACAATTTCCAGCAGCTGCTTTTGGTAGATATGTTGCAGTACCAGATTCTTTGCTTTACTGAACTTTTGTTTGGATATCTGCAGGAAGACTAGCACTCCTTTGTTCCCTACATGGTCAGGAGAGATATCTGACTGGATCGACCTTCAGTTTGTGATGCTTTACAGGCTCCTTTTTTGTTGTTGTTTTTTCTTAGTCTCTATATACTGTTGGAAGAACATCTGTGAAGTTGATGGTTTTACAATGTTTTCGTTAGGAAGCACATAGAACTTATAACAAAATTTGGATTTATATTCTTTGTTGCAAGTTCATTTTTAAGAATGTTTCTTGCAAGAGAGTTTGAGATTAAATCTTTTTTAGTGGGCATTTCCCAAATTCTGTTAGTAAAGAATACTATGAAGAAACTAGTGCAGCCTGGAGAAATAAACAATTGTATTGGGAATAGTTGTCATGACCTTAACCTACTGATTTCTCTCCAAAGGTCCCTCTCAGGACCCTTTTGGTAAGATAGTGACATTTAAATTTTTGTATTTCTGACTACTATTTTGGTGTGTCAGACCAAAGAACCTATGGGAATTGTGCAGCTGAAAGGTACCTCTTTAATTTATTCAATAAGGAATAAATAAAACCATGTTATTTAAACAGAAAAGTTTACAGAAACTATTGGGAAAAGATTATACAAAGTTTTCTTTCATGCTATAATGCTATTTCTTGGATAATGGAACAATAGAGTGTTACTTAAGGAGGTAAAAATATGATAGAAAGGTTTCAATGTGGCTTTGCAAGCTATTTTTAATATATCTAAAATAATAAAATGTCATTCAATAGATTTCTGCACAAAAAGGATTTTCTGGCAGATTTCCCAAGAGAATGCCCTTTAGGCAAAATAGGTCAGTTTACCTAATACTGAAACAAGAATTAGGAAATACACCAAGGTAATGTTTCTGCCCTACATCTACAGCAATGCTTTAATACATTTTATGACGATGGAGTTAATCTTTTGACTCCTGAGAAACCAAATTAAAATGATTGAAATTAAGACTTTTTTTCTCATTACATACAGTACCAACCATGAGGAAAAATATCGTTGTTATGGAGCCAAATGTCCTGCTAACCAGCGGCAGCAATTTTAGCCATAGTAATGCAAAATCATGAGAGGGCACGATGCTTCTCATTAGCACCGGAGAGAGCATAGAACTGTTACATTCATCCCTTGGTTTGATCTCCTGCTGTAAATTTTATGACAGAAAGCAGCACTAAAACTTGTCTTCGGTGCTTATTGTGCTTATTGGCTAAATAATTCAGAAGTTAGTAAAATTATAACAATCATGCAATCAAAAAAAGGATGCATATGAGTAGAGAGGAACATTTGCCTTTAAGTGCAATTGAACTTGTACATAAAGAAAAGTAAAAATGTGGTTCTGTTTCCAGTTGATAAAGCAAGGCAATCATATAAGTTGTTACTGTTGAAGTGATGGTAAATACGAGAAAAACACAAGAGAAGACTGAAGTGCCATTCACTTCCCCTGAAATCAGCGTCACAATTTTCCATCTAGTGGACAGAAGAGCACTAGAAATCACTTTGCCTTGAGGCAAGAAAACTCTCAAAGAGTAATAACTCCACTGTTCAAGCCACTCTTCTTCATTTCCAACAATCATTGTCTTGAGTAAGCCAGTTTTAAATCATACGCCATTACCTCAAAATTCATTCTGGAATAACCATTATATTCCCATTTTACTTAAATAATTTTTCTTTTAATAAAATCCTGTTTCACATTTTCAGACCATTAGTTTACAGATGGAGAATAGATTCAGTTATCCTTTTGAGTGTCTACTTTTAAATTTAAGTTGTAATTGCTATAATGGATATTATCAATCTCTTCAATAAGTTTCAACACTTCTAAAAATATGCAAATCAACATATTGGGAAGATTTAGTGAAAATTACTGAAAGTGCAACATAGATCAAGAATGGAACACATGAGAGTAAGCAGCATCAATTATTTTTCTGATCTTTAACATCATTGGTTTTGACCATATCTTTGACACATGCTCAAAGCTCTGCAGATTTACACATAGAAGATGAATTTGCATGGCTGAGAAGAATATCTTGGGACTTAACACTTCCTAGTTTCTTACTGTACTTGGTGCCACAGGCTGTCTGGTTTGCCAGGACACCACCTGCCCCATGGCTGTTGCCCTTCCCCAGGTAGAATTATCGAAATTTGATGGTCTCTATACTAACACTGCAGAAATTATTTCCTGTTTGTATTATTTACAGGGAAATGTGCCAATTCTAAAGGAAACAAAATGTCATCCATCCGAGATTTATTTTTTTTCTCTAATAAAGTATGCTAAGGTGGCATAAGGTTGATATCAGCTTTTATCATCAAGGAACAAGTACATGTGCTGTGCACACACCCATGCACATATGTGTGCAGTCCTAAAAAATATCCGCTTGTGATATCTGGGGATTAGTCAGTGTTCTTTCTGACTGTTCACACTGACAGCACATAAACCATGATACTGATTTGTCTTGGAGTAAATTACTGCAAAATATCTCTGAAGGACTCTTACTTGAAACTCCTTTTCAAATAATGTTGTACAGGAGAAATATTTTGTGAAGGGTTAAAAAAAATTCTCTTAAATGCTTTTCATGTAAATGTCTGCATTTATTACAGAGAGCCATCAGCTTCTTTTCCTTTGAGCCGACTTTCCAGTGGGATTGATCCATGCAGTGAGTCAGTTCCTACCCCATGATTACAAGACTGGGGCTTTTATTTCTCCTTTTCGAATAGTTGCATGTAGTCAAGAGTAGGGGAACAAAGGGGAAGATTTGATACAGCTTTAGAAGTCTCTTGAACAGGAAATACTCTTAAGGTGATTAATTTTTGAGAGTTCCAAGAAGATGCTGAACTGTTTTTGTATTTCCCAACACTGCCTTCATTTGAATAATGAATAAAGATCCAGTGTTGGGGAGCAGCTACAGGAACATCTGGTTTAGAATGTGTAAAAAATAAGATGGGCAGAAACCAACAGGGACAATTTAAATTATAAATTATACTTATTTATCTTAAATAAAAATAAATACATAATTTATTATAAATGTATCATTTCTTTGCATTGGTTCTATAAATTTCATTACTTTTTAAGGATTTAAAGATGTTGCAGTGGCACACTGGAACATATCAGGAAAAGAAATCTCTGATATTGCTATATTTTAAAAGAATTCCCTGTTATTTCTGGATGAGAGAACCTGTATGAGAAGATATCTATGCTGTTATATAAATTAAATATCTAACTTTGGAAACCGGAAAATAGAGTTAGATCTTATATTACTTTTAGGAACTGCATAGAAGTTTGATTTAAATGACTGACTTAGCTTCACAGAAAACTTGTAAGGAAAAAGAGGGGTATACTCCAGTACCCTACATATTCACACAGTTTTTAGACCCCTAATACCCTTTTCTTTCTCCCACTTTCATTATCTTTATAATCTTCATAATCTTTACAATGTTCATAATCTTTACAATGAATGAAAGGAAGACAGATCTTTGTTACTGTACAATCCAAATTCAGCTCTAGAGAAGATCAGGCCTAGGAATGTGATTTTTTCAATTAGGTCTGAGAATTTTTTTTTTCTCTAGATACTGACATTTAGATGTTCAAGTAGTTACATATAATCTTAGTATTAACATTTGCACCTACTCCAATTTTTCCTTATTGTCCTCCTTTGACAATGAGTTTATGAAACCACAACTTATGAAAACTCCTTTTTCTTTTTTTACTGATCTAATTTTTCAAAAGAGCTTAAACTTAATGTTCTCTTCACAAGGGAAGGGGCTGTTTACCAGCAGCTTTGTTTCAAAGTGTCAGATTACACCCTGTTTTCCAATTATTCAAAATATTAAGCATAAAGCAGACAATAAGTCTATAAAAACTGCTTACCTGCCTTTTGTTTACATACATGCATTGCTTTCCAATCATTTCCCCAAGTATTTAGTTTCTTTTCCATGCTTTTTAGTATTTAATATCCTACAGTTTCCTTACCCTATCTTTTTTCTTTCACCTTTGTAAACTTCAGCCTTTTTATTTGGAATCTGCCTCAATTCTTTAGACTTACAGGATATAAGGGTCTCGCACACGTCAGTGAGGGTGTAATCAACTTTTGCGTGTAACTATGCATGATACTCCCATAGTTTAACTTCATTTTGCTCCCCAAATGTGTTTTACTTTTGGTGGATGCTTACAGGAAGAACAGCATTGGAGAGATGCAAGGGAGATTTTTGCAAAGATACTGCAGATAACTCGGTCAAAAATGGAAATTAAGTTTCTTTTTGATCTTCTCAGCACTACCTATGGCATCAATCCAGGCAAATCCCTTCTATGAGCAGTCATAGCCAGATCAACCCCAGCCCTGCCAGTGGGCATTCCCTCACCTCTTTGACTGCTGCAGCCTGCTGCTGTCAGCATGGTTACATGGCTCCTCAGAGAACTCACACTGCATTCAGCTGCTCAGGGAAATTTCCTAATGCCTTTAGCATGTACAAAGCAGTGTTCTTACTTTGGCAAAACAGCTGGGTTGGTCATGGCCAAGAACTGAAAAATGTGGAAGCTGCCACAGCTGTCTGTGATAGTGGGAGTGCTATGTGTCATAGAGCAGAGAGAATCCCAAATTCCAGGTGTCTCCTGTCTACCAGACATTTTCTTTTCCTCTTGTGTAAGTTATTCTAGCAGCCACTGGCTCGTATAAATTATTAAGTGTTTATCACACAAAAATTTTCACCCAGCTGAAAGAACTTGGTATCAAATACCTTCTCCTGTGGTCACATATATATTTAATTCAGGTGAAATGGGCTTGGAGAGAGCAGAGATTTTAATTACTTCTTATACTTTCTGGAAGAACCTTCACCATGATACTTGTGGCTGTTTGGTGCTGCTAGATGCAGCTCCATAAATAACCAGGGAAAAGGGGAGGCAAACCTAGGACTGAATGCCCAGCTGTGGGTAGGGCACAGACAGGCAGGTCCAAGGCCAGAAATGCTTAAAAAATAAAAAAAGAAGGAGTAGCTCTAACCAGCAACTGCCTCCTGCAAGCGCTGGTCTGCTTCCAGCCCACCTAGCAACTGGAAAACCTGTCCATGTTATTGGCATGTTACATCTGTGACATCTGTGTAGTCCTCTCCTTCCAGGCCTGTAGGGGAGGCTACATCAATATACTTCATGGGCTACTTCAAGTCCTGTCTCTTATCTTTCCTGGGAATAAATCAATTTCTGTGCCTAAAACGCTTTAGGTGTTAAGCTGATACAGCTGCAGGAGCACAGAGTTAGTTGTGGAGCGATCCCCTGGGAAGGAGGAGGAACAGTATCTGTGAGCTGTTCTCTAATTTTTTTTTTATTTTTATCACTCGTGCTTGAGTCTGTTTACAGTGCAAGAAGTACCCTATGGCAGGAGTAAGTCCAATGAATAATTAATGGTTTATCTGAAATAAATATAAGGCTCTCCAGGCAGTTGCAGCATGCTTCCTCTTCCTGATGCCTTTCCCAAAATGTGCATCTCAGACAAAGCATCAGCATAAAACCGACAAGTGCTTCACAGTCAAACAGACAGCTCTTGCAGGGAGATATGAAGTAAGCATTTTCCTCCCATCGTACTTGAGCACTGGTTTGCACTTTTTATTTCTCCAGTATTGATAGAAAAAAATCCACTGCGCAGGCTGGAAGGGCATACCAACGTGGGGAGAGCCCTTCCCAAAAATCTTTTTTCGCGAAGTCTGGCCATACATACATACTGATAGAAGGACAGATATGAAAGACACAAAACAGTTCAACCATCCAAGTCACATTCCTCGTTTACCCCAGGTTCTCATCTGCTGCTCTTTACTGTGTGCAGATGCTCCTTTTTTTGAAGCACAAAACCTTTCCCCATTGTGTCTCCTTTCCTGCAGAGCAATTCATCAGTACCAAGATTAACTGATGTATGTTATTACCATTTTTCCTGTCACATGTCACCAGGGTGGTCCTCCCATTTAAGTGCAGTGAAGAGGTCCAGATACACAATGTTTGTAGCAATAGGGATTATTGTCTTTATTTGTGTACATTCCTAACAGGACAGGTATTTTACAGAGAGTATGCTGGGATTTTTCTTTGAGGGTGGGAGGAAGAAAAAAAAGGAATGCCAGAGCCATATAATCTTTAAAGGAGCAGTGAAAAACTTTAACTCTGTGTAACCATTCTTGACAACAGTTGTGAAGCTAGATTAGTTCTCTTAGACTTACTCAGTTTTTGCAACATTTTACTCAGAACATGAATATACTATATATGGGGTTTAAGTAATTTTTTTTTAAACTTTTCCTTTGAATTTTTCCATGAACCATCAGCAAACAGGAATTGGATTTTTAATCTGTTTTTGCTGTGAATTTTAGTTTTACCTGATTTCTCATACAATTACCTTCTGCATTTCTTGGAAGGTGATTATCTTGCAACCTTCTAAGCTTAGTGCATCAGCTGCTTTTTAATGGGGTTCATTTCCTCTGCTTCTCACCCTCCATACAGCAGATAAATGATTTGTTCTTGCTGTTGATTATCATGCGTAGAATATTGTACTTCTATGTGCTAGTATTATTAGGTTGTTTTGACTGTTTATTACTGGTATAAATTCACCCCAGTAAAAAAGTAACATTTTCTGCAGTATCTAGAATTTAGGTCCATCTTAAAATGCCAAGAAATCCTACTTTTTTATTCTCTTGTCGACTGAAAAGCAGATGTCTTCAGAATAAATATCTGATCACCATTAATATTTTTAATGAATATTTGTTTTCAGACTAGTTTTCTTTTGCTGCTGTGTTAGATTTAGTTATAGTTTTGCTTTACCTCCTTACCTGAGGAGACTTGCCCTAAATGTAAAATGTGTAGTACCAAAGTACAATCATCTTTAATATACTCAATGTTTCACTGGACAATGATCAGTCAGTTTTATTTAATTATATTCCTAAAAAGATCTGTGTAGGCATTTAATAACCAAGTTCTATTCAGTGGAAAACAACCTGCCACTATTTATATTGGCCAGTGGATGTCAGTGTTACAATGCAAATGTAACTAAAAATAGCCACAGATAACTTTGAATAATGGTATCAATGAATTAAAGCTAAAAGAAAAAAAGTATCTTGTTTCTTAATAAGCCACAGTTGATGTGAATTTTTGCAGCTGGGGACTGTAGCAATTAACTTGTTCCACCTGTTTGTTGGGATGGGGTTAATGCCTCTGGCTGTTAGACTTAAGGGGGAGACAGGCTGAGAGAGCAGCTCTACCAACTTTCTCCTTATACCTCCATCGTCATGATGTGACTGGAAGCATTTTTGTCATATACATCTCATCACGTGATGGGAAACCTCTTTTACTCAGAAGCTACATTTACAGTTGAAAAATATGCATTGGGTGCTGTTATAAACTATTCCATAAATACTGGGCAATGAATACATTGATTAGGGTGCAGTGTGCTAAAAAGTAGAATCACCATGGGCTACCAGGCTCACGTAATTCCTTGACATAGTTTTTGCTGCCTGGTGTCAATAAACTCCTAATCACAAAATAGTTCATTGCTTTCATTGTTCATTGCCATTACACCACCAATTAATGGAGGAAAAGTGCCAGTTAAACTTCAGCTCCAGACAAGAGGAGGTCTGACTTCGAGCTGCTCAGGAAAATAATAAGTAAGGTATCCTGGGAAAATGTTTTTTGCAGGTGCTGGGGTTGATCAGTGCTGGTCACTTTTCAAACACTCCTACAGGCACAAATCTATGGATTTGGAAATACAGAATCTTAAGCCGTCCTACCAACTTAAAGGTAAATAAGCTGCTATACTTGAATTGAAGATATACACAGTGCTTCCAGCTTTCTGTAATTTGGGTCTGCAAGATAAAATAAATGAACGTGGCCAGCAGGATAAAGTAAGACTAAAAACTTGGCCTAAATTTAAACAGATGACAGATTCAGTTATCCACTAGTTCATTTATGAATACCATATTCTGTCATTTGTGTCAAATGAAATTTAGATGGTCACGTGTTCCTAATGAAGCAAGACATAAGCCTTACCAACTTTTAGCCTAATCTTGAATTCCAATTCTGTTAGACATTCTTACACTTCTCTATTAAATGGAACGCACCTCAGAAGCTAGTAACTATAAAACAATAGAGTAACAAATTTCCCACTAGGTTTAGTAATAGAAAGTGTTGAAAGTAGGTTTGGAAAGAAACATCCATTTTCCCTATTTCTGTCTTGAAGTTGAATGGAATGTGAAAGTCTCTTCTTTGAAGTGGACCCTGGCAGCAAACTGGTCCCCTTAGTCAATCCCCAGGAACCTGAAGGAATGCATTTCCTACTTTACATCCTACATAAAGTCTATAGACTATATATATACACATATAGATAGTACCTGTATTTCTTAATGTATCCCTTTATGTTCTCATGCTACAGTGAAATGAAATTACATTGCACTTCTTTCATAGATGCCTTACAGAAAAGTGTGAGAGGAAGGGAGCACAACAAATTCTTTGCTTACTATTTGCTTTGTCTGAAGAATATTATGTTAAAATGCTCTGTGCCCTTCCATCTTACTCTAAAAGATAAAAGAAAAATGTCATTCTTCTCTCAGGAAAAATAAATACTCATTTGCACTGATGTTTGCACGCTTTCACAACTTCTCCAACTTCCATTTAAAAGAAGAGGAAAAAAGAGAATATTAAGCTAGAGATGCCCTCTTCAGAGTATAAACCCTCTATTTCACTGAAATAGTCCAGAAAATTATACCTAAAGATATATGAAGCTGACTGATTTTTTTTATTGTTTCTGTGGCCACACACAACGTGGTTTTTTTCAATTTATGACATCTTTTAAATGCAAAACGTTCAGGACCAAAAAACCTAGGGAAATACAACACTGTATGGAAGCATAAAGAAGAATTTAAACTGAAAAAGGAGGAAGAGGAGAAAAAATAAGGAATCTGTTTTTTTGGTTAACCCTGATTTATGTTAGTCCCAGCATTCATACTCTTGTTTATTATTCTTTAGCAATATATACTATGTGTTCCAAGAGATGATTATTTTTTTGTACAGCATTTGCATGTAGTTATTATTTGTCCAGGATATGAATGATATATTTTTTATATATATATATATATATATATATATATATACCTATCTATCTACAAAGATACTGTCTGCAGTGTAAGAAGTATTGAAATAAATATATCTTCCGAAGATAATTGACATTTTTACAGACTAACAGGCTATCTGTGTGTGCACAGCAACAAAGTGTAATCTAGGTACCTTTTAAAATAAATTCTTGAGAAGATTCACAGCTGATTTGATTTGAGTCCTTTTAGCTCATATGGAGTCTTTGACAATGTCATTACATTAGTGTGGTCATTATAGGCAAAGAAAGTGCTCCTCTCCCATCATCCCCTTCCTGATGTCAAATATTTTCCAAGTTATGCAGTACTGCATTGCTTTGACTTTATGGGTTGCAAATGTAACAGAACTGTATTTACATTTTGAAATTTTTTTTTTTCTTCACGAATCTTTAAAACATAAGCTTTCATAATTATTTGAAATTTTCAGAGATGTTGATAAACCATGATGAAATTAAAAGCAATTTGTGATCACAATTATATTTGAAAATCTCACCCCACTTGTCCATCAGTCTTAAGTATTTTGAAAATCTACATAAAATACTCAGTTATGGAACAAAGCACTGTACTTTTGCCCTATGATAAAAAAAAAAATCAACAACTTTTCTTTTTTTTAAAATCCCACAGTATTGCACTTGGATGGGATGTTAAGGACACTCATAGGGAACAATTTTATAAAAAAGCATCCGCAATATTACTGTTGCTTATTTTCTTGTTATGCCACAGTACAGTTGTTGGCAGGTCAGAATATAGGATTGTTAGGCCAGATGGCACCACGCTAATCTCACTGCAAAACATAGCCTATAGCATTAATGCTAGAAGGCATGTCTTGTGTAGCCCAGCAGGCAAGTTCTGTGGTGGTGGAAGGCAGAAGTCTGTGGGATGGGATAACCTCACCTCAGTATGCTTCTTTGTAAATGATGGGGAGGTGATTGATGCATGGTAAACATGTGTGTGGGCTTGCAGCTCACATGCTTGGCATCAATCTGTAAGATGCCACTGTGAGACAAAATAGATGCCACACTTCTAATGGAGAGCTGGAATGAGGACATTGTACCCAGCATGGGTGTAAGGGTCAAATGCATGTAGACACCCCCAAAATACCAGGCAGTGGAAGGGGTTAGGAGAATTTATTTCCAAAGTCGAGAACACTTCACATCCCGGCACAAAGCTGCATCAGGCCTAAGAAAGACACATCTCCAGTTCTTCTCAGGGCTTTATTGTCCCTGCGCCCCACCCTATGGGGCCTTCAAACATGTCTGCAGGAAATTATCTTCTCTCATACCCAGGCAGTCAGCTTCTCTGGAATGCAGGAGGAGAAAACATCTCAAACTGTCTCTGGGAAAGATGCCTTGTTCCAGGCAGAAAAGCCTCCTTAAGCAAAGAAACCCTAATCTCCTCACAGTAAACTCTTCCAGAAGGTTTTTCTGTACTTACAGTGGGGTTTTGCAGTCACAAAGAAATCTTGTAATATAACAGGAAATAAGACTAAATCTGTATGTGAGTGGGACGCTGAAGAGAGAAGTTTCTGTGAAAATGTGAGTTGAAACACCTGGTTAAGATTTCATTGAGGATGCTGCAGTGAAGAAGTAGCCATCTTTGAAGTAATTCTCACTAGTTCCTTTCACTTTGGAAGATGGCAGGTTGGCTGACAAAGAATCCAGTGAACTAAATCTAAAATTATCGTATCTGAACTTCAATGTTTTACACAAGTTGGAAAGGAAAAGTCTGACATTGTTATGCAGCGACATCACATCACTGCACTTGATGCTGCCAAAAGGATAGCCTACTGTTTTTGTTCAACTATTTTGACTGTATTACTGTAATCCTAGGAGTTTCCCCTGTGGACTTGGACTTTACTGTTTTGAGTTCTGTGAAGAAATGTATAGCAGGAAAAATTGTCTTTTCTGAATGAACCGTATCAATTAATTTCATTTCTCCCTCATGTGGGAGTAACGTGTCAAGCTCACATACTCTTGCCATACTTCTTCCATCTTGATACGTGTAGAAAGCATGGAAATAGCCTAATGACATAAAGATACAGGGTTTTCTTGCTGCTCCTTTTGTAGCTTTTTTCTGTTGTTGTTTTGTTTGGGTTTGGTTTGGGTTTTTTTGTGGGACAGAGCTGGTAAAAAAATGTAGTTAGGAAAAAGAGCAGATATGTGGCCAAAGAAGTACAAATAGCGAGAATTAAGAGGTTCTACGCTGAACTAGCTTGAAGGTGATGAAAGACTTGGCTGTCAGAATTGCACTAAGCAGCAATAGAGGGTTAATCTCTAAACAATGAGCTGATGACTCAGAAGACAATAGTATATCTAGGAAAAAATGCCTAAATGGTAGCTTTTTTTTTTAAACTATAAATTCGGGATATACAGCTAAGGACTGTGTTAATGTCTTGTTTCTAAAAGTATCTATCACTGTCACTCTTGGAGCTCCTTGTGCTAGGAAACGATGCACACATTTGCAGATTAGGTCTATACAGTGCAAACACGAATTAGATGATGTGAATAGTTTCGTCATTGATAGTGATATTTTTTAGTCTAGCTGATTATTTTCTGCTTTAATTGACAAATTAAGCTGCTAATCAGAAACAGAATTATATTGCAGTAGTTTGGTAGCTGGTACTGCAGAGTTGGATCAGAATAATCTTTCTTGCTGTTTGTTTCAGATAAAATGTGAAATAAGAAAACTGAAATGTATAATAGAAAAGAAAAATCTGACAATGTAAAAGTTTGGCTACCTGGAAAATTTGTATAGGCATGTAAGTTGGATGCTGCTATTATAATTCTGGTTTCCCGTCTTCAGCTCTTTCTTAATGTTAGTGCTTTCTTTATAATCTCTTTTTATTACTATCATAGGGTTTTTTAGCAACAGACATTTTACCCATCTTTTCACTTCTGTGTAAGTCTGTTCCAAGGATTCCAGTGTATACAGGGCACAAGAATGGGAAACTGCTTAGAATTCTAGTTTGGCATTTGACCCAAATATTTTACAACAAAATTGAGCTTTTGTGTTGAAGGAAATTAAATTTTAGTAAACATACAAACTGTAAGTTTCTTTCTGTTTCTCATGTTAGCTGGATAAATGAATGCCAAAACTGCTGTTCAGGGATATTATCAGAGTACAAACATGACCTATACAGCACAACTTAAAAGTAAGGATGCAATTGCAGTGAGCTACAGAATTGAGTCCCAAACACTTTATACCAGTCAGAAAACACAGTCAGTTCCATGGACATAAGAAAATTCTATCTATATCAAGAGAAAATGTCTCTTACATTACCATAGAAATGAAATATTAAAATATGGAAATCAGTGAGATTTCAAGAGGTAGTATCTTAGCAACACTAAGTAAAATCTTTATAGAAATGTTCAATTTTCAATTAATCTACTACACACTTTAGCATGCTCCATAGTCTCCTTTCTAGACCTTCTCCATAGTGACCGACAGCTTCATGAGAGATAATGAAGGGCCTCCTCATTGTGCTGGTGTCTGTGGCAAAATTCTCAGTTTTCAGTAAGATCAGAACATTTGCAAACAATTTTACTGTAAATATTGAACAAGATAAATTTTGCATTTCAGAACTTTAAGTAGTACAGAACAACCCTTCTTGCAAGAGGTGGACTCGCCCCACCTCAAAAATTTTCTTGCAAAATGATTAGAAATTCCATTTTGCAAGCATTTTAGAAATTGATATGTTTGAGAAGGTACATTTAATATCATCTTGCAATTTTGCACTTAGACATGCTGCATAAGCATATATTCAAGAAAATATTTCATTGTGGATATTAGCCAGAAAAAATTAACTCAACTTTATACTTTATTTTGATTAAAATTCAAAATTGTGTGTCTACCTCCTGGTTTGAATTAATGTGGTTCCCACCCCCTTGCATGTGCTTTTTATTACATCCTTTATTGTAACCATTCCAGGTTCAACCTCCTGTTCTGAAGCTTTACCACTGCCACAGCAGACCGGGTCTGACACAGTTTAGTCAAGGCAAATTATGAAACTTCCAAGGACAGATATTTCATCTCTTTTTGGGTAACATGTTCTGGTGCTGTTATTACCAGTGCTGTAAAAACTTATTCTTAGTGCTCAGTCTGGACCTCCCATTTCATCATGTGTGATTATTATCACTAATCAGATCATTTGCCACTAAAAAGAGTGTAGCACTGTAATCTTTGCAAGTGGCTTCCACATAGTTGTAGGCTGCTGGAACTCCTTAATTTGTTTTTCAGATTAAATAAACCCAGTTTCTTCAGCTTCTCACAGCTTATATATTGTAGACCCCTGACATTCTTGGGCAGCTCTTTTATGGACATTTCCCAATTTTCCAACACCTTTCCTGAACTGAGTAGATGTAGAGTGGGAAAGTGAGACACAAAATTGCAGGTGCAGGTACAATCATACCGAGTAAAAGGGATTAAAACCCCTTAGATCTGCCAGCTACATTTCTCCTAAGGTTTCTTCATTTGTCATGCAAGTGCACAGTTGGCTGATGTTTGAGCTGGTGCTTCCCATAACCTTCAGGTCCTCTCCACTAGAGCTGCTGCGCAGCCTGAACTGATGTACGGGGATTTTCCAGGTGCAAAATTTTGCACTCACTGAACCTCATGAGTTTCTCTTGGAGTAAGTTTAGCTTTCTTTCTGGACAATAGTTAACAGCTGGATACAGTTAACTTTTGAGGTAGCTATATTTCTTTAGGAAATAGTTGGCATAAAACGCATCACAGACTTTAATTTAAGGTTCTATTTCTTGTGACTTTCTGCAAACACTATGGAAAAAGAAAATTAAATTTAAAACACATTTCTCTCATAGCAAACCAACTCAGTTCTCCTGTTGTTATAATTCAAAATGTTTACAGATCTTAAGCAATAAAGGTATGCATAGAGCTACATGTATTATGAAATGAGACCAAAACAGTAAATCTTATTTTCTAATATCTTCTGACAAAGACTCTATCTCATGAAGAAGGCATGTCTATCTATCAAAGGGAATTAATCCTAATGTCAAAACTAAATACCTAAAACCCAAGTAAAAACTCAGTAAGATCAACCTTAAGCTTTTCAGTTGTTACTTTTGTTCTGTTGATTTATAGAGATAGAAGATTTTACTCTAGTTCTGTTTGATCCAGATCTCTCCAGTCTTCATTTCTTTTAGAAAAGATTTAAACAATCTTACACAGAGATAAATGTGAGACTTAGCTTAATATAACTAATTATTTCAAAAGATAGGGTATTCATTAGACAGTGAGTGTGATAGTAGATTTTTATTTTGGTAAGCTTCAGAGCCAATGCAGCCTGTGCATATGAAGCCTAGGAATGTATGCATTTCCTACATATTTTATCCATCAATTTTTAATTGTTCTGTTATCTTCACTGTAAAAATACCTCTGAACTGGAGCAATCTCTCCTTATTTATGAAAGAATTAGCTTTCCAGATCCTCATGGGATCATATATTACAATTATCAAGCTTAGCCAGTAGACAGTGTGAAGGATTTAATTTAAAATACCTTACCCCCAGCTGTTGTATCCGTAGTTTCATGCATACATGCCACCTACTGTTAAAAATAAAGCTTTGTTATTAAAAAACAAGTAGAAAAATAACTAGATTCTGGTCTCAGAATTTAATTCTTCTGCAGGGTTTCTGAGCGCTGCCTGACCCTGGCTTTCTCTTCCCATCGTTCTGTGCATTAATAGTGTCAGTTAAATCTGCCTGAATTCAGGAGTTCCATAACTCTTCATGGAGGATTCTGGACCAGAAATTAGATGTGAATATCTGGCAGCCTCTTTTCCAAGAATGAGTGTGATAATCTCTTCCGGCTGTAATTTTACTTATCAACACTTTTTGTTCCTCTCTGCATTTTGTAGATTATTATCATCAGAGAGCCTGTAATGACCCCTTTTTGTTTTGCTCTGGTAAGAGAAGGAGCATGATGTATGTTGCTCTTCTATTCACCTGCAAGTCAAAAGGTATCAGCCAAGGTTTCTCAAAGAAATAAATATGCCCCAGACCATGAAAAAGATTTAGACCATTACAATGGAAGAACTACACTTGCATTTTGCAGACTACATATGATTATTAACTATTAAGTTTATAGTATTTATTATACTCTTTTTTTCCCCCTGGTCACTCTCAGCTGCAAAGTATAGATTTGGTTTCAACTCCTAAGAATCCATTCTAATGTCTACAGTAAAGCTTGAAAGTAAACAAAGACTTAATTCTATCTATTCTTTTGCCTTGCTTCTAGTTTGCCAGCACTTGTTGATCAGCAAGAGTCAGCCTGGCTGACTTATTCTGCCATGCAACATCTATAGTGCTGTCTCTCAGCAGGAAAGAGCTGTTCCCAGCAGTTTTCCTGAAATTGCAGGAGCGCAGAGGAATGCCTCATCTATTATCTCCGGTGTGCAGAGAGCCACCGGAGAATGACAAATGAGTGGGATACACAGCACTATAGCTTCTGCATCTTTTCCAAAACTAACAGAAATAAGCCTTCTGCAAATGTTCCAAACAAACCCAAAATTTGGTCAGCTATCCCGAGGAGGTAAGTTTATTTTTTTCCTTATGGTATCAGTTGGATGTGTCAGCTGTGTATTATATAAGAGCAATGTTTGTTATACTCTAGAGAAAAGTGCTGGAGAATTGCTCACCAGTTAGGACAAAATTTTTATTTTGCTTATCTACCTGTAAGAGTCCAGGCATGGATGTATAGGTTTATATATGGTTGTTTAATATTTTTTTATAGGGGGAAAACATTCTTATATTAAAATAAAAAGTGTGTATCCATCCTGATTGTTTAAGTACATTGATACAGACAAAGTAGTACACTTTATAGTACCGACTGGCCTGTAGTAAGGGTGGCAATTATGTAATCTTTTAAGCAGATGGTGTACTACAAGCCCCAGTCAGCTATGGGGAAGTACTGCCTTTGCTTTACTGTCAGAGGAAATCTCTTGTACATCTAGCACACAAATGAAGCCACAAACTTTAAAGGAATGCTGTAATCTGTGCTAGCTGCACAGGTTACAGTAGGTGATTGAGAACTTCTGTTCAGTAAATAACGTGTGTATCTCTAAATGGAGAAGAGGAGATAGATCCTGCTAGATGCAGGTTGGACTGAACGAATAGAGGAGAAACAAAACACTAGATTATTGTTGTAGAAGAATTAAACCTTAAACGTTCAACGGGAATTGAATTATACTGTCATAACTTACTCCCAGAGTCAGGAGAGAATTATGTGAGCAGAGAGAGACAAGGAAAGAAATAAAAAAACTCTTTAGTTTGAATTGTCTATTGTCCAGAATGTGGAGAAAGGGGGAATTATAACAGACATAGCATAGAAGTGGGCCACATCAGGCTTGAATGTGCAATGTAGTGTCTTTTTGTAAAAAGCTATCTCCAGTAAAAATAAAGTAAAATAATAATAAAAAGCTGGTAACACAACTCAGGGACGTGATGCTACGCCGGGGATGGAGGCAGTAATATAACAAACATAACTCACAATGCTGAGACCTAAACACATCTGTTACCGTATAAAGGAGGTGCAGCCTTTACTTCGCTGCCCTTCACCTCAACAGGAACACCTGCTGTCTGCTAAAGGGCACGGGAAGGCAGCGGGAATAACGCAGCGAGCAGGGTATCGGGGCTGGTGCCTGCTCTGCCCCGCGGGCTCCGCACGGACCGTCCCGCTGGCCGAGCCGCGCTCCCCGGGGAGCGGGCGGAGGGGCAGCCGCCGGCTCCGCGCCCGCCCCTCGCCGCCGCGGGCCCCGCGTTGCCGCCTCTCCTCTCCTCTCCCTTCTCCGCTCCGCTCTCCCCTCCCCGCCCGGCTGCTGCCGGCGCCATTCCCTCGGCCTCCGCTGCGCGGCGGACCGGGCCGGGCCGCGCCGCCGGTGCCTGCCCCGCGCCGCTCCGCCGCCGGGCTGCTCCCCGCCACGATGGTCCACCACTCGGGCTCCATCCAGTCCTTCCGCCAGCAGAAAGGTCAGTCCGAGCCCCGGAGGCCCCGCGGTGCGGGGAGGGCACCCGGCGGGTCTGGCCGCGGTTCCCGGAGCATCCCGGCACCGTGCGCGGTGCCTGCGCTCCGGCCCGCGGGTGTCCGCATGCGGGCTGCGGCGCGGGTCCCTCTCTGCAGGCGCAGTGATGCTGTCGGATGTTTCGCTGGGTGTGAAGTAATGAGGCTGCAGCGCAGGGGAGGGAGCCCGGCGGGGAGAGCCGAGCCGAGCCGAGTCGCACCGCGGAGATCCCCGCGACCCGGCTGCGGGGGGACCCCGGTCCGGCCCTGGCCCTAGGCTGGCCCCACCGGCCAAGTGCTGTCCCCTGGACGCGGTGCTGCCTTGGTTCGCAGCTGCTGTACAGGTGATTTGGAGAGCGCCCACACCTGTGATGCGGGAAGGTCTTTCACCCTCTGGAGCGCACTGCTGCCGTTCCTAGGTTTGTTTCGGGTTTGAGACTTATGTCATGCCGTTACCCAAGTACAAATGTTGAAGAAGAATAGCTGTAATTTTGAGTGGGGCTCCGGTGTTATAAATGCACATACAACTTCGGTTCAATCCATGTTCTGAGTTGTTCGTTTGTTTGGGTGTTTTAATTGCCAGACAAAAGCTCCTGTTGGTCAGCAAATATGAAGGTAAATTTCCAGTTGTGATTGCCATCGCTATAAAACCTACATTGTATTCGTGTTAGAAAAAAAGATAATTCCCTCAATAAGCTTTATTTATTTTTTCTTGATCCTGGAATGAGTATTTTTACTAATTCTTTTCACTCTAATTCTACTTTGACAGATCAGATACAGCCAAGATTTCTCTCACTTTTTCAGTCATTTTACAATTTTAGTCATTGTTAACAAACTTTTTTTTCTTTTAGTGCAGTATGCCATAAATTATGATTTGAAATTGTATTCTTCATACATAAATCATGAGGTCGCTTATTGGATTTTGTCTCATTCAAGGTCTTTTCTTTGAACGGTTAGTTGAAAATAAATAATTCAAAGCACTTACTCCATTCTGGTAATCCCATAATAAATTTACTTCCTTACTGTAGAGGTTTTGCCTTTAATGCCAGTTTTGTGTGCAGTAATGAGTGGTGTTGCTTCAAATTGTAAGAAGCCTGGTTTAGTGAGGTCCAAATTAGTATAAAAAATCTTTTCTCAAATGTCAGGTCTATGTTTATAAAAGCATTAGATGACTTGGAGCCACAGTGTTAATTCTTAGTTTTTCAGAAGAAAATATGTGTTATAGCTCCAGAATTGCTGTCAAGACCCTTCAGGAGCAGTGCAGCTATTCTGTAATAATCTTTAAAAAACCCACCCCAAAACTAACTTTCAGTGTTCTATAGCTCTGTGTTCAAGTTCAGCTTGAACTATGTTCAAGTTTAATCCATGTGATTGATGGAACTGTATGTTTGCAGTAGTCGTACAATTTTAAAATAACCAACTGGGTTTGGCCAGTTACTTTTTGAGAAAACTGTTATTCTCATCTCTTTATTCCTGAAAAAATCTTGGTTAAGGTGCATTGCCAGACTTCAGACTCTGGAAAAGAGAGGATGCTCTTATAGAGCTAGGTAGCCTGTAGTGGGTTGACCTTGGCTGGATAGCAGGTGACCACCAAGCTGCTCTCTCACTCCCCAGCTGGACAAGGGAGAGAGTAAGATGGAAAACGACTCATAGGTTGGGATAAAGCAGTTTACTAAAGCAAAAAGTGAAAGTTTGTGCACATACAAGCAAAGAGTACTCCCATTAGCAAGCAATGTCTGGCCCTGTCCCGGGAAGCAGGGTTTCAGCACGCAGAGCGGCGCTCAGCAGGCAAACATTGTAAACAACACATGCCACCTCTTCCTCCTCCTTTCCTCAGCTTTTATATCTGAGCTGTCGTCACATGGTATGGAATATCCCTTTGATTGGTTTGGATCAGCTGGCCTACTTGTGTCCCCTCCCAGGATCTTGCCCTGCGCTGGGGAAGGAGTGTTACAGTGCTGATGCTGTGCCAGCACTGCTCAGCAGTAGCCAAAACACTGTAGTGCTTTCAACACCTTTCTAGATACCAGTGCAAAGCACTGTGAGGGCTGCTATGGGGAAATCTGCTCAGCCAGACCCAATACAACAGTATTGACTAACAGGAGTGTCCCAGACTTCTCATATGCAGTATGGTGTGTGCTAAATGTACCTGAATGGGTTCAGTCTCTGTTTTCCTCAGCCTAAAGCTTTTAGGGATGGAGGAGGACAGCATGAAATTTTGGGCAAAAGGCTACAGCAAAACTAAGCAAACATAGTCATAATCAAGAATTCATCATCTTATCATTAGGTATTTGAAAGAAGATGAGTATGTGCCACTCTGAGGTTTACAGGTGCTGATCTCAGCAGCAAAAAGAATAGTGTCTTTTTAAAAAATTAATATTTTGTATCAGTCTTCTATTTAAAATTTAATATTTCTGTTATTGTAATTTCTAAGTTACTGTAGCTGATCATTTGACTGTTTGTTTTCTAGCTGCTCACAAAACAGTGCCCTGGATTCCCTTTTTTTTAACCGAATCAGTGGCAATCTTCATGAAATGGCCAACTGCCCATCACAGCTGTGCCCTGTATGCTTCATTTGCATTAAGACCAAGGTTCATTTCTTTTGGGGGGCGGATTGAAGGGACATAATTTATCTGTGGGTTCTCAATCGTATAGGAAAATATACATCAGCAAATCTCATATTTCTTAAAAACAAATAGAAAATTATTTAAACCCTTTTAGAAACAGAACCTACCTATTGCCATGTAGCATAATATTCAAACTGACTTGCTGGACTTTCAAAATGGGAGACAGAATGGGCTAGAGAGCATTTTTTTCCTTAGTTACTCTGAGCATTTTGCTCTAGATGAGAAGTTGTGCTTTCAGTACCAAAACTGTCTTTACAAGGCTTGGAAGAATAGAAGACTAAGTTCTCCAGTCCCTTGAGTGTCTAGGAATCTTCAACAGAGAGGAGAAAAGGGCAGGGCGGGGTGTGTGTGGTGTAAACTGTTTATATCCCAAGGATTTGTTTGTGTTTAGAGTTTAGGTGGTGGTTTTTTCCAATTTGTCTTTTCCTTCTGACAGAGTGAGGAGGTGTTCAGAGTAGGAGGCTGCCATTATGCTCGTTTTGTCTTGCTCTTTGTTCAGGTTGTGTATGCAGAGTACAACTCTCAGTTTTCAAAAGCTGCAGTAGAGCTCAACATAGAGTTATAAAAAGACACTGAGAGGGTTGAAAAAATGAATCTCATTCTTCTTCACCCCCACAATTCTTGTTCTTCTGCATGTATCCAAAGATACGTCTATTGAAAAGAGCAGTGTCCTAGAGGTAGACTAATCTGTGTCTCTGCACAGCAGTATGTTAGATCTGTTGAGCCATCTGTGTAGTATTTTGTGGCTATTTTTAACCTCTGCTTTGGCAGAAACTGCTTTTTCTGAAATTAGTTTCCTCAGTAATATTCTCAGATAAAAAACCTGTTATTAAATGTATACCTTCATACTTTTTACTCCTTCAAAAGGTAGTGCAACCTATGGCCTCTGAGCAATTGTATCAGAGGAAAGGGGAAGAAATGTTTATTATTTACTAGTTTCTTCCTAACCATCTTTTACTAAAGAAAAATCATCATCCTCAGCATTTAATGTACATGTTTGTTTAAAACTGATAAGTAACTAGTAGTTATTCATGAAGGAGAAATAAGATAATGTTGCTGAGAACTAGGAAAATCTCCATAGATAATTTGTAGCTTAATATTCCCAGGAAAGACAGCTCATTAGGAATCAAACTCTTCGAAATACAGGACATAAAAGTGTATGGCAGCCTTAAGGTAGATTTTGTGTTTTCTGTAATATGCTTGTTTTCTTAGACGGTTCTACTGAAAAGTTATATCCTTCAGAAGGAAAGGCAACCTAATCTACTCTTGTAACAGATACTTGATGGTGAGTGGGTTTGAATAAACCTGTGTTTAGGGTGCAGGTCAAGGCAATTACAATGCTTAAAATTTTAAACATCTAGGACTTTAGTCCTGATACACAGACTGCAACTTCCTGCATACTTTGCTGGGTGCTTTTATTGACTGTTGTTGTTTTTTCAGTATCCATGTCAAAGCTTTTTAATGAAGGAGTACAATGCTGGAAAAAAGAAAAGATGTTTGTGCCTTAAAATTGAGTTGCTTTTATTTAGGTGTATGAGATTTAGGAACATGGACTGCAGATTAAAATCCAGTGGCTAACTTGGGGTTCTTCTTATGCTTCCTGCTCAAGGAGTTCAGTGGTTCAATGAGTCAGGAGGGAGTTCATCAACTTCTTCAATACACAACACAATACACTTCAATACACAACATGTCTTTGAAAGTACTGATTTAGCCTCTCAAGGGATTTATCTTGAAATAGCTTAAATTGAGACTTCTGAAGAAAGCAGGGATCTTCCTAAAAGATGTATTTCTAGATCTTAACTCCTGATGTGTGCCATATATTTTGTTTCATTTTATATATTAGCCATTTGAGGTTGTAGTGTGGTTTAGATGGATTGAGGGTTGGCTTGAGAGTCTGTAAATAGCTCTGCCTTCATGGGGGAGCTTGTTGCTTCATTAACTGTTTTTGTTAAATCACTTTGAGATACTTTCAGAACCACTGCTGTCGGGTAGAGCTTTTTGTTATGGTTGCTTTGCTCTAAGATCTTAATGACCTGTATTCTCTATAAAACAAGTTGTGAATTTAATTTACATTTCTTGTGAGTTTAAATGAGGATTTGTAAATATCACGTCTTATTGCTCCAGAGTTTTCAGTATTCAGAAACTGGACTTGTAATTAAGAACCTCATGGAGAATTCTCCAAGGATGTTTGATGCTTCTGTGGCATGAGTGAACCTAATAAGCTTAATAATCCAGAGACTACCGAAATTGCTAGAAGATAGAATTCTGTCATACAAGAATTTATGAGAGATTGTGACTCTGCTACTGTTCTCCAGAGCAGAAAGGCCAAGTTTCTTTGTCAGTGTGAGTAATGCAATTCTTTGGGCTCAGTCCTTCAATTTTTATACCAAGGAGCACTAACATTTACAGGAAATTTCAAAGCCATCCTCGTCTTTACTCTGAAAGCTATTAATAAAATCCCTTAAAACAGTATCATATTCAAACAGTGTAATTTATAATGTTCTTTTGGGGCACTGAAGAACAAGGTCCAATGTTTAGTGAGTCTATATTTTCTCTTACTTGTGTTGTCTGGTACAACTAGTCAATCTAGGATGCACTTCAGCTTTTTCACTCAGACACCTTTGAAGGGCCCATATGTCTTTTTATTCCACATTATACTGTTGTGGGTTTTAACTTCCATAAAATACAGAGATTTTTGAAAATAATAATTAAATCTGACATATTAAACCTTACATTATGCAGGTGCGTGAGTGCTGTAGAAATAAGTCTAATATAATTTCTGGTGTGTGTATTTTTTTTTTTTTAATTTTATTTTCGCTGAATGAATATTTTAAATGAGACAGCTAAGGATAGCAGAAAATTTTGGTATGTCACATAACTCTGACTACAGATGACAACACTGTGGTAAGATGTCTGGGCAATAGCTTCCTACACTCTGATTTAAGTATAGCTTTATATAGTAGTATCTGTGGAAAAACCTTGTACCTATTCCAAAGCTTTTCAAAACTTACTCAATAAGGACTTATTAAAATAGGCAACCCTTGCCATCACTCATTTTCTTTAGAACTTTCACCATTTATATTTCATTGAGTATCACCATAAAATTGCAAGTTCGTGATCTGCCTTCCTATTTTGGTTGGTTTATTCTGCTTTTCATAATTTTTGAAATCTGCTAAATGAGTATGATAAATGAAGCAACTCTGCCAGTTTAAATTCTGTTGAATATTTGTAATAGTAGTTTCAATATATCAGTTTTTGTTAAAAAGTGTTGCAACAAAGTCAGCATTAGGCAACATATTTTATGATTTAACGGTATTTTATGGTTCTAACAGCCAATGAGAAATTGAAACATCATCTTAGCTAATAGCACCAAGAGCCCTGTGTTACAGTTAACACAGGTGGCTACGTAGTAACTGGAAAATTAATGATGCTTTTTTTTCTTTTTAAAGTCCCACTGAAAAGTGAGGAAAAAAGTAGCCATTCATATTAGAGTTGTACTGTGATAACAGAGAGTAGCTACAAGTTTGCTGAGCATCATGAAGGTCTTGTTTTCTGCTTTGGCCTGCCTGAGCTGAGGAGAGTGTCTGTGTTGTCTTCAGTCAGATGTGCAGTGGGGTTTGCCAAAAGCATCATACATGGGGTTACAAATCTTAAACCCTCTTTTACCAAGTGTTCATTCTGGAATTCATTCAGTTCTGTATATCCTACAGCATATGTTACAGTAGATTATTTATCAGAGACAGGTGTAACTCAAAACCAAGCTACAGTGTACAGCAGTATGTTTTAAAAACTCTGAGCCTCAATGAATGCAAATTCATCACTGTTTTCTCAGAAAGAGACTCTGAGTATGCCTCAGTTTGGGTTATCATCTGGCTTGTGAGGGCTTGAAGCCAGTGCAGTTACTTAAGGAGGAAATTGTTCATTTGTCTGACTGGTGAGGTCACAGTTTAATTCAAAATATATCTGACTATTTAAATGAAGTTTTGAAGAAATTGGTATCTTAGTTATCCTTTTGTGTCATCTCCAATATACAAACATCAGGGAAATAGCAACATTTATGATGTAACTGTTTGATCTCCTTAAAGGTAGGGTCTTTTTAGGGGAAAAAAAGAAACCATGAAAGCATGCTCAATTAGATTCCATGTGTAACTTGGGAAAAGGAAGTGTAGCTTGAAGAGTACCTGCAGAAATCCCTTTTGAACAATAAATTGGCCCTGTTTATATGATTTTTGCTGATTTCTTTAATAAGAACATAGGACAAAACATGCATGTATTTTTCTTTCTTCTTGGCTGTTATTCTTGCCAGATTCCTGTGTAGCACCCTAGCTCAAGAAGGATGCAGAAACAAAGGAATTTAGAGCTCTCTCAAATCTGTGTTGAAAAATTCATAAGTACATCACAGTTACACAAGAGTCACGTATGCTCCAGATAACTCCTGTGACGCTGGCAAGTGCTGGAATTAGAATATGTTTGAAATGTCATATTCTATTCTCTGCTTGTCTTATTCAGTAGAATTACTGTTGCTCAAAAATTTCCTTACTCCTTGCAGTTTGTTTGTTTGTTTAGAAGCTTCACCTATAGTATGTCTTTATAAGCCAGAAGGTCTGATGGATATATTTGCATTCTCTTACCTTTCTGCTTCATTAAACCAATGGAGTCGTTGCTTTTAATGAATTAATTTTCCTGAATCATATATAATTTTGGTTTTGTGGGAGGAGGAAGTTCCTGTTTACCTTTGGGCTAATTTGCATCAGTCCTTTAGCTTCCTTTTCTGTGTGGTTGTTTTAGAGGTAACTTAATAGTATGAGACAGTAGCAGCAAAAAAGAAAAGGGAGTCAAAAAGTGAAAATTCTGGGAGAAGCAGGCAGTCCTAAGAATTTCCAGAATTTCTGAAGGAGTTGAGAGATTACCGGGAGGAATTTTTAAAATGCACATGCTAAAAGTCAAAAAAATAGAGATAGGTGAGTGTTGATGAAGAGACACAGAAATGATCAGTGGGTGGGTGGGTAGACAGATAGCAGGTAGTGAAAGCAGACTGAGTATATTGAGCAGACTTCTCTGTGTCAGCAGTGCTCCTTAGCTGGTCATGCTGAAGTAGGACTGTACACCGGGGATTTGCAGATATCGCAACAACAGAACCCTCTTCACACAAAGCCATGCCAGCTGCACCAGCTTCAGCACTGAGTATTGGTTTCAAAGTCACTTGCTAAAAGAAAGGGAACAAAGTAACTTAGAGAGGCAGACAACGTTCAAATTTTGAAGAAGGTGATGTTGTGGTGTATGTACATGTGTGCAGAGCTAAATACTTCAGTGAGAGAAATTCAGGTACCACCTGAATGCAAAATCTCTTTGTATGAATACCCTGCAGAGGTTGTATCTTTCAGCTGACATATGCAAGAAAATGCAAGATCTGTGTGTTACCATTTCCTCTCATCTAAAGTAGTTCTGGTTTTGTATTGGCATCATATGCAAAATTGAAACATGGCATAAAGTATTTCTGGATTTGAATAGTCTCAGAGGACTGAAGGCTTAAATTCCTCTCATGTTGAGTTTTGTTGACACATTTAAAGCTAGATATGAGGTATATATATTTTATATATTTTAAACCTTGCTTTTGATATATATTAAGCGTATGATTAACATTTGTATATGTCTGAATGCTGATTTTTCCAGAGAAAAATTCTCAAATTTATTTAGATGAAATTCCACTGAGCACTGTCACACTTGAGGGACTTCAAACTGCTCACAATCCAGTTTTTAAAAAGATTTTTCAAAGATGCAGGTCAGCGCTCTTGTCAGGGTTTTTAATTGTGCTTGGCTATATAGCAGCAGTTGCTACAGGTTGTGCACCTAATGCTGTTTGCAATGTTTTGGAATGCAATGCATTCCACTGCTTTAAAAAGTTGACCCTAAGTATCTAAAACATTTTTTTAAACAAATCTTATATTCACCAAAAAATTCAATTATTTCTTAAAAATATTAATTTAGACCTGAATATCTGCTCCTTGTTGCACCTTTTATAGATGCCTTTGTTATGTGGTTATGGCTAAACCCAGAGTTTGCCTGGAATTCTGACTTGGGAAAGCTGGAAGATTCAGAACAAGTCATCCAGTCTCCTGAGTGCCATTGGTAGACAGTCTGTGTGTGTCATTAAAAAACTGCAAACTAAAGAAGGTGTAAAGCCATGAAACCCTGCCAGCAGCTCTCTGCAGCACATCACAGGCTGGGGAATCCCTGCCTAGGGATACAGGAGACATCCTGGAATGCAGGGGTAGGAGAGCATCTGAGGACGGTACAAGACTTGTTAGGGGAGGAACAATATAATGGAAAGAGAAATCAAGATGTTTTAGGGTCATCATTTTACTATCCCCACAAAGCATTTTTGTAACTTGTAAAAGCAAGGATTTTTCAGATAACATGTTTTTATTATAAGCAGGTGCTGTTGTCTATTCAGCATCCACCAGTGCATTGCACTCACTCTTGTGAAGTGCCTTGGTGTATAGAGTTCCATAAACAAGGAGAAGAAAGATCTTCAGAAACATAAATACTCTGGAGGAATAAATGAATAATAAAAAGATGCTTAACGATGTTGCTATTAATAATTCACACTTTTAGGAAATGCAGGACTTTGAAGTTGCTGTTTCAGAAACCCAGCATCTAAATAAAATGGAAAAACAGAGTGGAAAATCAGCCTGTCATAAGAAAGTAGTTATTAGTGGTTATCACTTCTGCTGTCCTTCCTGAAGAGTGGTTGGACTCAAAGATATTTCACGATTTGGTAATTATCTTGAGCATATTTGAACTTAAATAAAACTTTGCCATAAACGTTTAGTGGCTGTAGTCTGCACAGAAGCTGCACATACCCTCAGTGATAACCATGGTATTTCAGTGGATGTACAGGAGATTCTGTTGGATTTGCTTTTACGGGGTTTAGCTGTGAATAAGAAATGATGCTCCCTGTGTCTCATTAGCAAATGTTAGTAGTGGATGAAGAGGAATTAGTAAGGTTACATTAGTCACATTCCAAAATGATAAGGAGACCAGACTAACAAGGTGAGAATGATACTTCAAATTTTGGCCCTGATTTTTATCTTCTGGACTGTCAGAGGTTTGTCCACATCTGAGACATGAAACAAATACCTTTTGGGATATTACTGTGAATTAAATATAATGTGTTTGTAGGGAATAATCTAAACTTTCTATTCTTTTGTACTGTAGGAAAGGAGCATCTCCAACTTTCTATTATTTTATATTCTAGGAAATTTGAAAATACACACGAGATTGACTTGTATTCAGTCTGAGGAATAAACAAAATGTTTTGAAATTTGCATTCATAGGTGCTTGTACTTTAATGGAAAGGTTTTCTTCGGAGAGAAAACTGATCTTTTATATGCTAATGACAAGGCTTTAGGTCTGTTTGTCAGTCTGACTGGACTGTTTTTCATCTTGTTTGCTGCTTGTAACTTTATGTCCAATTCTGGCATGTTGGTTCTGGAGTGAGTTATCTGAGGGGCCTACTAATGCCAACATCTACTTCATATATAAACTATTAGAAATTATTAATACTTTTTGCCACCATAGGTATTTGCTGTCAGACTTTTGTGCCTAGGCAGAGGGAATCCAAATTTCTTGCAGCCTGGAATGGATACAAGGCAAAGCAAGGCATCAAGAAATCAATTAAGTTGGCTAGTCAGCATTTTTCCCCTCTAGCAAGTTCAAAAAAAAAAAAAAAAAAAAAAAAGAGAGAGAGAGAAAGAAATGCTTTCAAAACAAGTATTCCTTTAATTTAGGAAAGCATTTTTACTGGTGCTAAGTTCTGTGTGAGGCTTTCCAATTTCCCTTTCAGCTTTCTAGTACTTTGTGTAGAGGACTAAGCTATTAGGAACCACATATGATGGGTATCTGTTACTTTGTTCTTCTTGGAGCCGTTTCGTGACTTCTGGAGAGACAAGGAGGGAACAAGAAGGTCGATTTTTTTCTACCTGTCTTTCTTTTTTCAATATGTGAAGCTCTTTCTTCTGCTGCACTCATCTGGGGATCCTTTGCGTGACACTGGGGCCTTGAAATAGCCCATTTACATGGTTATGAGATTTTTGATTCAATGCCAGCATGCTTGTCAAGCTGCCAAATGCCCATTTATATTTTATATGTGGTATGTATGTCCATACTTGAGAGAAAGGCAGCAGCTATCAGTGCAAAGATGCTAGCCTCAAACCAGCACTCTTACATTAATTATGTGTCCATGAATACATGCATAGAAATGATCACAGCTGAATTCAAACCATCAGCAGCTTTGTCCAGAGCATTTAAGAGATTTCATCACAAATATACTCAAAATACCTGCTTTCAAGAAAAATATTTTTTTTTTTTGTCTTTTAGTTTACTTTAGCCTCTTTTAGCTTCATTAGGGTAATTTCCTCTTTTTTTTATTTGGTGTGAATGTTGAATGGTTTGGCTGTTGGAGTGGTTAACAAATGTCTTGAGAAGCCAAAGCTTGTAAAGTATTTGAATAGGTAACAGGTCATGAAACTTTGTTTTCAAGGCTCCAAATACGGAACGCCTTCTAATTTGAAGTTCTGGCTGTAGATGGAAGTTCTTACAGGCACAGATGACTCAAAGAAGGGCAGGTCACCATCTATACATGAGCTGTGTTATTTTAATTTACTTTTAACCCAACTCACTGAATGAATTGGGCCTAAAAAGCTGCCATCAATAAAATAACTGTTATCAAGTTGTATGTCCTACCAGTAGTAAAACAAAAATTGAATAAAGCCTCACTCTCCCTAAAGCAACATTTTGAATTTTAATTTCTTTTTAGACTTTTGCATCCGTGTGTTAATTTTTCAATCAGAAATACCACTCTAGCAGTGATTTCAGTACTTAAGAAAACTGAGTTCTTGGGGCAAGTGGGTCACCCTCCTGGAGTCAAATGTAGAAATGCACAGATAGAGCTTTGCAAAAAGCTGGAGGGAACTTAATGCACTGAAGAGGAGGAGTCACACTGAACAAAAGCAGCTGATGAGCCTCAAGAGATATATTTCTGGAAATTGTCAATTGCCTTGGTGTGCAAACCAGGATGATACAGGTGTCTTTAGATGCAAGGCAGACTTACATACTAAGACTTTCCAGCAAGAAAAGTAATTTATGTTTTTTTTCTTCCCTGTAACTTTTTACTGGCCATGGTAGTCAGGGTTCTTTTAAGGTAATTTTAAAAAATAATTAATTAAGAGCTTTGAAGCACTAGTAAACCATTCCATTAGTGCCTTTGAATCATATCTAGGACTCAAATAATTTAAGAAAATATTAATGACTAAACCAGAAGTTGTAGTTATCCTTTTATTAACTGTGTTTGAGAGAAAAGGAAAACTTTGTATGCATATTGTTTTTGCTGATTAATGTTAGCCCTGACTCCATTGAAGAGACATCATTTTACTGGAGTTCTACAAGAATTTTATTTTCATATTTCTTTTTTAGTCAGATTAGGATTTCACTTTCACGTCACACAATTTTTTTTCATAGATCCGACATTCAATGTATGGAATGACTTTTCAAATCACATATGTAACATCTATTGTTATAGCAGTGCTTCAGTGAAGGCAGAGAATATTTTACATCTACTTTGAAGTTCCATTTATTAAGCATTCAAAAGTTAATCTGCATTCAAGTTATCTGAGTTCAGTGACCATTCTGTCCTCCACGCTTGATAGAAGATCTCCAAGAAAATCTGAGTTCTTCATACATGAGCTTTCTTGGCACTGCTTCATCCAATCTTGTTTGACAAACCTAAAAGATAGGATAGTGCAAACAATTTTTCATTCAGCCAATTTTTTTTTTCTAGCATAAAGAGAAACTTTGAAGAAGTTTAAATTTTAGAGTAGCAGAAGACTGAACACTTTTTTTTCCCCCTGAAGTTTTCACTTTAGAAGTCTTCTTTAATTTAAAAATAGAAACAAAAGACTTTTTTCAATATAAATAATTTTGAGTCAGAAATGAGAAATTTTCATCTTTCATGTGTATCAGAAAAATCAGACTTTAAATCAGTTGAAGGCATTATGTAATATTTTTTTCAGGCTAGTTGCTATATAACTCATATGTACCATCTTTACCATTTATGAATAGGCCAATTCTAAATGGCATTGTCAAAGCTCTAGAACAGAAAGCTGATCTTTTGCAACTGCCTCACTTTAATTTTGTATGAATATTATAGGAAAACACTGTGCTTTTCATTTGTTTTAAGAAGATATTCCTGAAAGGCTTTTTTTTCTCCTGGTAAGATAGGTAATATTTATATTCATAGTCATCTATATTTCTTTGTGGTTCAGTAACTAGTCCAGCAAGAATGTAATCAAAATGAACTGCTCTAGTGATAAAGTGTTTCTAATGATAATGTGCAAAGGTTTTCTATCAGCAAAATGTAAGTCCCTTGGGATCTGGAAACAACTTTTGAAATCAAAGGCTGAAAGACTGTGGAGACAGACAGCTGGAATCACTGCACCAGAAAATGTTTAATCTTTTGACCTCCGTGCAAATATTGAGTAAGATTAATTTTTTATTTTATCTGAAATTGAATCTAATCAGTTGGTCAGATGTAGTATTATGTTATTAATTCAGTATCAGGGCTGAAAATCCATTTCGGGAATTTGATTCATTTGGGAAATTTAGGGTTTCTTTTTATGGTGGAAGTAGAAATGTAGCTCCCACTGAAAGACAGTTTTACTTTTTTAACCACTCGCCAAATCTCAAATAGTAAGGCAAAACAATTCCTCCTACATAAACGGGGGGAAAAAAAAAAAAGAGAAAGAATGGAGTTGTCATTTTCATTTTCTTTTCTAGAATGTATTCTTATTCATAGCAACCATAAGAAGTTAATAAGAAGTTAATTTGTCCCTTGTTTACAGCAGTCAAACTCCAAAATATTTTTTTCAAACAGGGAATATATAAAGGTTATTCTCTTTTGTCTCTCCTTTGTATAATAGCATCTTGTTCCTTCTTAATTTTTTGCCCAGCCTGCTTTCAATCAGTCAAATCTTTACTATGTTTGGAGAAGTTGTATTCTGTTTGTGTTTAGCACATTGTTAGTAACATGCCAAGGGCAAGAGATTTTGGTTTCCCCTAATTTATAGTATGCTTTTGTTAGAGCAAATAAATAGTAAAAAAAGAGGATATTTTTGTTTCACATTTCCTTATGCTTTTCCCAAATTTTCTGACTATGCTTCTAAATATTTGTACTGGACAATGTGTGTCAAAATGAAGTAAAACTTGAAGCAGCTTAAGGCTTTTAGTATGTTCATGAGAAGGAGCTGCTTTCTTTTCTGACACTTTCATTATCAGAAACACTACAATTTCATAAAGATTCACAGATACTCCTTTCCAGTGAAATCCTCTTTCTGTGTTACTCCTAGAATGTACAATTTCCCATCCCATTCCATTTTTACATCTACAACCACATCTTAGCTTAACCTGATACCACAGTTACCCTGTCCACATACAAACCTTTTTGCTTCCACACTAACTTACTTGTATTGAAATAATACAAAGATACATCACACATAGGGAAGGGTTTAATTTTCTGAAAGGTGAAGCTGTACTTTGCCCCAGTAATGAATCTGTAAGCCCTGCCTTAACCACATTAGGTAACATGACCCTGCTATACCTTCCTCTAAGTTTTTTTTGTTTTAGAGAAGCATTCAGGGTTAGCAATGATTATAAAATCTTGCAACTGTAGTGTTAAATGATTTGTTTTATGCCATAAGTAAGTGGGATCTTTAGGGATGTCCATCTTAAAATTTTCATGTCAAAGCAGCAGGGTGACAAATTCCTTTGCTGAGAGTATGGTCAAACAATAGAACAGGAGTCACAGAACAGGCCTATCAGTTTTTAGAAGGGGTTTGGGCAATGGCATTTATGACATGCTTTAACTTTTGGTCAGTCCTGAAGTGGTCAGGCACTGGTCACACAAGATGATTGCTGTAGGCCCCTTCCAACTGAAAGTATTCTATTTTTCCATTCTATTTTAATCTAATCTAAATTTCTTTCCTTCTGGTGAGACAAGGAAACTCTTCCCTGCTTGTTTCTATCTGTCAGTGGCGCTGTTCTAGGTGCTGAAGCTTATAATACGAACTAAGAAGTTTGATGGTCTTTCATAATGCTCAAGGCATTTAACTTTCTCCTAATGCAGAAACAGAATGTGCAAGTTAGCTGTCACCTTTAAACTGCTTTTATTTCACTGGAGTTCTGGGCAGGCCCAGAGTTGGAGAGTCCCATGTGGTACTTTAGATAGCCCTGGAAACACACTGGCCTGTGAAAAGATCCAGCTCTGCAGCTGCCCTTTAGTTAGTCTTCCATTTGCCTTCCTCTCCCTGAGAACGCTTCAGTCCCCTCTGAAGGGCCTTGGAAGGCTTGGTGTCAGTATAGTGACCTGACTGGGACAAAAGGCAGTCTGCTGCTTCTGTGTGTGGGAGGACAGGAAAACCAGAAAGGTCACTAGCTATGCTCTTGGAAGCCTGGCCAGGTCAGTGTCATTACAAAGGGTTAAAAAACTTTCCAGGTATGAAAAAAAGAAAAACATAATTGAAGGCAACTTTGCTATTTTACTTGGAAGACACTTACTTTCCTCCTTTTGAAGTGTTCTTCATGGCTTATGAAGTGAAAGGAAGCACCCATAAATATACATTATTAGAAAATAATTGTCAGATCTTGTAAATCCTGGTTTGTCATTGCTTTGTATGCTGATTCTCAGAAATGGTTGTCAGCTGAACATTGCTGTCTTTAGAATTAATATATCATCAAGCTTTTTATTGACATGTACTTGAAAGGAGCCTTTGTACATTTTATCTCTTTTTCTCTCTTTAAGGGTATATTTCTTCCAAACAGGTTATCAGCTCTGGCAATTTATTTAGAAGTTCTGTTCCTGTTCCTCCCATTTTCTTTATTTTACTCTAATCTATTATTTGTGATGGGAAACAAGACTGCAGAGAATGAAGAGGCACTGTGACATATTTCTATTTAGACTAATTTCATATTAATGATAGTTCCTTACATATCTAACTATACACAATACATTACAACCTGTAGAAGAACAAGAGGATTTTCTTGTGAACCACAAATGCCAAGTAAATTTTGCACTAAATCAGTACTTTTTACATATATGCATGTATATAAAAAATAATGTCATGCTTTACGTAAGGTTTTGTACAAGTATTTCTGACAAAAGATACTTAATTTTAGAAGTGTTCAGCCCCATTATCTTCAGCCAAGATAATAAATGGTTTTATGGGTGGTGGCAGCAAGAACTCTCAGTCTTTAGTCTAGCTGGGAATCTAAGCAGTATAAATTCAGAGGAGTACTGTTAAGTTTTGTCATAGCACCACACAAAATTGTGGACCCATTTTTGTTGTGTTAGTAAGTTGTGACAGAAAGGCAGATCTTGGCTGTCATTTTGATGTAATGATTTACCTATATGATGGAAGGAAGAAAAGAGTGAGAAAGTTTGAAATACTGTTAGTGACTGGTTTCGTCTTCTTCAACATGACCCCTTATTAGGGATAGCTGTCAGGTTGAGAGCATGTCAGCTGTGATGGCTGGAAGTGTATAGATATGAAGTTCTTTAGTAGACACTGTGGCTGCAGACCAATATTCAGAAGAAAACTCAAACAAAACCTCACAGATTTTAGGCTAGCAAATCTCCAGGACTAAAGTCCTGATATGGTTGATCATCTACTGTGGCTGATTCACTAATACTTTGTTATATTTCTTGGCGAGATGATAGCCTGCTGTTTAACCAACTTTTTCTGGGTTGGCACCATTCTTGCACCTTTTGATTTTGGTTCTTAGGCCCACACACCATACTGGGTGGTTAGAATGGGCTTTTCAGTCAAGTTTCAGTGTTCTAAGTTGTGCTTCAGCCAGATTGGATGGTATTCATGTTGAGCTAATGCTGATAAATTTATAAAATCTTAAAGATGGTGAAAGTTATTTTCCCTTTTGCCACAAGAATCCAGACCTTGTGATGTGATTCATCACTGTATGTATGCCAACAAAATTGTTGGATTGTTTGCTGCAAGCACATTACATTTTTTACTGGATAGGCTCAGAATAATTCTCCTTTGAGGGTCTGAGCTTCAGGGACAGTATTATGTTAAGTGAGCATCTTTGCTTATGATAGACTTAGAAATAAGCAATGTAATTATATCTTTAACAAAAGCAGGAAAAATAGAAAAGTAAACTCAATTAGGTATGTGCTTCTTCAGGTTGAGTGAAATGAGTTAACAGTAAATTACTTTTGCAATTTTGTTAGTACCAATGGTTCATACTATTATACTCACTGTTTTTACTTCCTTAAAAATTAAAGTGCTTCATTTTCCTCCCTTTTATGCATTTCCCCCTTTTATGCATCTATATAACCATATATAGACACGTTTTTGAAATCCTAAAATGGAAGTAGTAATTTCAAAAAGGTCAATAGTTACCTACAGAAAAGGTTTCCATGGATTTAACTTAGACTCTAATTTTGTGTTGGATGTGCTTCCTCTGTATTTAACAGAATTCATAATTCATTAATTCTAATAACATTATCTTTAAGAGTAAAAGTGAGGCAAGTTTTTGCAGCGCTAGAGAAAATATCTTTTAATTGCTAGCATAACTAGAAAAGTTAGATAAGCTTCTAAGCATGTAAGACCTCTTTGCAAGTCTGAAATAAAAGCAGCAAACTTCAAATGTAAATTAAGAAATTGTCATGAGATTAATAACATTTGTTAAACACAATCCATTGTCTTTTCTTTCAGATGATCTAATTGATTTAACTGAATTTTAAATTAATCAGAGTCATCTTGGTATTCATTAACTCTAATTCTATTGTGGTTAGAAAGACTTACAATTTTATGCTGTGAATATTACAAAGCCATGTATGCATACTTATTTCATTATAGGAAAGTTTGCTGTTAATGAAATAATTTACACAATATTGTAATACATATTTAAAGTCTTGAGCATGAGTAGTCCTCTCAAACCATGTGTGGGACTACACATTATTAAACCGAGGTCCTTGCATATTAGTTACTGTGATAAATGCTAACCTAAAGTAAGGTTGTAACTTTTTCAGATTGCCTGTCTCCATTTCTAGGTCTGATGTCAAACAGCTGTGGGTTAATGAAAATATTGGCTTATGATTTGAATGGTTTCAAAGCATGTTTCACTGTCAGAATACCTTCCATTGAATGTTATGTAGCTCCATGCAGTGTTTGCTGAGAGCTGTTCCTTGAACAGTACTCAGAACTACTTTTGGATGTATATTTGAATTTCTTATATGTGAATTGTTCTGCCTATCCTGTACTCAAAGGTGTTCCCCAAAGAAAACTTCTGTCCTTATGTTAAACATGGTTTTTCCCTGTTCTGCCCTCTCATTTTGTAATTTAATTCATTCTCTGTTACTGAATATTCTGAGAGGCAAACAGTATATAACATTGTCTGTGATTAATATTTTCCTTTTAATGCTTGATAACTGTGGAAGTGTAGGAAAAGACCTAAACCACTTAGAAACTAATTCCCTTGAATGTCACAGCAGTATATTGCATAAAAAATGTATTCAATTCAAAAATTGCCAATCAAAGAGGGGAACATAAACTTTTGTTTTTAGTCTCCAAATTCTTTCTGATGTTATATGTATTTTCTTAGGCTTTCTAATGTCTTTATGATCCACAGGCTTCAGACTATGAATCCACCTTGGTCCTGCATTTTTTTGCAGGATGCTAAGTATGCCAAACTTTAAAAATATTTTGAGGCAGAATTTTGAGTGCTTTCCTGGCCCGCACTTCGTGTATTACAGTGTTTTAATGAGATGGCTAAACACAATCTGTGATACTGATTTTTGTGAGATCCTACAATCTACTTAAAAAGTACATTTATGATTAACTTGATGGCATTTGTACGTCTGAGTTAAAGAAGTAGCTGCAAGTTCTCCAAGTATTTTAAGTTAGATAGTGAGACAATTCCTTATTTAAACATTATGTTTAATGAGAGAAACTGCACATTTCTTTTAAATTTATACCTTGCAATGCCCATAACTTTATTTTACATAGTGCAAAATCAGTGAAGCTAATATTCTCCAGCCTGTAGCTATTGAGGAAAATATGTTTTATAAGACATTTTCAATCCCTCTGTCTGAAATAGCTGAGCCTGTGGCAGTAACACATACTTAAAACCAGCCTTGCCTCCCTGTCCGCCAGTGTGACTACCACCTCTGACTTTTAAGATGGTCCTGTAGCTTCTTGCTGTACAGCTTCCTTGTTGCCCAGGAAGGGTGGAATGAATTTATGTGAAAGTTTGTATGACCCCATGCTAAGTGGAAGGTCAGACCATGGTCTTTTCTAAGAAAGAAGGTAAAATCTGTGTCTTACTTTTAATACTGTTGATGGGTTCAGCAACATGCTTTGTTTGGGGTTACAGTACAGTGGCAAAGATAAGATCAGTCTTTGTAGCTGTATGTGGTTATGATGGGGGTGTGTGTTCAACAGAAGGGCATGATCAAGGAAGACCTTTTGTCACTCCTAATTTCTCATGTGTGTATGTATGTGTGTGTGTGTGTGTGTGTGTGTGTGTGTAGGCATTAAGACATGTATCCTGCAGGATGCACAGTTCTGCAGTCTCTCATGAACCTGTTGCAAATTACATCATTTTCTGCCAAAGGCTGGATTTGGTTGGAAGGGTGTTCCAGATTTTTATGAAAGGAGATGCGGTGGATATTATGAGAAGTGACAAAATAATGGTTAAAATGCACTTGCATTTGGGTTTGAAGCAGATAAGAATTATGTTCTATGTGAGCAATGAAAAGAAAAAATATCTTGCAGTAATATTGAAATCTAAATCAGGTGCAAAGATGAACATAGAAGTGTTTCATTGTTCCATACATTTTGCTTAATTGTGTTTGTTGAAAGGATATCATTTTCTTTTTAAATCATAGGCTTTAAAAGAGCACTGGTAACTTTTTTTCAGAGATTTAACCTTTAGAGTTTTTAAGTGCTTTAGTAATAATCTCAACTTTCCCCCTGTTATTTAGGAAAATTATAAAATTACAGATTTTTAAAATAGCTCTGTACACCTCCACAGCATTGAGCTGTCTATGTGGGCCTAATGTTCAAGTAGCTGAGTTGAGTTTGGTACAAAGGTTGCTGAAGGAGGCTGAAGAAAGCCTTCTTTCAACAGGCTTTCCATTATCTTGCTCGAAGCAGCAAGATAATGTCACATGCTGTAACATGCACTCTCATCACCTATTGAAAGCTAACACAGAACTTCATTGCAGTTGGTACAAGAAAAAAAATCACTCTGTTCTTCAGTGTTGCCTGTTGTCGTGATCTGCAGATAGCTGCACAGCCATGACCTGCCAACACATGATGAATATTGCTTTCATATATGGCTATGAGCAACTAAATCGCATCTCAGTTTGTTTCAGTGTGTGCAAACAGAGGTGTGAGGACAAAAGCTGAACTTTCACAGGGGCAAACTGGCAGCTGGGGTTAAGGAGAATCTTCTGTTCTCCTAGGTGTCGCAGCTTGTCAGTGCTTCTGGGTCTCATATCAACATGATGTGTGCCCCTTGGTCAGCCTTTGTCTATCTGTAACCTCAGATATGAAGTTATACATATCTGTGTCTCATTCAGAAGCACTTAGGAGAGAAACATAGGTAGCTGCGCTTTTAAACAGTGATACTGAGGTTTGGTTCTGTTATCGGTTGACATTATGCAACACGTGTCAGTCGTAAAGCTTCTATTTTAAAAAGCTTGGGAGTTATACTAGATTTTCAGTGAAAAGTAGACCTGTTTAATAATCAAGTTTAAAAATCATAGTCTTAGAGGGGCTTCCGAGCTTGCTTCATCATATGAAGATTTAGAAAAACCTACCTTTTAATCTTGGTTTCAGATGGAGCTACAGTCTATTTGATGGAACATAAACACAGTGTGTTCAGCAGTATTTATCACGGATTTCGGTTCCCTGTGTTTTTCAAAGCAGTTCACACACAACAGGAGTAGTGTTGCCCATACTGAATGGAGGATACGAACATCTTTGGTTCAGAAAAATCTGGTCTTGTCTTGCTGAGGCTCCTTAGGATAACTTGTTTGTGCAGGAAGCATTCTTAAAATTCTTCTGGTGTACTCTGTGTTTCAATAATGAGATGACTGTGAAAAAATATATCCTTCTTAATTAACAACATTATTAATTAGGAAAAATAAATGTTTTAATGGGATACTTGATCGGTGTAGCCATTAGTAATGCCAGAGGTTAAGTCCCTTTTAGGGCTTCAGATCCTTGATATTAATCTTATAGGCAGTGTTTTTAAAGTAGTAGTACCTTTTCTGCAAAAGTTTTTCAAGACATAAAAAATATAACCTAAGCCTTTCAAACAGCTCTGTGACAGAAAAAAATATCGCCATAGCAGCTGAAAAACCAACTACAAATATACGGAGTTCTTAAATGATGGATTTAATTCCCTCAAGACTAAACTTCATTATTTATCTACAGTGTAGGTGCTGCATCCCTAACAGTAACCTCAGCTACCTACCAGCACGTAAACTGCAATCTGATGGACATGGTTCTGTGGAATCTGCACTAATTATGCCTGCAAATGGGTGTTGCAACTCAGTCTGTTTGGTGCATTTTAAATTTTTTTTTGTTCAGAAAAATTGGATACTGAGAGAAATAACTGAGCTTCAGTTACTGAAGCAAAATTGTTACTTTTATAATGATACTTTTTTTGATATAATGGACTTTTTTTGATGCCATACGCAATCTTGAAAGATAGATGATTCAGAACCAGAGGATCCAAAATGTTTAGAAATTAGACTTCTAAATCTTTAAATGTATCCCTGATGAGAATATAACACAGCTCAAAAAATCATTGAAACCAGTCTTGCTTTTATCCTGTCTATTAGATACAGGCAAAAAACATGCTTGAAGCAGTAACAAAAGGACCCAAAAATTATTTCCTGTTAATATAGGAAGACAAATATGACAAGTAAGTGGAACACATAAAATCTCTGGTCCTTTCTTGGTCACATCTTATAGCAGAAATAAGACTTTAAAATAACTTTTATTTCTTAACTAGTCACAGATAAATTTAATTTTGGGCTTGCTCTTAAGAGTTCAAAAATGTCCATAACACCATAATTCACCTACGTGCTAAAGACAGTGATTTTGTGCCAGCAGAATACAGCATTAGCAAGCTATTAAAACCTTTTAAAATGAGCTGTTGAAAGCTTGAAGAATCTGCTGACTTAATGAACTCAAACAATACATTTATACTGGGAAGCATTAGGGTTATTAATAAAAATTGGAATTGTTTGATGTTGTCCTGCTGGTTGTGCATAAAGTCACAATTCCAGTAAAGCAAACCAAATTACTCTGGATAAAATTTTATCAGAGTACGAGGGAACCATGGGAGCAGCAATGAAACAAACATGGACTGGTTTAAAAGGGGAAATGAAGAACAGTGAAAATAAGATAGTGGTGTAAAAAGGAAATGACTAATAAGACAGCTAATAAAACAGCTAATGACCATACCAATGGTCAGTATCACAAAGTCACAGAATATGCTGAGTTGGAAGGGACCCAGAAGGATCACCGAGTCCAACCCTTAGTCCTGTGCAGGACTATCCCCAAGACTCACACAGTTTAAAGGCAGCAAGAAAACACTAAATAAAAACCAGCTACAAATGAAACCCAGTCCCTGGTCACAGCCAGCGTGGCTTCATGAGAAAAAAGTCCTGCTTATCAACCCTGATTTCCTTTCATGACAAGGTAACCCACCCAGCTGATCAAGGGAAGCCAGCTGATGCAGTCTTTTGGGATTTCAGTAAAGCTTTCGATACTGTCTCTCACGGGACAAAATGTCCAGCACAGCTGGATAAACACATCAGGTGGGTGAGCAATTGGCTCACGGGTTGAGCACAGAGGGTA
>JAWWEU010000158.1:285165-315463 GCA_035583155.1 Acropternis orthonyx | reverse complement strand
TGGCAGTGTTCAGCTGGGCTTAGCTGGGCTGGGCTGTGGTTGGCAGTGTTCAGCTGGGCTTAGCTGGGCTGGGCTGTGGTTGGCAGTGTTCAGCTGGGCTTAGCTGGGCTGGGCTGTAGTTGGCAGTGTTCAGCTGGGCTTAGCTGGGCTCCGCCTGGCTCCAGTTGTGCCCTGCTCACATTCTGCTCTACTCAGCCCACCTCAGCTCCACTTGGCTTTGCTGTGTCCCCCTTCTTGGGCTTAACTCAGAAACAGCTCTTAAAAGATTATAGAAGATGACAGGGAAATTGCTATGAACATAATTTTTAAATAGCTGATTTTTTTGGTATGGTTATTTAATATAATATAAAGTATGTTAACTCTTACTCAGTTACTGCTGGAATTTCTTTCAGATGTCATTACTGTTTTTTGTAGACTGTACACTGTTACTCAGTTCAGAAATGCCAGAACATAAATGGCTTCTGCAGCCCTACTTGCAGATCCTGTATAGCACATCCTGTTACATTTAATCAGCTCTCTTTTGATTGAGTGTAGAAGAATTTACAAACTCAGAGGAGTGAACATGGACTATTCAGTGAAAGTGACAGAATTCTTTTTAGCACTATCTAATACATTTTTTCCCAATGTTTTTGAAACAGCTGAAGCACATTTTTTTTTTGGTTTGTTTGTATTGAACTCAGCAAAAGAAAAGAAGTCTAGGGCACATGTCTGCCATAAAAACTGATGGAGATAGTCGAAAGTTAATGAAACTCAAAATTGTTGGCTGTGTAACTAGAAAGTTTTAGACATCAATTTATTTTGTATTGGTGTATTTTGTAATTAATCTCTGGTGTTGAATCCTTTTTGAAAGATACACATAGCATTGCTGCTATTTCCTGCAAGCTGTGATAGGGACAACAACATAACAAGGCAAGGGGCATGAGAGGGTAGATGTTAGAAACAATGTTCTCCCTCCTGCAATATTCAGTAGCACTGCTTTCACCTGGAGTTGTCAGTGCTTGTAATTAGATTGAGCCATATCTTAGTAATTCTATTGCCAGAGTATGACCGCAGGGATGAAACTGGAAGAAGTCAATGTGTATGCACTTTTTTTTAACTGGAACAAATACTTATTATACTCTAGATATTTATACAGTTTTCTTCATGGGCACCTATACTGCAGTATACAATCTACAACATAAAGAAGGGGTGTGTTCTTTCATTACTCTGTGCAAAAACCAACCAACCAACCAACCAAAAAAAACTTCCCTGATTTTTTTCTTATAGTAAGTAACTAAGTAACTTAGCCTTTCTCCCATTTGCTGACAGAAGAAAAGGGTTGGTGGAAAGAGAAGCTGAAATGCTAAGAAGTAGTTTATAACTGAGGTAAACTATAGGTTAAGTTTAGAATTATTTCTGGAATTACAAACAGAATTTACAAAAAAGAAGATGAAGAAAGAATTAAAAGAATGAGGGTTCACAGATTTGACAATAAAAGGGGGCTAATAACACAGTTTTACAGTACAGATTCTGTCAAACCTATGAACTATGCAGTTGATTATTTGTATTCTCTCTCACCAAGTATTTATACTCAGTTATGCTTTTTCAGTAGAATACTCCCACACTGGCTTGGAATTTTTTTTCAGTTATGTGGATTTTTGTTTGTGTGTTTTATTTTGAACCTGACATATTTTATGTTTCCTTTGGTAAAAGTTTATTTGCATTTAACTATTTTCAGCCATTAAACCTGTTGTTTTTATACTTGTATTTAAAAATGCACAGTTTCTTTTACCCCACAATGCTTTACTCTCTGTGTCATGTGTACACCTTAACCTGCCTGGCCACAAGCAGCATTACCTGCTTAAGTCTGAAAGCAGTTGCAGGATTCCACTTTCTGCAAAAGGACTATCCATTCTGCACAATGCACTAAAATCTATGTTTACAATGTACCGTGCTTTAAACTTCTGCTATATTTTTCATCTGTGCAAAACTGTCAATTACCGTCTGCTTTGATCTCTCTCATCTTAATTTTGCAAAATGTGAAAATGTTCACAGAGCTTTTTTCCTGTTTATCACCAAAAAATATTAAACTTTATTATTTTTATACTCATCTTCAAAGTTTATAATATTTTTATTTTTTTCTGCCATCTCTTTCATTGCACCAGTCCATCTGTAAAGTATCTACTAATTCTACCCCAAAAAAAAATTTGGATTTTTTTTGAGATCACTAGTTGTATTCTTCAGTACACTCAGGTATAATTCATAGCTGAATATTATCCCTCCAAAAATCTCTTCTGGCGTGAATTCAATTTTTTAATGAGTTTCACTGCGGCACTTTTCCCATGGAAGTATAAGCCTTAGCCAAGACATTGTCCTCAGTACCTTCTGCCTACCAGCAGTTGTCTGCTGAAGTTTTGCAGGCATCAGATTTTCAGCTGAATATAATCAACCTACTTGCATGTTTCTTTTGAATTGGAACCACAGGACCAAGAGCTTGGCATTTGTTATAAACCACAGCTAGGTCTGTCTGTGTAAATGAAATCTGGGGACAGAGTAGGGAGAGAGTGACCAAATAAGCGACTCCTTTCTTTGTAAGTGGGTAAATGGCTATGCACTGTTCAGGGCAAGAACTGAAGCAGCACCATGCCCATGATGTATATGTAATTAACCACTGATTCCTAATTTTGGATCAGTTTCTGGAATTGAAATACAAATTGAAGTAATCTGCAGGTTGCTTGTTTTGTTGTCCAGTTCTCGTACAGAACTAAATTCCAGGTGGATTTGCACACACGTATGAGGAATATTTTGTTTTTACTACTCTATTGACTGAGGAGCTCTTTCAAACTCTGAGTTGCTCTGTACAATGCATTATCCTATTTACCAGAAGCAGATCTCATACAGATTTTATATACTGTTCTGCAAAGATGTATTCAGAAAGCTGAGGAAAAACAGAACTTTGTGTTCGTATTCCTGTTGACTTCTTTGTTAAGTGCACAAAATAACACATCTTAGGTATGTCTTTTATCTTACCTGTCCATCTTTATTGTTGCATCAGTTACAATCAGAATTAGGTCTTAGGACCCCATTTTTAACTCGTTGACTTCTAACCTGACCCACCATGACAGAATACAGAATGTGAATAAAGACATTTCACAATTCATCTTTCTCATTGAGGAGCTGTGTGCTATCAGACTTTTCATCTCCTAAGGTGAATAAGGAATGGAGGCACTTGGATATACAAACGAAAGAAGGCCCCAGCATCCTGAGTTTTATGTCTTCCTGGGCTGTTTACTCCAGCTGTTTCCTCTTTTGTTTGGCTAGCAAATAAATATGATAACCTAGATCAAAACCCTTGATGCCTATTCATTTTATACTTGGTGCATTTAAGCCCTTTCTTGCTCTATTAAAAGGCGATATTGCACTGTCTTCCTTTTCTGTAACCTCATTATGTTGTTGCTAAATCAACTCAATTTTACCAGTGCCAGTCTCCTGAGGCTGCTGTGAGAAAGCATTTTCTGAAGAATTCCAAGAATGAGGCCTGGGGAATAGGCTGCTTTGATGAGGACATACAGCCTTCCGGAGATCTAATAAGTTGTTGGGTTTGGGGGAGAAAATAGAGTGTTTTGTTGGTTTTCTAATGTTATTTGGCAGATATGTTTACAACAGCTTTGAAGATCTTCCAGACTAGTCAGCAGCCTTCTGAAGCTTTCTAATTCCCATGTTCAATTAAGGACAAAAATATTTTGCTTTATTTGCATGCAACTGTTATTGATTAGCCAGGCACCAATTTAATTCTGTTAAAATTAGACTTTATCTTATGTAAGATCAGATATTCATGGAAATATACTTTATAAAAGGTATTGCATAAAGCTCTAGAATGTAATCAATATTTAAAGCTATTTACTTTTCTTAACCGTGCTTTTAATGGTAAGTAGATCCCCGTCGCAAAAAAAAAAAAAAAAAAAAAAGGCACTCTGCTCGTTTTAACTGTTCCTTACTTTAAAACGGTATTTCTCCCACCTTTGTCAGTACAGATCAAAAGTATTGGCTGTTATTTACAAATAACAATAGACACTTCAAAATGTCTAAAGTACATCTCGCTAACATGGATAATGTCAGGAAGGTGTATAATTTTGTTTCTCAGAGTGATCATCAGCTAGTCTCGTGTTTTGTACAATGAACAGTATTCTTTAGCATTTTAGATTTGGTACGAGTCTTGCCTTACTTAAGTGGTGCTAAAACCAACATATTGTATTTAACTTGATTACAGTTTTTGCAGGAAAAAAAAAGAAAAAGGATTTTTCCTTTCCATTTTGATGTTTTTAAAAATGTATAAATGAAAATCTGTTTTATTAAAAGTGATTTCCTTATGGAGACAATAAGAAAATTAAGTCTTAAAGCAGTTCTCAATCAGATATATGGAAAGGATAGACTTGTAGCCTGTATTAGATAATCAAGAAAATTGGATGAAGTAGTAAAAGGTAAGGATGTGAAAATTGCTATTTTCAAGAATTAGCTGAATCATAATGACTCCAAAGTAGGTAATGTGGTTGGTGCTGGGTGGGAGTATTAACAGTTCTTAATGTGTGTACATGGCAATCCATGTTGTATAGGGGCCTAAAAGACTGAGAGCTATTGAGGCCGATACATAGCCCCAGCGTAATAGAAACCTTCCTTTTTTCCTGGTGCTGTGTGTATAAGGTATAACAGACTGCTTAGAGATTTCATGAGATAAATATCTTTATTTCCCCCCTAGATCCCAAAATAGATTTCTAATCTTTGTTCCATATAATGGACCTTAACTATCATAATATCATAGAATGGTTTGGGTTGAAAGGGATCTTAAAGTTAAGCTCTTTCCAACCCCCCTGCTGTGGGTAGGGACACTTTCCACTGAACCAGGTTGCTCAAACCCATCCAACCTGGCTTTGAACTTTGCCAGGGATGGGGTAACCACAATATTTCTGGGCAACCTGTTCAAGTGTCTCACTACCTGCTCAGTAAAGAATTTCTTCCTAACATCTAGTTTAAATGTCTCAGCATTTAGTTTAAAACCATTCCGCTTTGTCCTATCTGCTTGTGTAAAATGTCACTTTTCCTCAATTTGTAATAACTTTTCTGCAGTTTGTAGATACATAGAATCATAGAATATCCTGAGTTGGAAGGGACCCATAAGGATCATTGAAATCCACTTGCTGGCCTTGCCCCAAGAATCACACCATGTGCCTGAGAGTGTTGTCCAAACACTACCTGAACTCTGGCAGGCTGTGACCACTTCCCTGGGGAGCTTGCTCTGGTGCCTAACCACCTCTGGGTGAAGAACCGTTACCTAATAGCTAACCTGAACCTCTCCTGGCACAGCTTCATGCCATTGCCTCAGGTCCTGTCACTGGTCACCAGAGAGGAGAGATTAGTGCCTGCCCCTTCAGTTCCTCTCATGTGGAAGTTGTAGACTGCTATGAGGTCTCCCCTCAGTCTCCTCTTCAGACTGAACAAGCCAGATGACCTCAGCTGCTCCTCGTATGGCTTCCCATAGGCTCTTCACCATCTTTGTAGCCCTCCTTTGTATACCTTCTAATACTGCAGCACTCAAAATTGCACATGGTACTCAAGATCAGGCTGCACCAGTGCAGAGTAGAGAAGGACAATTATCTCCTTCAACTGCCAGGTGATGATCTGCTTGATGCACCCTAGGACACAGCCCTCCTGGCTGCTGGGGCACACTGCTGGCTCATATTCCACTTGGCACTATCCAGGACCCCCAGTTCCTCTCCTGCAGCACTGCTTTCAAGCCTCTTCTTCCCAGTCTGTATATACATCCAGGGGTTGCCCCATTCCAGGTGCAGAATCCAGAACTTTCTCTTTTTAAACTTCATACGGTTGGTGATTTCCCATCCTTCTATTTTTATCAAGGTCTCTCTGCAGGGCCTTTCTACCTTTGAGGGAGTCAACAGCTCCTCCCAATTTAGTGTTGGTGGCAAACTTAGTATACCTTCCAGTGCTGCACCCAAGTCCTTTACAATGGTGTTGCAGATCCTGCACAAGTCCAGGGTCAACTGGGAGTTGATCATTCTCACAGCCATGGTCCTCCAGCTCAGAACACTGGGACCCCCTTTGTCATCAGTATTGAAGACAGAGGCAAAGAAAGATTACACATCTCTGCCTTGCTGTGTCAGTGAAAAAGGTTTATACTTTCTAATTTTATTCTCTCATCCTATCAGTTAATTATGTAATTTCTATCAAGGTGAAAGTTTTCAAAGGAGTAGACTTGACTTTAATTTTACAGCCGATCATTACAGGACTTATCCTGATAGACACCATATGGGAGCAGGGCCAATCTCATGCTGTGCTTAGAAGGAGAGGTTTGAGCAGCTTGCAAGCAATTCTTTAATTCCGGCCATTGAATTTCCTGCTGCTTCCACAAGGAAATAGGTCTTTGTTTCACTGGCCTGAGTGTGAGAGGTAATTATTGGAAGTAATGTAATTTCTCATTCTCCATAAAAGCGCTGCAGTAGGTGTGCTTGGGGGTTTTCTTGTTACTTTGTTTTTTACTCTGCATTTGGTATAGCTGTGGCAAAAATAAGACCACAACTGTTGGAAAAAAGGTTATAATCCAAGTTGCAGAACCAGAGAATTCTGCTTGAAAATACAATTTAAATGAAAGGGATATTTTCAGTGTTCTTTAAATCCTTAGATTTTGTTGCACTGTTGGTTTGTTTCCCTTGGCGCACCCCTTGGTGAAGGTGATGTCTCTAGAGAGTAAATAGAGTTCCAAATTAATGGGGATATCAAATGCCATCCCAAACACAAATATAAAACTTAACTCATGAGGTTTTTTTTCCAGTAGAGTTCTCTAGGGATCACTTTTAACCCTAGCTGGTATTTTCAGTAGTGACCTGGAAGTAAAAGTGAAATTATCACTGCACTAGCTTACAGAGGTCATGAGTATCGAATATCTTACTAAACTGAGTGCTGGCCAACAACAAGAATTTCAGCACAGAAGTTGGAACTTTTCCTGGGAAACAGTGTCTCAGGGATTTTTATTTTTGCAAGGGACAGCTGTTTATAAATGAAATGATTGTCCATGGAAGGCCTGTAGCCAAAACAACTAATGGAACTTCTGATATTTTGATTTTGTGGCTGCTTACAGTGCTTGTGGAATGTTGAGTGCTGCTCTATTGTCAAGTCAGAGAAAAAAAGTTGAAATATTGATAGGGTTCCATTAAGCCTTCCTTATAATGTTATACTGAAGTCCTTTTGAAATAGCTCATCAGAAAAATAAATTAAAAAAATTAAAGTGGTCATCTGGTATAAAAATCTATGGACTATTTAAGTACAGTAATAGCTTTCTCTTGATCTGATTGCTAGGGTACTATAAAATAAAAATTGGAAACCGAAGCTTGCGCAAAAGGTTACATACTATTTACAAGATTTGTGGGGGAAAGTTCACTGTCTCTGAACTCTGTTATACCAAGTTGGAATGTTTAAGTCACTACTTGAATTAACCAGATGTTTTTTAAAGTCTTGCTGTGTGTGTGTCTCTGTGTCTGTTTTCTTGGAGAACTTTCAGATAATCCCATAAATTCCTTTGTTTTTCATCCGCTATAATTCTGGATTGAAGGTTGTTTCTCATGTATCTATCTTGAGAGAAAAAAAAAAAGTTAGCATAAGTATAGGTATTTACAATTAACTTGATTGTATATGTTCTTCTTGTCACAATTCTTATAACTGCAGAAGGTGGAAGTAAAATTATATTATTTAATAGAAGCAGTCTTTAAAGACATGATTGATTTAAAAAAGTGAGGTTTCATGTTATCAGTGTTATTTGTGTAGTGGAATGATATTGTAAAAATACCATCATGATGACTTAACCGTCATTCAGGATGTAATTATTTGCCAGCCTAGGAGTTATACTCATCCAAGGGGCTGATTTAAAACTTTCAATAAAAATAATATTGAACTTGATGATCTGTGGTTGCATTTGATGGTCTTAAAGGTCTTTTCCAACTTGATTGTATGATTCTCTGTTGACCTGTATACGTCATAATGTAAAAGGCACTTAAAGTGATCTGAAAAATACACTTAGAAAATTTGACTTCAGAAGCTTTCATGATAGTGTTGAAGAGAAACGGGGTTCATCCTCGTAGGCTGTTTTCAGCCACATTTAGTGCGTGTTTTGTGTTTTCTTTTTCTTCTCCAGAAAAGGGTCAATTAATTTTTTCCAGCTATGATAAGACTTTTTAAGAGTGTTAATATAATAACAGTACTTGATGCTGTGGTGTTTTTTTTTTTTTTTCCTGTAGGAATATAAAATGGAAATAGAGGTTATCTAGTTTGATTCAATGTTTTATATTTAAAAGAAAAGTATGGATGACTGATTGAAATACAGGTCTAATATGTGAAACTGAATACCCTTTGTATGTGTTGAAGTCTTAAAAATAGATAAGAAACAGAATAAGTTATTATTCATTATTAAGTATCTCTTAGTTAAGATTTTTCAGAATTAATAGACTAATTATCCTACATTAGGGTTTTCTTGCAGAATGCAGCTGCCAATCAGAGTGAGCTTATTCTGTAACAGTATCTGTTAGAACCATTGAGTATTGAAAACTAAATGGTCTTCCAAACTGAGCTTTCACACTTGACACTGTAAAAATGTTTTCACTTTTAACTTATATGTAATGCAAAATGTTGCAAGCTTTTCTTCATAATTTATGTGATTAAAGATTGTGATTGTGATGATGCCATTGACAAAAACATTTGAGATTTATCAGGTTCTCAGTCTATTTAATGTGTTTTATGAATGACATTTTGTTTTAGGTAGTGATGTGCATTATGTGAAGGCAAAGGCTTTACACAAGTTTTTTTTACAATTAAGAAGGTATTTTTTCAGTCAGACTTGTGATGACATGAGTGTAGACACCCAGAATAAAAGGGGCTAGTGTGTGTATCTCAAATACCAACAGCTAAGTGGTCATCAAGCCAACCAAGAATTGTTCCCTTCCCTTGTGGTGTGGGGTGCTGCAATGAGTAGTTGTGAGACCTATGCCATATAGCATATCTCTACAAAGCTGATGCTATCAATTGGATTCATGTAGTACTCAAGGAGTAGTAGCTACTCCTTTTATATGCTAAAGTTTATGCTGGATTAAATCAGGAATAGTTACTGGGTTGTTCTTTTTGAGATTAGCACTGGTCCAGCCTTGCTTACAGCACTGAGTTAACAATGCATATGGACTAGCTGTCAAACTTTCCTCATCTAAAACTAGAAGAAAATGAAAGGCAATTCTTTTTCTTAATAGTACTGAAATGATCAACTCTGTGTTTCACAGAATGAGAAAAAAACCCACTTTTTCTTTATGTGTCTCATGGCCAAAATCTGTAGCAATCTGAGAGTTGACATCGTCTGGAGTCTTTCTAGATTGGCATAATGTTGAACATGCATCCAATTGTGCATTCCAGTTTAACAATTAGAAAAGCTCTTCATATTCTAGCTCCATCTTTCCTGGCTGCTCTGCCAGGAAGCTATGAGATGTAGTACAGCTGTCCTGGCTTTGAGCCATGTAGGGATTTGCCTCAATAGCAGGAATCCCCAGCATCCCCCTGGAAAGAAGGCTTTCCAAGACAGAAGTGCTAAAATAAAAAAGGCAAGATCTGATTAAACCACAAACTTTAATGACCTTTTTTGCCAATTTAAGAAATTTCTATATTCATGCTATAATCATTTCCATGCTCATGCTAACTTCCAGAGGAATATTTTGTAGGGAAAGTTCTAATAGAAAATACAGTTCTAATAGAAAAACAAGTGTATTCTTTTTTTCCCCTTTTTTTGCTAAGTATGCCTACTATTGCAGATCCAAATATTGCCTGAACAAGCAAGGTCTGTGGAGCAAGGTTCTAGTTGGAAAGAAACAGTCTAGAAAACACCCCTGTGGTGAAGTGAGGAAGCAATAAAAACAATTTCAGTAAATCAGTTTAGTGACACAGTTGATGATGTCAGCCACAAGCTGTTTGTGTGCCAGAGCTGAGTAGGCATTGACTGCAACAGCAAATACCACCAAAACTTCCCTATCACTAAACAGGACTCTGACACAGTAGCAGAGAATGAATTAACTTGTTAAATTCTAATCGTGAAGGTCAAACCGCTAGTGTAACAGCAAATCTGCTCTGAGGTTACTTCACTGTGACTCACTTTCTTCAAGCAGAAGCAGCACAGTATTAAGGAATCTGTTTGAAATGACACAGGGGAATACACAGAGCAAAAGGGAATAATTTTCTTGTAAATTGAGACAGTGCCTCATAAAAAAAAATTAGATTCTTTTTTCTACACATATCAGTTAAATTGTGGTTAAAATTGAATGAAAGTGTGTTATTTGCATTACCATAAATTTCATAGATAATAGTGATTCATCATGCTACACAGTGACTCCAGTATAGATGCAAGAAACATTCCTTTTTGGCAACATAAAATAATTGTGCGGCGGGGTTCATAGTTACTGACAGCCTATAACTGCTTAAGAAATTGGTCATTAAAGCCATCCAGAACAATTACAAAGTACATCTCTTTATATATAAATCTATATGTCCCACTGCTGTGTCTAACTGCTGTAGTTTTTTGTCTAATAAACATGTCCATTTAGGAAGAACTACAAAGGTGACTTACTAGAAACCGTGGGAGTAGCACAACAGACATATTATGTGGCATTGCTCTGCTCTGAACGGCGTTGTCAGTGCTCCAGCCAATGGCCTCTGCATGCTCTGCTGGCACACACCGTCCACCTCATTAAGCAGCAGAGCCCTTTCGGTTCGTACTTATTTAAAAAACCTGTGGCACCTTCTGAGGCAACAGAGGATTACCTCTGTCTGCCTTAACATCCTACTAAATACTTAATCTGTCTGACCAAGAACAGTATGCTGTGTGCAGAAGAACTGTCCTTGGTCTACTAATGCAGTTCTTGGTAAGAGAAACACTTAGAATGAAGCATGTTTTGTGAGCTCGGGGAAATTTTTAAGTGAAAAGCCCTTTTAAATGTTAGCTATTATAGTTAAATATGGGGGCTTTGCTGCTAATCAAAGGACCTTCTTTATAGACTGTGACGTTGAGGAATACCTTTAGTGCAGGTAGCTCAGCGTGCAGCTGCAGATGGAGCTCTGGGTCGCAGGAGGTCACAAGAAGCTGGGAACTGCCGACCCTTCTGCAAGGGGACCTGTGGCCCAGCTGGGTGACCCAACACTCAGAGACAGCGGGAGCTGCTGCCCCCAGACTTTGGAGCACTCAGACCGTGAGGGTTTAAACCCCCGGGGTTTCCTGTGCTGGGCAGGCCCAGCTCGGTCTGTTATTGCAACATGAGTACATTATTTGAAGGATCCAGATATCTGAGGCTCTGCTGTGGGAAACTCGGTGTTGAGCCAGTAGGGAAGCCTTGTCTGGCTTGTCTGGGCACACAGGAAACTCTCCTTAATGCTTGCATTGAGTTTAGATAAGAAAGAGACTTGCAGAGTGTGACATCCTTATTTGAGTGGCTCAGTTTCATGGGGAAAATTCCTTGGAAGGTCGTGGTGCTCCAAGCAGGAGCAATGTTGAGGTTACTTATTGCTTTCTAGCACAGTCAAGAGAGGTAAAATATATCACTAAGGGACTAAGATTTATAAGAACATGTGTAATGTGAATTGTACTGTCAAGCAGAGAAATAATGTAGTAAAACAGACTATCTACACTAATCTTCTGAGGATCTTTGACACTGTGTACAGCAATCACAAAAGATCTCCTGATCCTGTACAGACAGGAGGCTTTAGCACACTTCCTAGCAAACCCCATGTAGTTAATTTTCCTTGGCATTGAAACCATAGATACTTTTGTGGTTTGGGTTTTTTTGGTTTGTTTGGTTTTTTTTCCCCTTCCACCTTGTATTTTTGGTAGAGGTGAATATTAATGTATTTCTAATCTTAATCTATGTGTACATCCTGGTTCATCAAGATATCCCAGACATTTTCCAGACTGCATTTTTAATTCTGTGCTGTCTTTCCATAGAGTTCCCTTTGACAGGAAAGGCAGCAGGCTCCCAGAGGTCACAGTGTATTAATTCTTGATGGAACAACCCAGGGCATTTGAACAAGGGAGTAGCAAAGATACCCATATTCACTGGGTTTGGCTGGGAGGGAGTTAGTTTTCCTTGCAGCAGCCTGTATGGTTCTGTGTTTTGGATTTGTGACTACAGCAGTGTTGCTAACACTCTGGAGTTTTGGCTGTTGCTGAGTAGCGCTTGTGCAGCATCATGGCCTCTGTTTCCAGCTCTGCTCAGCAGCGAGCAGACTGGAGGTGGCCAGGAGGCTGGGGACACACACAGGCTGGCACAGCTGGCCCCAGCTGACATGGGGAGCCTCCCATGCAACAGAGCATGACACTCAGCAATAAAATCTGAGCAGTGGTGAGGTAGTTGTGGTTCAGGCACTGGCTGGACATTGGTCTGCTTGTGGGAGGTAGTGAGTGAGTGTGGCTGCATCATGGTTTGTATCGGTTTTTCCTTTTCCCCCATAGTTGCTTAACTATCTTTACCTCAGCCAATGGGTTTTTCTCACTCTTGCTCCTTCCATTCACTCTCTGCATCCTGTTATAGGGGGTTTGTATTTGAAAATGTATTTCTAGTTTTGTAAAGAGTTAAAAGAGCCATGAAAAATTAAGAGTTCTTATGAGTCACGCAGCTAGCTACTGAATTAGTGAGGGCAGTATGAAAGCTTGGAAAATATGTGCAAATTTGTTTCCTTTTTTTTTTTTTTTTAAATTTTATTTTTAAGTTGCAACAACCCAGTGGCAAAGTCTGACTTGCACAGCTGCCTCTTGTCCTTCAGGAGTTCTTTCTGCTTTACCTATGACCTGGTTACTTGCCCCCAGCCTTGTACCAGTTTCTGGTCTGCACAAACTCTGTGTCCCGTGATGGGATATGGCTCACTTGCTCCTCAGCTTTTGGGCATACTCCGTTAGTTACCCTGCTAGGGCTTTTTTTTTACAAGGACTGTGCATGTCAAGACTCTGGATTGAATCAGAAGGTGTATAATAATGAATTTCTCTTCCAGGTAAACTTAGGAAAGCTCCTTAATTTCTTCATATCTCAGAAACAAGAATTGGGCTTTTTCCAAATCATTGTGCCAACTGTTTTGTTCTGGCTGACTTTGGAATTTTGGTTTTTTTTGCCACATTTGTGAGTGTTTCTACAATGATTTTTCACAAAGGTTACCCTGTAGGTAAAAAGATTAAGAGTATTAATATGTTTCCATAATGATGAAGGGAAAATTTTTACAGGTTTGAAAGGAAAATGTAAATATTTTACACAATGGCATCTGTATTTTAGTTTTGGGGTTTTTTTAGAATCTTCAAACCTTATAGTGTGACAACCATTTTTATTTAATTGGAGAGTTGTTTATTAAGTGGTTTTATAATTAGCTATGTTTCTTTGTCATGGCCCAATATGGTATAGCTTATTATTTTATTTTTCTTTTGGCTTTTTCAGGTATGAATACAAGCAAGAGTGAAACAGTGAAAGAGCATCCATTAAAACCTTCCAGAAGATCTATGCCATGCCTCGTCCAGAGCCAAACACACCCTCAGAGCCTGAGCAAGCATTCTTCATTTCTGCAGCCAAATCGTGTACAGCCACAGCCCCGGCCTCAGCCTTTAAGTGCAGGGACATCAACAACCACGGTGGATGTAGTGTCAGAACGAGGTAGGAGGTTTTTCTCTTTCAGGAGCTTCTTCCAACAATAGGTTTTGATTGGGTTAGATATCTATTGGAGAAATGATTTTGCACAAAACACCTACACATATCATAGTACCAGGTTCTTAAGTGAATCCTTATGTTTGAAGTGAGGTTTAAACTTATTTTTACTTTATTTTTCTCAATTATGATTTTATTTCCTTCTCACTGAAAACAAGAAAGTGGTCATGTATGCTGGGGAAGAGCATGAAGGTTTCTGTAGTCTGTCCTAGGAGAGAGAGAAAAAATAAACACTTGGCTTTTGGCAAAACCTGACTTTAAGTATGAACATGTAGGAACAGATGCATTCATTCATGAATAACAGAATCAGGGAAGAGTGGAATGCAGAAAATCCCTCTGAATTTTAGTTTGGGTTGGAATAAGGAACTACTTTTATTTTAGGATTTCTAATGTAATAGATAAACATGCCTTATGAGAGAAACTAATGTAGTTGGAGACCTCAAGACACTATGTGTCACCTGGTGCCAACTCTGGCCATCCACTACTGGCTGCTGTGTAAAGTAAATTAACTTTTATTATCTGACTTCTGGTACTAGATTTTGATAAGTCTTTCTTTAATGTTGATGGGCACTAGACACTAGCTATTACTCTAGAAGGTTATTTTACCTAGATAAACGTCTCTCAGGAATAGAGTGAAATTCTTCACTAGAGTGATCTTGTTATTTTTGATACCAATGGAAAGTGCACTTCAAAATTTCAGTCTAAAGTTTTAAAACAGCTTTAAAAAGTATATCTTTTACTTACAAAATACACGTGAATGCTGATATGAATATTGCATTTATTACAGCTAAAGTGATGGAGACTTTGGAAAACAACTTGCTTAAGCTGTCTAATACAGAATATGCTGATCCATTTTTAGGTAAGTTGTTGTCTTAACTGAAATAATGAAAATTAATGATTCTTCAATTACACTTGCAGTATTTAAGTGTGGAAAGGCCATATTTACCCCACACTGCCAGTTTTTTCGAAAGAGAAGACTAAATGTGACCAAAGAAATGTGTGCTGTCATAAATTTCCTGATACTGTTGCACCTTTCAGACTAACAATAAATAGGGACTAAAGACAGTGAAATGTCTTACATTCAGTGTATGTTTCTCCCATAACAATCCTTCATAAAACAATCACTTGGAAGCACGTGTTTGAAATTTCTTTGAAGTTGTTATTATTCAGTTATTATTCCTGTATTGTCATGTTATTCAGTACTGTTGTGGCTGCAGTTCAGTTGTTGTTTTTGTTTTTAGGTATTCTTATATATATGAATACAAAAAGTGTTCTAATCTCAGGGAAAAAAAAGAACTAATGCAGAAAAATAGCCATATTTGATATTTGTACCTGAATTACTGTCATTCTGATACTGTAATTAATTCAAAGAAGGTAGGAAAGAAGTTATTCTTAGAATAATTCCATTCTTACAACTGCAAATTGAATCTGTAAATACACATATGAGTAGTAATTTGCATGTTCCAGAATTAAGTAATTTTGAAATTCCCTGGCCATCTCTTTTATCCATACAGACACAGAGATATTGCTACACTTTGCACAACTGCTGTGAAAGATTTTTTGCTCACAGATGATGAAGCATCGAACTAGAAATTGTATCTTCAAGCTGAATGAAAGAGGTCTTTCAAAAAGCTATTTCTGCTCACGTCTCACATGTTTTAGTATCGATTTTTCTTGATGTCCCAAATATATGATAGATAAGAGGCTTCTCAAAGTCTCCTGTAGAGGTATCTACTGGAAATAGTGAAATTGATACTTTCTCCAAACCAAATGTTCCAAAATCACAGCACAGACCAAAAGTTTGTAATGAAGATTATATAAAAAACTGGCGTGTCTCAGTAAGGTTCCAGCTGAAGCTACTGCACTCTGCTAGTGTAATTGGTTTCATTGGGTGAGCACGCATGGATACTAGATTTTACTGTTACAATTTCCTTTGTATTTTTTTATATCCTGCTCTGTTTTTACTAGTTCTTTACACATACACACGCTGATATTATTGCATGTTTATGTATGGCAGCAGTAACTCTTTCTCAAAGGAAGTGATGCACTGTTTTTCATTCACATTACTTAGTTTTAACCTGAAAAGATACATGGAGGGCTCAGCAACTGAACAAAAGATAGATTGATCCTTATCAGCACAAAATTGTATTAAACTTTGGTATGGATGTTTTGTCTCTTCTGACTACAGCTGTGCTCTTTGAAGAGAAAAAAAGTATTTAATAGTAGCCCTTTGCTAACTTGATTCATTAATTTGTCCTTGTTAATCGAGTCAATCTCAAATTAGACAACTGAAATTTTTGAAGTTATTCTGTATGTACAGAAATGTAACTGATTAGGTTGTTCAGTTACAAGCAAGAAAGGAAACAGTATTTATAAATAAATCCCTGAAGTCAGTAGTAAGAATTGTCTTATATAAAACCCAGCATTATCTGTTACGTTCGTGTAGAGACATCAGGGTCAGGTAAAGGTGCATTTGACAAAATGGCCTGTGTGCCTTCGAAATACAGTTTGTTGGTGCTTGAGGATCTTATTTATGTGGGTAAGAATTTGTCTCCAAGTCTAAAATTTTCAATTTTATCCTGAATTTGGGGGAGGAGAGGAGGGGGAGTGAAAAAAAAACAGAAAAAGGAATATTAGTGCCTGAACCTTGATCACCAAATAAGTGAAAACAATGCTTTAGTTGGTGCTCTGACACTTGGATGAGGTTTGAAAAATCGGCTCATTAATGGATATCATTGTCTTAGTGAACCTTTTCAAACTACTCTCCTGAGAACATCTGAAAAAGCTGAATTAAGTGAATGTGGTGAATTTTTAATTAGGCAGCATTGTGGAACTGTACATAAAATAGGCCAAATGGCTTTCTCCTCTTCCAGAATTGTGTCCACAAACTCTCTTGTGTGAAGGGGATTAACATGCATCAGATAAAAGACTTCAATGGAAAGGTGCCCTTTTATTTCAGTTTACTACAGATGAGGTCATAAATCTGCTGGACTTGTTTAGTTAATGATGTTGATGGATTTATAAATAAGAAGATAATGTGTTACACTTTTGTTACTAACACAGACAAATGGGATCAACAACATTACAGATTTATGTTATTTTTCATCAGTCAGTTTTAGGTGGTAAATAGTGTTTTTAGTTCGAGGAATTGGTAAATTCAATCAAAGTGATAGTCATTGAGCTTCTGTAACATGTAACGTGGACTTTGATGTTTTAGACACACTGGAATACTCAGTGTCTAACCAAAGCTTTGTAGAAATTCCCATCCAATGAAGCTTATGAACAGAGTTTTTGGATCTTACCTAGGTGGAAATCTGATTGATTGGATCTGGACATTAAGTAAAATGTTACACCTTGTATTTCCTCATAGCATGGTTGTAGAATTTGGTGTTCAGTCCAGAGAAAAATCATGTTATTAGTCCTACATCCTTGAAGAAGCACTTCCTTTTCCTATATGTGTCTGCATTGTAGAAGAGTATAAAGTTATGTTTTAAATGATCACTGTCAGCTGAGGTGAGTTGAGTTCACAAGAAATAAAAGTAAGATCAGAGCTCCCAGGCAAGAATGTTAATCCCTCCAGCTATACTGCATCTTCTTTTAAGACTTTTACTCATCAAATGAGCAAAAGCTTCCTGTTTTTTGACTGTTCAGAAAATGACTTTTTACCCAAGAACTTCTCCGAGGGACCAGTTTGCCTGCTAACCAATAGAATGTACTGTCCTGGTTTTCAGCCAAGGACAACACTGATTTTTCCCAGTAGCCATGAGGGGCGGAGCCTGGAGCCATGTGGGCATGGCCAAGACATGGTGCTCTTCAATACCATCTTGTGTCATGGGTGAGGCCAAGGGACTCTTTCTCACTTCCCAAAATGGGAGGGCGATGTTCCTTTTTCTAGGGGAGCAAGGGTGGCAAACAGAGCAGTGGGCTAATGCTGGTCCTGACTGGAGGGAGCAGTCTGGGTGGCATGGCTAGTGGGTTTGGGGGGAAAACGTGGGTGCAGAGGGTTTGTCCAGCATTGTTTTTCGCTGTCTCTGGCTTGGGGAAAAAACATGGGCATGAATAAGCTTTTAGACGGGAACATTCCAATTTGTCAAGACTAGAGGTTAGAGGAGAGTAGGATTTCTTGCCATGGAGGAGACTGTCACAGAGTAACCAGTGTCCTGCTGCCGAATCTGTGTGGTGGAGAAGAGAAGGCTGATGTTCCAGTTACTGAATTCAGGACCAGAAAGACCAGCTTTAAAACATTGTTAAATAATATCTTGGGGTAATACTTGAAATTTTTCCTAAAAGATGCCCAAAGTTTTTTTCCTATTATGAAATGTGAAGACTTGAGAGCAGATTTTAGAGAGGCAGTAGATTTACTGCCCAGGTGTACAGTCTTCGACGCCTGACACAGGAGAGATGCTTATGTGAGGTGACAGACAGTTAGGCTAAGTCTCAGTGTGGTATTTTAGGTAACAAAACCAGTATACTGTGATCCAGCAGTTACCTAGACTACTCTGTCATGCTGGTGCAATAGTCACAAATAGCTAAGAGACATAAATTTAGCAAAACAGGAAAAAACTATTTCATACTTTTTTAAGAACTAAGTGTCAAGATCTTACCTCTTGTACTTACCTCGTGATAAATAAAAGGGAAAAATGAGAATACTTTTTTTGTATTTGAAGATACATGCAAGTATGTGTTACACAGGAATGTGGATGTTAGGCTGAACTCGTTGCTGTAACAATATAATTGAAGTGTAATCCATTTTTTAATACAGCTGAAAGTCACACCAATGACACTCAGATATTTGACATTCATTCTCTCAAAGGGAATGAAATGTTGCCTTTTTTTTTTTTTCCCAACGTCTTCTGTCTGTGGATACTTGCTAAAAAAAAAAGTAGTGTATATTTATACTTCATTCTTTTCTTCTGTGCTTTGTTTCTCTTCTGAAAGACATGCTTGGTAATCACTTTGATTGTGCCAGCAGGATTTAAATGACATGGATTGAACTTCAATTACTGATTTTCTTTCTTTACTGCAGATACCAATAATAGCTTGTGGATATAGCTGGAGCTGGAAAAAAAAAGTGGCTAGTTCCTAGTAGCTACATACTAACTAAATACAGAGAGTCCTACTAATTAAAACTTATTGTCCTCTAGAACTTTTTATTTTTAAATTCTAGAAACATGTCAGAATTGCAGAGACATTAAGGTTAACTAATGAGTGAGTTAATCCAGGAAGTGCTCCACGGGTTATGTCTATGTGCACATGCATGTATAAAGAAACAGTAATTGGTAAATTTTTGAAATAACATTTTTCTTTTTCCTTTAAGGCCGTCATATGCATAAAGGGAATGAACCTTATATTTGAATTGTTACAAATTTGTCTGGCCAAATTTTCTTAAGGAAATCTGAATGTAGACTGTTTTGTTGAAGGTTATTTGCACTAGAATTTAATCTCTATGGACAGCTGAAAAACCTTTGGTTATATCTGTTAAAACAATAGAAGGCGATTACTACATACCTTCTTGGAGTTGTGGTTGTGTTTTAGAAATCTGCTGCCTGAGTTTAAGTGAATTCAACAGGTTTTTATTATTGAACTGAAAATGAGGTAGTCTTTAGTTCAGATGAATACAGTTGCATGATTTGCAAGGATTTGTTTTACTGTATTTCAGTAATAACTCAATTTTTCTAAGAAAAATAGCTTTTTTCTTGCCGTAACTGAGAGAAACCCTCTCTTCTAATGCATGGTACAAGTGAAAAAGAGCTCTGTGTGATGCAAAGGCTCACAAGACCACAATCAGTGAATGGCCTGATCTTTTCTCAAATCATCCTTTGGGTTTAGCAAACGAATAGAAGGGCAGTGGCAATATTAGAACTGATATGTGACATGTTTTTCCATGTTAGAGGATCACCAGAGGGTCTGCCTTACATTATTAGGCTGAAATATCTAATTTCAAATAAGATGTAAAAATGAGTAATGGATGATATAATCAGTAGAAATTGGTATTCAGTATTTAGATATAATTAGGATCTAATTTTAAGTTATTTGGCAAATAAAAGCAACACTCAGTAGCAAGTAAAACAACACTGACTTAGGTTAGTTAGGAGGGATTTGTGCATAGTAACTCATCTTTCTTAGGACATTAAGTCCTTCCTAAACAGAAATTTGATCATGAATGATGTAGTTAATAATTTTGCTGTGACAAATACCTTGTATTCTGAATGTATTCTACATTCAATTACAACAAATCTTACGTATAAGAAACTCCTTATTTATGTGCCATGCTGCAGTGTAGTGAACTGACAAATGACGAGCTGAACCAAAACTAACAATTCAAGAAAGAATCATAATAACTGCATGATAAAACCCTCTTTTTAGTGCTCAGTTACAGAAGTGTTTGTAAGCAAATTTTAATTAAGTGATGTTACGATGTAAGATCCCAAGTCCAAGCCACGTGCTTGCTCAGGCATTTCACTTATATTTAAGGCTCTAAACTTTAATTTTTGCAAAGCCTTTAGTTCTTAATACCTTGAGATCGCCTAAAGAGAACACGCTACATACGTTTCCCAATAGCTTTGTGTAATTTAGTGAGAAAATAGACATTTTGGCAAAAGTTAAAAGGGATAACATTGAACCAAGACAAAGTATTTCACGAAAGTATCTAGCACACACCAACTCACATAGCTTAGTAAAATACAACGCATCAGTTTCAAGTTACCCAAAAGAGTTAAAGGAAAGAGATTAAGGAAAGAGTAAAGAAAACAGTAAAGAAAGAAAAGAGATTAAGAGAAGAAACAGTAGGAAAGAGAGAGAGAAGAACGAAGGAGTAAAGAAAGAGATTAAAATAAAAGAAAAATAGTTACTGCCAGAAATCCTTCACACAGCAATGGCCAGAGAAGGAAGAGAAAGTGGAGCCCATGTGCTGCTGCTGCATTTCTGTGGTTTGGCTGCTGTGGCTGCCCCTCCCAGGTGGGACATTGGCTCCCTGTCCCTGCAGCCAGCCAGAGGGTGTGGTGTGGATGGCCTGCCACGCTGCCCTCTTTGATCCACGGCTACTCCCTGTGGGCCCCAGCCCGGCCGTGGCAGGTCCATGCTGCCATGAGGCTGCAAGCCTGACCATGTGCGCTCCAACCTGGCCCCTCACCCACCCATGAGTTGGTTGGCTCCGACCCAGTAATGAAATAATCCAGTGAGGTTTGAACCCAGTGTCTCATGGATGATAAACTGAAATGGACAGTGCAACCTGTGCAATTCATACAATGTTTACATGAAAAGAGGGACTGAAAGATCTGGCGTGAGAAAACCAGGTTCAGGTTCTGCTTCAACAGAAACACAGGGTTTCCATTGTCACTTCTGGAATAGTTTCTTCATGGGTTTGTGGTCCTTAGGCAATGACTGCATAAATAAGGGCCGACACATCTGTTCTGTCTGGTAGTGAGATGGCTGAGAAGCTGCATTAGAACAGTTTTCCCCATACCCAGAGCATGAGGGAGTCATGCATTTCCCATATTAGAGCTGGCTCATGCCTGGAGAGCTGGCACTATGGATGAAGAAGCTTTGTAATCTGTTCAGTGCTCCCTGAAACATAATAAGGATTAGTCTTCGTACTTAGTATTGAGGTTCAAAATATTGATGTGCTTTAGGCGTTTAATCTGCCTGTACCAGTTCTGTACACCATTTTAAGTTCTCCAAACAGCAATAATACCTGCCTGACTCCCTTTTTAAAAAATGAGAAATATTCTGTATAATGGTTACCACTCTGAAAGTTCAAGCAAAACTGTACATCAAGTAAAGCTTGTGGCTCTCTGTCTTGATAGTTTTTCATGTCTAAATATTCATACACAGGTATCTGAAAACCCTTCTATGCTATGTGTATAGTATAGTATTCCAGGTGCACAGCACAATAAAATAAGAAGACCTGAATCCATCACAATGTCATTTATCCAGGTGTCTAGTGATGTCCTTCTCCAGGTTATTTGTTGTTTCTAGGACTAAAATTAGGACAAAAGGGGATTATTTTCTTGACCAATAATCTCATTCTTTCTAATGCTTTGCAAAGCCTATCCTTAAATGTGTAATGGCTCAAAGGATTGACTAAAGAGTTATCATATCAGAGTTTGTGAAAGAGAAACCGTTTAGGAATGATATTTATATTAATTTTTCTTTTCCATAACTATGTCACATTTCAATTGAAAAACTTTGGCTATCATAAACTACAGTTATATAAAACATATTGATGGATTGCATGTTACAGAGAAATTGGAACAAGTGCTTTTTATCCCCTGTCATAAAATTAAAATTCACTCTTGGACCTTCAGAAAAGTACGATAGTAAGAAAGATAGTTAAGACATTAAGAAGACCCAAAACGGAAGATGCAAAGTGAGGACCTAGAAATCTGTTTCTAAACTAAATGCTTCTGCATTTTTGTGTAAAGGATTTCCAGAAATGAAAGTGTCTCCAATGTTTTATCCTATAAGTGACCTTATAGGGCAAATCTCATTGTCATGCATTAAATGCAGTAAAATTATTTGTCAGGAAGTGCTGATAGGTTTCTGTGATGAAGAAGACTGAAGTTACTCATCATGCCTCTATATAACAAGACAGTAAAACAAAGCAGCTACTAGGATGAAGAGGTCTATTATCTGCTTGATTAATGCTTGAAGCTTTTTAAAAATCTCTTTATACTTGAGTGTGGATCCAAGGTGACATTACTTAGTTACATGTTCAGGTGTTCTAACAATTATATGAGTGCATCTGCTTTAAGTAGGTACCTAATTTAAGAGAAGTCCTTGACATATTGAAGTGAATACTGAAATTCCCACTGACTTTATTGAAACATGATTTGCACTCTACCTGTAGAATTAGAAGCTGTCACCCTTTTCTCTGATTTAACATCCTTATCTTTATTTAAAATTCAGCCTCTTTTTTTTCCCCTGACTTATTTTTGCAGCATTGGCAAAAGATAAACAATTTAAGGCAGAAACTTTTCTGACTCAAAGTCTTAATAGCATAATTTTCCTTTCTGTAACAGGTCACTTGGGACTTACAAATTGTATATATAATTTTAATTTTTTTTAATAAAACTTTTTATGTGACAACAATTCTGAAAACTCTTAACCATCACATAAGTTTTCATTAACATAATTGTGTAAGTCAAATACATCAGGAAGATGTTGTTAATTGGCTATGCTCATTTAAAAATGCATTATACTTGCTTCGTATTGTAGTTTTGCAAGCACATAGTCTTTTAAATATAAGATTTTCTAGGACTGGTATTTAAATCTTTCCCCTTTTAGTAGGCACTCTGAAAACTCACATGAAAAGATTGTGTAAAGGGTAATGCACATTCTTTTTGCATTAGTGATAATTTTACCTGAACAGCTGTATTGGGTTTGTGTAATGAGTTTTAGGTAGCTGGAAGGGCTATAAAGGTGGCTTCTGTGAGAATCTGCCAGAAACTTCCCCTGTGTGTAGTAGAGCCACTGGCTGAGGCTGAATCCATTCTGTGATGGTGGAAGTGCTTCTGGAATAACAGATTTCAGGGAGGAAATAAAATGTGTGCAGACAACTTTGGCTGGAGCAGAGATCCACCCCCAGCCCATGGAGGTCCATGGTGGAGCAGGTGGGTGCCTGAAGGGGGCTGTGACCCCATGGGGAGTCTGTGCTGGGGCAGGCTCCTGGTGGGACCTTGGAGAGAGGAGCCCACACTGGAGCAGGTTTGCTGGCGGGACTTGTGATGCTGCAGGGGACCCATGCTAGGGCAGTCTGTTCCTGAGGGACTGCACCCTGTGGAGGGAATCCACACTGAAGCAGTTTATGGAGAACTACAGCCCGAGAGAAGGACTCATATTGAACTGTTCCCCACTGGAGGGACCCTCCATGCTGGAGCAGGGGAAGAGTGTGAGGAATCCCACCTTGAGGAGGAAAGAGTAGCACAGACAGTGTGTGATGCAACCCCCATTTCCCATTCCCCTGTGCTGGTCCTGTGGGAGGAGGTTGAGAACCCATGAGTAAAGTTAAGTCGAGGAAGAAGGGAGGGTTAGGGGGAAAGTCTTTGAAGATTTAGTTTATTTTTCAGTATTCCACTCTGAATGTATTGGTGATAAATTAACTTTGTTTTCCCCAAGCTGAGTCTGTTTTGACCATGATGGTAATTGGTGAGTAATCTCTCCCTGTTCTTATCTTGACTCAGGAGCCTTTTGTTATATTTCTGCCCTTCCAATTCTGCTGAGGAGCAGAGTGACAGAGTGTCTTTGGTGGGCATGTGGCATCCAGCCAGGGTCTGCCCACCACAGCTGACCTGAAAGAAAAATAATTCTGCAAGGTGCTCAAAACTAAAAGAAGAGAGTGGTCAAGAATGAAGGCAAATACCCTTTTAATGTCCTTGTTGGTTGGAGGACGTGGCCATGAACATACTGAGTCCCATCCCTCATTTGTAGTCCTCCCACTGCAGCAGACTTTTTTTTATTTTTTTTAAGCCAGTCATGCTTCTCCCCCACCCCTCTCCTTTTCCTTTTTTCTTTACATCTCTTGAGGATTTGCACAGTTTCAAAGTTTTCCAGGTAACTCAAGATCTTCCATTTACTTTAGCATTAGTGTAGGAGAATGGCATTTAGCTAGGAGTCACCCCAAAAAGGTCAGATTTTTTTTTTTTGTCCTGCAGTAGAGGAGAAATGGAAAAATGCTTTGTAAACAGTTATTACACTCTTCACTGACTTTGGCATATTTTTACATTGACTAAAGGTTTTTTACCTTACTGAGTTAATACCTGCATTGTAAATTAACTAAAAGCTAAATACAGCACATCTGTTCAGCTGATTTTTTTCAACATCTAAATATTGATAGTTGGACATTTTGATAGAGTAGTATTTTAGTGATTAGACCTACACAGCTGAGAATTGCATGAACTTTTTTTAGCTCTGTAAGGAGGAAAATTAATTTTAAAAAATCCAAATAAAAATGTTTAATAAAAAAATTGCAAGGACTTGGTATATACAAATGGGGATGCTCCTAGCTCGTGTCTTTCGGATGTGCCCAGCAAAGCGCAGATGGAATGGCATTTATTAATAGCAGCAAAGAGAACATAGAATCACAGAATGATTGGAAGGGACCTTAAACATCATCTAGTTCCAACTCCCCTGCCTTAGGCAGGATCACACTCCACTAGACCAGAGTCCTCAGAGCCCCATCCATCCTGACCTTGAACACCTCCAGGAATGGGGAGCCCACAAGCTTGCTGGGCTTGGGGAGGAGAATAACAGCTGAGGGCTGTTAAGGACTCATCTTTCTGTCGATTGGTGTAAAAAGCCTGAGCTTCTACAGCAATATTAACTGGTTTTTTTTTTCCCCTCCTACGGCTCCTTGCCTACCCCCTCCTGCTCCAAATCAAGCAGACTAGTTCTGATGGTTGGCAGTAGAGCCTATCCAAGACGTACAAGAACAGGGAGCGCTGGCAGCTGATCTCGACAGTAACAACCAAATGGGTTGTCACAGGGCAGGGCCATGATGGAAAATAAAAATGCAGTAAACAGTAGCTTTCCCACAGTGCTGAGGGAGGGAACTTCAGACAGCCAAGCTTTCCTGATGGCATTTTTCAGAGCTGCAGCCAAATAAAGATCCATGTTTTAATTTAAAGATGGATACTTTTGGTGCAAGTCAAATAGAAAGACTTAGTCCATGTTATTGCTTTTGGGGTAAATTATATTAAACTACCCCATCCTTGGGCAGTACAATTCCAAGCACAACATTCAGAGATGCTGTCTTGGTTTGGATTGTGGCAATCTCAAATGGCAGATAAAATGCATAACCAAATAATAGGGATTGGGGAGGAATGGATGACAGAAAATAGTGTTACTTTACAGACAAACATTATATAAAAGTGTCATGAAGCTTAAAAACTGTAGTTATTGAAGAAAGTCTCAAGGAGTTAAATCACTGTGTTTTGTAGTATGCAAGTTTGTCTTGAAAGGAAAGTAATTTTGGCTCAGTGGGTGGGAAAATTTCTTTTTCAATGAAAGTAGTGGATACCTTATTAAAGAAAAAGCACCTGGTCATAAAAAATAGAAAAACAGAGTCAGTGCTATTAGTCGCAAAGTTCAATTCCTGTTATCTTCTCTCAAGTTCTATTTATAAACCCAACGTATTTCATTCATTAAAAACAATCAACAGGTCTTTGTACAAAATTCAACTTAAGAAATGAAATGTGCCTCCTAAAACAGAAACACGTTGTAGTTGTTCTTTGTAACCTGTTTTGGTATAAAAATATGATGCATTCCATTGAAATTTTTCTTTGAGTAGAATTATTTATATTAAAGATTTTATTTTAATACATGCTGCTGAAGAGATTAATGGGACTACTAGTCTGTTCAAAGTACCTACAAAGCATATTTTAGGTGTTTTGTTGACAGTAGTTTCCAAAACTACCCAAATGTTAAGAAAAATGTACACTTTTGAGTATACTTTTGAAATATGGATTGTATGGTATGTGTCTTGGTCTGACATTTTTTAAACAGGTGTAACAAATACTTATTCAAGTGCAGTGTTTAAATGCTATGTATTCCTCCCCTTTTTACTCTATTAATATCATTACATAGTGGGAGAGTGCATAAAATAAGTAATCAACTGCTGAAAGATACAATAGCAAGTATCTTTTATATAAGAAATGTTCCTTTTAAACTATAAATTATTTTTATTGATTGTTTTTGTGGTTTTTTTTTTTCCCTAAAACAATTTTGACTGCATTTCAGACAAGAGAGCTGGTATCTCTAGATGAAAGGTAATAATTTTTTTAGAGAGGAGATATGCTTCAATTTAAGATACGTGGCCTTGAAAGCATAAAAATGCTTAGCAGGTAAAGTGTGTTGAGCACTGAAGGAGAACTTATTTCAGAATTTAAAGTTGTTTAAATGAAGCACTGTGTACTTCTGCAGAGGTTGTTGGTTTTTTCTTTTAGTGTTAGGTGTCCTCATAATGCATAATGCTCTAAAACTTCCTTCAAAAAATAGGCTTCTTAATGTAAGCATAGTCTTACTATCAGCTTAAATGACTTAGTTAATGTTTCATAGGCCTGTCTCTTCATTTTACTGGCTTCTATTACAAGCTCTTGATCTTTAGTAAAACTGAGAGTTCATTGTACCCGGGCTTGTGTCAAATCTGTAAGTTGCTTAAGTATCTTGTTTCCTACTTTGTATACCTACTACCCAAAACCTTTTTTTTTTACTACATTCATTTTTGCTGACCAGAGAGTAATCTGCATATTAAGTTAAAACATTGCTTAAAATAAATAAAATCCCTAAGTTAGGCAATTTAATGATTAAAGTTAGCTATTTTGTACGTTAAAAAAATCCTTTCACAGATTTACTGAGGTTAGTATCAATATCAGAAATTACCAGGGAAACATTTAGTGTAATCATTATGTGGTAGCTAAATTGTAGAAAAAGCAGTGCTTGGTAAGTGTTCTAGTTTTTAATATTCCATTTCAGAAATGTGAAATGTTTAGGGTGTGTGAGATAATTGTGTTCATTCTTTCTTGATTGCTGAAGTACTTACTGTGCAGAATTTAACTGAACAACCTAATGAAAAATACTTTGTTGTTGCAGATGAGCTTTTATGATCTAAAATTTAGAAAATTCAAGATTGTGGTTTCCGTAGCAACAGTGACTTGGCTTCTCTTTAAGGTTTAGAATTGCTGGACTAAATGCTCTTCCTAGTCCACCTGACTTTTCCCAGGTTGATGTGAAAGCTGAGATGAGAACTTGGCTCAGGATTTGTGGGCAACTTTTTTTTCTGAATATGTTTCTATTTCCAATTTGTCCAGGATATAATTGTGTGGGAATAATTATTCCATCTTTTCCATCCTTAGATTATTTTTTCAAGTCTAACCATTTTCCAACATTCATTAAAACTTTACATGGTCCAACACTGTACAGACGTTACCCTTCATTTTGCTCCTGCTGGGTATACAGAGTTAGTATTGGGATTCCTTGACGGACGATATGGGTAAGCTTTGCGGAAGGTCCTCAGTTTCCTGCAGCTGTCTCAGGGTACTCAACTAAGTTTCCATAAAAACTTCTGTTAAGCAATTAAAACTAAATCCAGTGAAAAGGAAAATGCTTCCTCTGTGATGTCTTTCTACTTTGTACCACCATCAGGTTCCCCTCTTCAAATGTGTTCTGAAGTGCTTACTGCAATATCTCAAGATGCAGATTTTCAAAGGCTGTATCTGCATGTGTGTAGGGGAATTGGGCATTTTGATTGCTTGCTTAAATTTATGACATGACACTTTACTCTGGTCTTCAGGATGTACCTGCCTATTTGGTAAAACATTTTGAATCTCAACAATTGTGAATCAAGCATTTGAATATTTGTATCACTTTGTGGTTTTTTCTTAAACTGCTGCAAAGCCATCCTGAACACTCATTTCTGCAGGCCTTCTACTAAAAACAGAAGTCACTTCTAGATTAAGATAAACATGATAACATTTCAAGTAAAAAACTTCTGCAGGAAAAGATAGGATATGTTACTGAAACGTATATACATAAAATGAGTATTCAACTCTGGCTGTAATAATACTATTCATTTCTATCCACTGTTTTCTAAAATGAGCCCATTGCTTTCTTCTGTTTTTCCTTCAGATGTAGGAAAGGACAAAGATACATATACAGATGATTCAGAACATGGGAATTATGATGCTCGTACAGATCAATCATTGCTTATTCAAAACAAGCTCACCAGGCAGAAAACAGAACCTCGAACTAAACCATCTTTAAAGGTAAGGGACACAAAACTATATTCAATTATATCAACTGTCTTAAATATTTTTAAAATGCAATTTTTATGGAATTAGATAAACTGCATAAATCTTGCATATTAGGCATCTTGTGGTAAGAAATTTAGGTGGCTCCCATATCAGAATTTGACTGACAGAATCAATGAATGGAATTCTCTGTACCAAAATCAATCAAAATGATATAATATCAAGGATTCTAATGATTTTTATTGAGTCATCTAAGAGGCAGTAGCCTTCTTTCAGTAAATTTATATTGCACAGGATTTAGGATTCCTAGCATGGACTGAAATTCATGTTATCTGGGAGGCCTCAGGAAATTCTGAGTTTAGAAGAACTACATTCCTGTAGCAAATGGTCAGTCAAGAGTGATCTGAAGTATAAGATTTTCCTTTCAAGCAGTATCCAAATGATATAAAGACACATTGAAACTGGCATATTATTTTGCTTAGTAATTACCTAAACGTACTATTCGTCACAATGCATTTTCTCCAGCGGTTCATCCACTATAATGCCAAAGAATGATGATGCGCTTTCTGTTCAAAACATGTATTTTCTTTTAGTCTCACTCTGGATGGGAGACCCTTAATTCTCCTCTCCATTAAGCATAGTTTCTTGTAAGAGTATGAAAAACGACCTAACCTCAAGAAGTTCTGAATAATTTTCTTCTTCATGCACTGGAAACAGCGTATTTTGCAGCACAGGGGTTTTTTACCAGTGATTCTCTGATTTTTTTGGTATATGCCTGTAGGCATGAATAATCCTGTGTTACAAATCTATAAATGCCTAAATTACTGTCAGGTTCTGTGCTGTACATACAGTATACTCCTCAGGAGAGACCATGACAGAGTTTTTTCTCATCAATTGTGCCTTTGGCACTTTGTGATTTTTAGCACTGGATGCATGATTCATGGGAGTCAGGTAACTGTTCTAATGCTCATCACTCACCATCATTACTACAGTGTTCTGGAAGACAGGTAGCAGGTTGATGTTATCTCTGAAACTTTCATCAGATGCTTTCAGAAAAAGAACTTTTATAATAGTAGCTATCTAATAATTTTGAAGTAAGTTCACAGATAATTGTATTTACAGATCATAAATCTGTGACATGAAAATGAAGCTTCAGAAATTACATACATGTCATTATATATAACCCTTCTCAGGTTACATTTTAATCTAAACCATTGCAATGAGAACTTTCTGTGTTCATGGAGGTTTTTTGTTTGGTTTTTTTTTTTTTTGGTCTGTGTCTGCAAGGCTAGCTGAATTATGACAAATAATAGTGGAAGTTCTTATTTGATTTTGTTAATTAGGTAGACAAAGCCTTTAATGTTAAATGTAGAACAATGCAGAGTCTGTAGAATTTAGATAATGTTACAGAGCACTCAATAGTTTTAACATCAGGTAAGGCTGCTACACAAACAGTTTAGTAACACATACTGTCTAGTAACAGGGATTTCATTATCCTAAAGCAAAATACCTCTTTTGTGTTTTCCTGTAAAATATAAAATGACCACTAGCTGAGTTTTTTACAGGCCCTGCATTCAGGATGGCTATGAAGTTTATAGCCAGCCCGTAAGCTGACTTCCTTTCAAAGTTTAAAGAAGAGTCTTGTATTTGTATTAAGTTTAGACAAAAATGTCTCAGTCTCTGTATGTCCTGACTTATTGAACTAAGTGGTTCAGTGATGTGGTAAAAAGAAACATCCCAAAGAATAAAAACCTTGCCAAAGATGGAATATTAATTAGAATGAAGAGACAAATGCAAATGCCT
>JAWWEU010000158.1:237971-279556 GCA_035583155.1 Acropternis orthonyx | reverse complement strand
GCTGGAAGGGCACACCCACGTGGGGAGAGCCCTTCCCCAGATCTTCGTTCACAAAGTCTGGCCATTATATTTATATTGGTAAGGGTTCAGTAAAATTATTTTTCTCTAGCACATTTAGTGTCAGAATTCACAAGCTGTCTTAGGGAGGAAATAAATTCTGTTCTGATGTTTACATCATCACCGTTTTGGGGAGAGAGATCTAGCAAATTTGGAGTACAAATTGTAAAAGAAGAATCCTGAGGCCCAGCTGTGTGTACCCATCTATCTTTTAGATCCCAGACCACTAGTCTTTTGGTATATTTACTTTCCTTACATAATTTTACAAATCTAAATCCAAATTACACCACCCACATGAAGGAAAATTGAACTTCATCCTGTACACTGTAATGGCAAAATAAATATATTGTGGTGTGGGGACTTAATTCTTGTGTACTGTATCAGTCACTTATATAAGTGAATGCTCCTGTTTTGGTTATGACTGAGAATTGATGTTTTCTATATATTCTTTTTGCGAAGTGAACAACAGTTCTTGAAGTCAGAATTCAAAACATGGTTCTTCACTGCCTGAGCTACACCCCAGTGTAAAAGTTGTTTCCTCCTGCCTGGGTCAGAACAACCTGCTCTGGCAAGATGAGTTCACTGGGCTCTGTGTTCACTGCCAGATTACTGCTTGTGTTGTGCTCTTACTATGTTTTATTTATAACTCCTGAATGCAAGGCTAGTAGATGAAACTATTTTTTAGTTATACTCTAAAGCAACTAACAAACTACGTCTGCAGCAACCTATTGACAGATGACATGAAAATAAATGGTTGTCAGCCTCTGTGTTTATGTGTATAAAATAGGTAGAAATCAGGCTCATTTTCATTGCCATCTATGGCAAATTTCAGGAAACTATAAAGCAAATAACAAAATATAATTACTAAAGGTCTTGTTCCCAGCTTTTCATTTAGTATTTATATGGTAATGAAGATCTTATATGTGAAATGAACAAGTTAGACCATTTCTTTCATGTCAGACATGATTTAGTGGATGTTGAAATAAACACAGGTATAAACTAATAATGCAAAGTTTCCTGGGGTAAATTAATACTGAAGTACCTTGACTTTTTTTCCTGATTAAAAATACCCTTGCCACTAATGAGTCAGTAATGACATGCATTTAAGTAGGCATCAAGCTGATCAATCGAATAGGCTGAAGTAAAGAATGATAGGTTGGGATCTCAGTTGTCTGTACTATTTCATTCTATAAAACAATGACAACATAATTCAAGATTCCTTGAATGGCTAGTCCCCTAGAATGCTTAGTGCAATACAACCTGCTAATGGCTCTTTCCAAAAATTAGTCAGTGGTCAGGTAAGTTGAAAGCTTAAAATGACAAAGTGGAAATGTGCTTAAGGGGTGTCTTTGTATTGAGAAGGTGAATGTTATAAAAAGGTTAGCTTTTTGCTTTAACTTCAGCGATGTTAAGTGTGGCTGAATATTAAAATCTGACTTTAGTCTACAAAATAGTCAATATTTTGTATCAATATGGTAAAACAATGTATTATCCTATTGCAATATATAGCATATACATAGTAGCATATTAATGTATTTTAACATAATAACATTATCTCATCTACATTGATATTTTATGTTAATAGTCCTGTCTGACTAATTGTGAAGTTTAGTAAGAAAGTCTGTTATAAGAGGAGAACTCTACATTTTTGGGCAAAGAAGAATAGTGATTGCTTTAAAAATGATGATTTTTTGTTTATATAACATACATTAGAGGCACAGCAAATGTAAGGGGATATTCAAGACAAATGGTTCCATTAATTGTATTAAAAGTAAGGAGAAGGTTCTATACAACATAAGAAACTATGCATATTTCTTTGTAGAATTTTGGCCATGAAGCATCAAATAAAGCCAATTTGACTTGAATTCAAAACAAAGAAGAACAAGTGGCTCTTCCAAAAATGAACTGTGAAAATCCTTATTAAAGGGTTTGGAAAGATTATATGAATTTGGGGGCAGCTGGACAACTTCTAGAAAGTTACTAAATACACAGAAACCTGAGCTGACGTTGACTGAACACTGGGAAGGTGGTAGAGGGAAGTGCCACCTGTTCCCTAGTACGTGCTCCGTCCTAGGCAGGTTTCTTGATGTAGCTTTGATGTATAAACAAATTAGAGAGAACCTATCATACAGGTTTGGATGTGCTTGACATTTAGCTGTTGCACAGCTTAAGCTGCAAATATTTGGAGAAGCAAATGGGAGTTTGCTTAAAATTTATAAAAAGTAAATGCTTACAGAGATTTTGTCGGCCTTTAAGCCCTTGCTGTTACGTTAGTCCTGTTGAGAGCCGTCAGTGGTGGAATGAAGGTGAAATGAATGGTTATAACATACCTACGTGTGGTTCTAGTTAACCTCTGAATTTACCCAGAGAGTGCATATTATTCATTATTTTAAACATTTCACCAGTATAAAGTGGAAAACAAAGAAAACATACTGTTATATCATGATACAGTGCATATGAAGTCATTTACTATTACATAAATCTACAATTTGCTCCTGTTTTCAGAATGGTTCCAACTCATTCTTCTAGAATATTTGTTTCTATGTATGGAGTGAAAAAATGGTAAAAGTTTAATTTACAGAGCAGAACATTAGAGTGAAATAAATGAAGTTTAAGTAGTTACAATTTCTGTGAGTTGTGCTATTTAAATTAATTGGGGAGAGATAGAGCCAGTAAACCAGCTGTTCCCTCTTTGTAAAAAGGCCATTGCTCATTAATTAGAATCTGAACAAAAGTTTACTTAAAAATCCCTCCATGTTGGCTAAATCCAAGGAAATTAATCTTGTACATTTGAATGGATATGTAAACTCTTTTTATTTTATAACTTTACTAAATATTTGTGTTGTTCTTCCACTTTTTTTGCTTGAGACAAAATTCCTTTTTCTAGTTTAAATTGATCAATGTGTTCTGTCTTGTGTAAAGTGTAAACTTCAGTTGAATGATAATGTTAGTATTTTGAATGTTACACTTTCAGACTTCAAAGCAGTGTGTCATGTTATTTGTTATAAGAAGCAACCAAAAATGTTGATAAATAATAAAGAAAATGAAGGATGTGCAGCAGATCTGTAGTGGCAGAGCCTCAGGTAATAGTTTACTCTGGTGCAAACCAGGGTATGCATTATGAGCAAGTTTAATGTTGAGCGAAGAGCACTTCACAGCCTCACATTTGAAGTTCTTGTATTTAAAGACTTTGAAAGAACAAGGTCATGTTACATTGTTGACCTTACAACCTGAACTGTATTGCAATGCTCTAAAAGGAATTTTTAAAATCAAGTAAATTTTCATATGTGTGTAAATGTAAGAAAGCTGATCAGGTGGATACCATTTCAGAAAACGTAGAGGACTAAGAAAGTGGAGAGGATGAAGAGGATTGGAGAATGTTGATTAGTCCTTTTTATACATATTTTTCAGGTGAAACAGGAAATCTTAAACAGAATAGAGGAGAGTAAGGGCTTTGTACGAAATATTTCTTCTGATGCTTTTCTCCTTTTCTGATACTTTGGCAAGAAAAAGGTGAAAGAATGAATCAGAGTTTTATTGGTCCAAGCCAGTAGATAAATAATAAACAGGCTGTGCCTGAATGCCCACTGTACTAACAGCTGATTCACTGTGCTAGGCTATTATACCCTGACTCATATGTTTAATTGAAATTTCTGCTCCCTGTTCTTCTTACATATTATGGAGCTCCTTCAGACCAACTGAAAAACCCCAAATAAATCACCAGATAAATTTGTTTACCAGCACAGGTATTTCTGCTAATACAGGTGGACAGCGCTGCTTGAGAATGCACTAAAGTGAAGCTAATGGTGCCAGTAGCATTAATGTGAGTCAGTCCTGAAACTAATACAGTGTAGGTCAGGTTCACCACATGAATGTGCTACAGGGCTTCATTATTGCACTTCTCAGCTTGTGGGGGTAGTACTCTGAAAGTGGTCTGAGAGAAACAGATGGAAAAATTCTTTATCCTATAATCACTTATCATTATTTCTTGAACATTGCCCCCAGGTAATTCTATTTAGCGCTTAGGAATCTGAGGTCATATTTGGATACTGTTGTTAATCCAAAAATTAAAATATTTATCTGAGACTGAAGGAAAGCAGATGTTTCAGAAACAAGGAAAGGCTAGAAATAATAATCCAAAGAAAGGTAGAAGTAAGTTACAAAAAGATAGATGCCAATTGCAGAATGTCTGTACAGAAATTGCATGAGCAGAAAATGTATAAGAGAAGTTCCAGATCTTCCCTTTGGGGGAATTTGGACCAGGCTCTTTGTATTTGATTTTGCCTGCTTCATGAAGCATAAAAGCAATTCTGCTCTGATTTTGTAAAATACTTATACAGGCATCTTTCATTTTTGAAGAGTAGATTAATTCCTTGTGTCTTGAACCTGAAAAAAGGTTGCATTTTAAAAACTTCCATATTCAAATTTGTGTTTTTGAACCTTTAATCTACTAGCTCACCTTCAAACCTATGCATGTTACATCTTCAGATCATTACACCTATGACATAAAAAGTTTTTGCTCCCATTCAGAATTCTTAAAAGGGGTGACAGACCCAATATGCAGTGTGCTATCAGTTTTATTTGGCAATCTTTACTACCTTAACTAGGACCTCAGATACTATTTATCTGAATATCAAGAAAGATATCGAGGTGCTGGAGTGTGTGCAAAGAGGGATCCAGAGCACAGATCTTACAAGGAGTGGCTGAGGAAGCTGGAGCTGTTTAGTTTGGAGAAAAGGAGACTCGGGGGAATGTTACTGCCTTCTACAGCTTTGCAAAAGGAGTTTGTGGCCATGTGGGGATGAGCCTCTTCTCCCACGTATCACATGACAAGACAAGATGAAACGTCCTCAAGTTACACCAGGGGATGTTTAGGTTGGATATTAGGAATAATTTCCTCACCGAGTGGGTTGTCAAGCATTGGAACTGACTTTCTGGTGATGGGGGGAGTCACCATACCTTGAGATCTTTAAGAGATGCGTAGATATGGCACTTAGAGACTTGGTTTAGTGGTGGACTTGGCAGTGCTGGGTTAATGGTTGGACTCAATGATCTTAAAGGATCATCAACTGAAGCTTAATATACTTAAATAATATTCCCACGGGTATGATGAAGCATTCCTTTGTAACAGTAGAAAACCTGTTCCTTGGTTTTTATTTCGGGAGTTAAAAAAGCAAAAAAGGAGAAAGAATGTTGTTAGAATGCTTTAGGTTTTGCAGACTGAGTTCTCAGAAGCACTAAGTATGTAGAAAGCTGGCAGTGAGGGATGTGGGTGTAAGCAAAATGTTTCACCTAGAAACAAGTGACCTAGTATCCAGTATTCATGCTGCTGATACCATGCACTAACATATGGTTCTGTTTATCAATAGTGAGTATAACTATTGGATATAACTCTGAATATTATAAATTTCAGATCCAAATAAGATAGATTTCTAAGACCAGGATCCCATTGCTTAGAAGATGCAGCATTCACAGACATTTGGTTCCACATATATCTATATATCTGTATATGGGTGTAATGTACCCTACTTGAAAGTGCCATGCTTGTTCTGGACAGTTTGTGTTTAAATGAGCGCTGCATTCTCCAGAAGATGATGACAGTTTCTGAGTTTACCTTTTCAGATTTCAAAGTCTTCAGGACCTGGGGGTGCTGGTCAACAGTGGGCTGAAAACTTGAGCCAGCAGTGTGCCCAAGTGGCCAAGAAGGCCAGTGGCATTCTGGCCTGTATCAGGAATAGTGTGGCCAGCAGGGCTGTGATTATCCCTCTGTGCCTGGCAATGGTGAGGCCACACATTGAGTGCTGTGTCCAGTTCTGGGCCCCTCATTTCAAGACAGATATTGAGGTGCTGGAGTGAGTCCAGAGAAGGGAACAAAACTGTTGAAGGGTCTAGAGATTAAGACATGTGAGCAGCAGTGGATGTTTAGTCAGAAGAGGAGATTCAGAAGAGTCAACTTCTCTACAACTACCCAATAGGAGGTCATAGCAAGATGGGGGTCAGCCTCTTCTCCCAGGCAATGCAACTAGTGACAGAAAAAAAGAAAATTGCCTCAAGCTGCACCAGGAGAGGCTCAGGTTGCACATCAGGAAGAATTTTTTCACTGAAAGGATGGTTAAGTATTGGAAAGGGCTGCCCAGGGAGGTGGTGGAGTCACCATCTCTGGAAGTATTCCATCAATAACTGGAGGTGGCATTTAGTTTAGTTGTCATGCTGGTGTTCAGTCAAAGGTCCAGTGATGCTGGAGGTTCTTTCCAATCTAGTGATTTTATGACTGTAGTCTGACACCAGTTGATACAGTGTCTGTCTGTTCTGAATCATGCAAAGCACAGAATGCAAAAATAGCTTGCACGCAGCAGCATGTAAATCAGGGTTTTCCATATGTATTTGCAAGCATGGTGGTAAGGAACTAGTCAAGATTTAAACATTGCGAACATGGCATTGAAAAAGCACTTTGGTGAGAATATCCATGGAAACATTCCAATCAATAGCATTTTTTTTTAAAATTTTTTTAGATTTATTTTGCTTTTGAAAAAAATACAAGTATGTTTGTTCTCTGAAATTTGCCCAGGTACAGAACAGAGAAAATTACTTTAAATTGCTTGCCTTTAATTTTTTTTTAAATTTGCCTTGAAAGTAAGAAATAACAGACGTTCATATCAATACACATCTCTCAATAATTTTAAGGTTTTTGCACAGCTGAAAGAAGTAACTACAATATGGGTTTTGTGAAGATATTTTGTTTTGTTCTAATTAATTGGAAATCCTGAGCAACTGATGAATATAAAATTTTTATTCTTATGACTTTTTTGTATATTCATCCTACAGATATTTGGACGTTTTTGTGGTTTAGAAAATGCTGTGTTATACGCAGTTTATTATGGGGCTCTTCATCTTTTCAGATGCCATATTCAGTGTACTTTTATTGTATCTCCTCTAGAGTGATGCCATGGCATCATCAGGACTCTTCTTTAAAGATGGCAAAAAGCGCATTGATTACATCTTGGTCTACAAGAAATCAAGTCCACAGGTAGAAAAAAGAAGCACATTTGAGAAGAATTTGAGAGCAGAAGGGCTGATGTTGGAACGGGAGGTGAGTCTTGTAGCTTATGTGGCATAAAAAATCTTTTATCATACTATCATACTTCACTGAACTGATAAAAGATTCCTGACAATATTACAAGCCTTTCCAGTCAGGCTGTTCCCATCATCTGTTTAATTGTATTAAACTAATAAGAGGAATTTTTTAATAGTGTGTGTTTAAAATGATTTGGGGATATATGCTTGTGCACAGAGGTGTACTGCAGTGCAAAGGGAAAAAGTCCAGTTTCTAATGCTTGCAGAACAGAAGAATCTTCAGTAACCTGTGTTATATATAACTTCTATGTCTTTCAGCAGAGTGCATGATGCCTAAATGTCTCACTGTTTTTCAAGGGATTAAGGTGTCACTATCCAGCTAATCCATGGCTAGTAATACAAGTATTAATATAAAATAGAAGGAAAACAGAGTCAGGGAAGTAGCTTTGTGTTTTTGCTGTTTCAAGAATTACCTACAAAACAGGTGTGTTGTCTATCCTGAAGTAAGCCCCTATCCTCCATGTGTCTTTCATTTTGAATGTAATGTTCTATGTTTAAGCAATGAACTTGCAAGTTATAGCTCACAATACGACATATGAATATTCATAAACAACTAACCTGACTAAAATTTGGTTTTGAGGCTTTTAAGAATTGGTACAGTCTAGTAGCAAAAATATCTAGTTTTGTTCCAATTTCAATAATTAGTAAAACCTCAGCTGTTGTCAATTCACAGTTATTGACACTTCAGGAAAAAAAATTGTAAGATCATCATTCAATATGTCAAAGGTTATCAATTATCTTCCATTAGTATTTTTTTATCCCCATCTTTTGAGAAAAGTAAAATCCTTGAGGTAGTCCTACTGAACTGTGATATGACTTTATGGAACTGGTAGGTAGAATTGTGAACTTTTTAAGTATTATTAACCCTTTAACTACATTTTCTTTTACCTTCATTTACCAAACCTTGCAAACTCAAGTTTTTGGAGACTTTAACCAGGCTCAACTCAAATATCAAAATATTTACTTACAAAATCGCAAGCAAATACATCTGGGAGAAGGGTATGGAACTGGTGTTCATAAGAGAAGGCAAATATAGAAACCTGTAAGGCTGAAACTCTTGTTTTGTGTACAAATAAATTAGTGATGAAAAACATTTGTGTAGAGTATACCTTGTAATTTAAACAAAAAAATCTCACTTCATACAGAGATCACATTTAAAAGTACCCAGCAGATATCATAATTATTTAACAATTCCCTGGAGTTACCATTTTGGCAGAGTGCAACCGGGAGCCTCCTCTCAACTGTTCTTAATGACCTGAGCATTCTTCTCCTCACATGGGAGACACACAGAATGGTCTTCAAACTGCTCATCTGAGAGGATTTTGTGAAGATTTAAAATTAATTCATTTATTCCATGTAAAAAAGTGCTGCATTAAAGTCTTTCTCTACTTGTGTTCATGAACAAGGATCTTGCCTACAGATGCCTTTTGTCATACTAATCTGTGCATACTATAGGGTTTGTAAAGGAAAAAGTTACTAATTTTCCTTTGTCTAGCTGAGAATACTTACTGTGTTTTCAGACTTGCACGCCAACTTCAGACCTAAAGTCAGAATTTGACCCTGAAGAATTCTTCTGGAAAGGTGTTTGCCATAAAGGTTTAAATTATTAATATCTATTTGTTTATTACTGATCTTTACAGCCAGCTGTTACAAACAGTGATATCATGTTTGTGAAAATTCACTGTCCTTGGGAGACACTGTGCAAATACGCAGAAAGAATGAACATCAGGATGCCTTTCAGGTATTGTGAAAACTGTTTTAAGAAACCTGTAATTTAGTGCTTAATATTAAGTCATTGATTACTTAAGGCTAAAATGTAGTCTTTACTGCTCTGTAGCCAGCCATGCTCATATTTGATTTAGCAATGTGGTAGAGAAGAGAGGAGAAACAAATAATAACTCCTATTCTTGCCACATTTTTACACAGTACTCTGGGGTACTTGCTTACAAACTTACCTTCTAAGTAAAATTGAGCATATGTCTTTAGAAAATACTGCTAGTAGTTCACACATTGTTTTGGATGTCCTTGGCAGAGTTTCAGGTGTTCTTTGTCTGAGCTCAAATATTTTCCATGATTTTAGGGTTTTTCTGAAATCTTACCCAAAGGCAAGTAAAATGACAGAAAAAGCTGAGGTCTTCCATGTCTCTAGTTATAACACTTATTATCACAATTTTAATAAAATGAGGTCCAGTAGCTTTTCTTAGGCAGAATAAGAAACTGAATGGAGTTCCTTGTCTGTGTGCTGAACAGGTGTTATCATATGTTTTTGCAGTAAATTTTCGTTATTTCTTTGTAGAACAGATCAGTATATCCTGCAATAATACATAAGTTTTTAAAGGAGAAAATGTACCCTTTCAAATTGTTTAATAATGCTCTTATAGAGACAGAAGAGGATACAGTGTGCTGTAAACCTTCTAAGGAGTTAAAGTGGTAAATAGATGCCAAAGCTGTGTGACTCATGGAAAATACCCTTACAGCACTCCTTCCTCACTCAAACTGCCAATTGCTCAGTGTTTCATGCTGTGGCACTGTGGCTCTCTTGCACTGTTCCTAAGCCAGAAACAGTCATTCCAAAGCATCCTTTGCTCAAAATTTGCTTCACATACCCAGTTCTGTAATGAGTTTTCATGTCATCCTGTTAAGCTTTCAAATGCTTTTCCATAAAAAATATTTTCTGTAACAGTAATCTTCCATATGGGTAAGAATATTATTATAGTGTGCTTTGAGCTTCTCTAATTTGAATAATACTTGTCAATATTTTAAATATAGAAGTGTTTGCATATGTGTGTATGCACACATAAATCTAAATTCCAATCAAAAACCAATTCCTTCTTGCTTTTGATACATGAAATCACAAAATGAAGTTGGAATTTAGCAATCGTTTGAATTCTTCCTAGTTTCAGTTACTTCACAGATCAATAGTGCTCTTCAGAAAAAAAAAAGGGCTGACTTTTGCAGTGCTGCTTTATTTGGAAGGCATTCTAGGTCATGTTTCTTTGTTATATTATTAACTGACATGTAAATATATTCTCATTATTATCTCCCCAAAATGTCTGATCCATGTTTCTTTTTCCCGGGCTTTAGCTTCTTTTTATCCCATTCAGTTCAGTACACCAAAAGTATATGAAATGCCAAACTGCATTTTCACCTTGTTGGGAGTTATACTGTAGAATGAAATGCATTTATTTGGTAAGAAATTTTCCCACCTCTACCTCTGTAGTAGAACTGTGGGAAATAGTAAACTGGTCAACACTCCTTTTCCTTTTAGAAAGATTTTAATAGGAGTTTAAATGAAATTGCAGTCTAAAACTTGTGTGAGTATTTTAAAGAGTCTATTTCTTGAATTTCCTTACTTTTAAAAATAGAAGACTGAACACAGTTCTGTTGTGCACACAAAGTGGATGTAGCAGAAGGACCAAAGGTCTGTTCTGCTTTGCCAGCAGCCTGTCTGAAGTGTCCCCTACAGCAGATGAGCAGTTTCCGTGATGCCTTTTCTCTTCCATAAAGAGTTTGTGGTTTAGAGGCAGAGTTCATGTCTTAATCTTTGTTTATATTTGCTCCTTATGGTTTTTCTTGGATACAAAAGTCACAATCTACACTCCAGTAACAACTTCATGTGACCACGCATTTTACAATTTCATTGCATGCCAAAACCACCTCTGGTTGTTTTGAGCCTTGAGCTTGCTTCTTTAAAGCAAACCTTTCCTAACTGGATGGCATATATTGTTTTCCTGAGGTGGACAGGGGAACCTCAAATCATGCAATTCTCACACAATTATTTCTCTTAGCCTTTATCTGTTTTATCAGTGGTTTCTGACTGTCCAGTTTTAATGTGTAGTTGAAAACAAAGGTAACCTTCCCTGCAGTACTTTTTCCCTTGCACAGTCATGCAAAATTTTGGCTTTTGGTTATGGTCACTAAAACACACCATACGTCAGTGTCATATATGAATAACACCTGAAGAATTAAACTCATATTGCTTAGTTTCATATTGCTCAATCCAGGAATCTAAATAAAATCAACAGAATTATTGTTACACAGGTTATTTCCCTCCATTGCTGGAAAGTAAAAATACTTTTTTCTGACCCAAGGTACTACCCAGCATCCCAGAACTGCATTAGCATGGCATTATACCAAAATGCGTTGGCAGATATGTAGTATCCATCATATATGTAGTACAGGTGGAATCTGTGTTTCAGTTGCAAGAGGAATTTTTTTCTAGTGTGTCAAAAGACAGTCTGTGGTAATCACTGCTGTCTTGTATACAAGGCTGACTTTTGCAATACTACTTTATTTGGAAGTATATGTATATGGTTTCAAACAGGATTTATGTAAGGTCCAAGGCGAGATTGTGACTGAAGTGCAACTTTTTTAACAATTTATAGATATTTTTGTTAAGTATATGGTCTGTCAGTAGAAATGAAACTATTATATATTTCCAGAAGTCAGACAAAAGTTTAATTTTATTTGTGTCTACAAATATCTCATGAAATGTAATTATAATTATGTGTAAGGAATAAATTATTTATATCTCTAACTTAGCTGGACTCCGTCGGTGCTAAGGGTGGCTAAAGGGAATTAAGGAAGGGTTTTGTTAAAAAATATCTGAAAATCGTTTAATAATTCTTCATTGTTTCATTTGCAATTCTGCCTAGCAGTACCAAGTGTCAGGCTGCCAACAGCCTGCAAATTGATGGATACACAGTTTTCTAATGGCCACATGTCTTTCTCACTCTTTTTTTAATGTATTAATTTCAGTGTTTTTCAAGGTAGGTAATGGACTTTATTCAATCCCAAATGCTGTCCAGATGGGGAGTTGAAAGTCTTGTTAACTCCTGAGGAATCTGCAAGATTGAGGCCTTTGTGTGGTTGAAATGTGACATGAAATGATAGGAAAACACCCTGAAAACCTGAAACTAAATGTGCAAAATACTGCAGTGCAGCAAATGTGTCTCTATTTGGTTTCAAAGTAACTGATATTAGAAGACTTGACTGGGAATTTCTGATCCTGTTTTTCTAAGTGTCTATAAGCAGTGAAGCATGGAGAGAAAACTTAAAATATGTGCAACGACCTAATTTTAATGACTTATTCTATTACAGTTGCATTTTAAAAGTTATTTCACCTTTCTGTCTGTGAAAATGCATGTTTTACAATGTCCAGCATTCTTCTGTAATGTATATGTCCTTTTCAGCTGTATCCTTCTTGATTAATCTCAGCTGATTTTTGCTGTTCTTTCAGGAAAAAATGTTATTACACTGACTGGAGGAGCAAAACCATGGGCAGGTTGGTGGGTGATGTGTAGCTTCTAATTTTGTCAGATAGTCACCCTTGTAAAGAAAATCCATTCGCAGTTGTAAATTTATCTGTTAAACTTGGAAAATTCGATTATTTTCCTGAAAACTCAAAATTTGTCAGCCCAAAGTGTTAAAATATTCATCTGGAATGAGGTGCACTACTTTAAAGCTTTGCCAGTTATCATTTTAGAAATGTAAAAATGTTAATACTGGGAAAAAAAAAAAAAGGCTTTATCCTGGCCTTTAAGATTTGATACTGGAGCCGTCTCTGCTGTTATCTTTGCTGGTACCAAGGCACACTTCTTTAGCCTGAGGGATACTTTTGAGTGTCTGTCTCAGATTCTGGCAGTCAGCTGTTTCCTGAGCCGTGCAGATGTATTTTCTCTCTTGTGTGTCCTGGTGATCAGGAACAGATAAATGCCACACACTGAAGGCTGCTTTGAATTTTTATTTGATGACTGACAGAATAACTTGCAAAACTCACCTGTATCTGGTGGTGCTTCTGTCAGTCAAGAGAGGGGTACAAGAGGCCATAGGGATGGGTAAAAGGAGTTGGGGGTGCTGGGGAGTGAGAATGGGGGACACTCTGAGCTGTAATCACTCCCCATTGCACTAGTCAGACATAATGATGTCTTGTAAATCATAATCACCAGTATTATGAAAGTATTTTACATGAGGGAAATCTCCTGAAAGAGTTTGCTGTCATGGGTTTTCTCGAGATGGACCTTGAGATGAGATTACATTTGATTTAGGTTCTCTGTTGCTACTTTAGATGATGAAGAGCTCTCATTATTTCTCTGGAACAATTTAAGTACTCTCATGGTAACAGTTTGCAAGATGGTCTGCTAACAAAAACAGACAAAGCATTGTTGAATGGTAAAGGGAGCAAACTTAAACACAGAAGCAGACAAAATTTATTGAAGTAAAAAAAGATCTATAATATAAATTTACAACTGCGTTTTTCCTCTTCCCAGTCATTTGCATGCTTGCTCCATTTCAGCGTGCATTATGAAAAGTGTAAGTGATATGCTTTTAATGCAAAGGCAAAATCAACAAGCTTTACTTCAAAATTGTCTCATTTCATCTCTAATCCATCTGGTGAGTCCTGGATATTAAATAAATTTATTTTCCTTATTTAGAAGGACATGTCTGAAACATCCAACTGAAGTTGCACAGTACTTGTGAATCAAGTAACAAGCAATTTTCATGCCAGATTGATTTTTTTCATTTGAGACAAATGCTTTTACCTATGACCTCCCTTGTGATAATTTAGGGAGGAATATTTTTCTGAATATTTTTTCTGGCACTTTATATAATTCAGTTCACAAAAGAATAATCTGGGGAAAAAAAAGGAAAAAAGAAAGCTCCATCTGAAAATGAAAGCTAACTCTAAAATTACTGACACACATTTCATCATTTTAACTTCTGCAACTGTCATTGTTTCCTTGCATCTTACAACTTTTCAAACTCAAGTGCTTGTCTGTAATTAAATCTCTTGTTAGTATTTCTAAGTTATTAAACAGAGTTTATAAGAGCTACAGTGAAGAATGTTGCTAAAATTCTTATATATCAAAGGTAAAATTTTAAGGCTATAGTGTTTTTCTAATTTAAGAATATGAAGTAACACTAGTATATTAGACCTTGCTGTGATATGTACATTTCTCTGACTTTATTGACATGGTTATATGACACATGCATATATGTAAAAATATTCTTGAAGAAGTCTGCAAAAGATTGTTAGGTGCATGAATGAAAGGACAGAAGATAAACGGTAATGTTTACTGGTATACTTCTTTTTTTTTATGTGATATCTATGTGCTAGCTCTCTATTTCTTTATTTATATACCTTTTTAAAAGTGCTTAATATTGTGCATATGAAGCATGATTTCTCTTCATAGGAGCACACTATAGAAATAATTCTCTCATATTTATTAAGAGCAATATTTGAAAATCCTTCAAAAAATCTTCACAGAGAAAAGGAATATGCAGGTAAATAGTGTAGGTATCAAAAATTGTCTGAACTCTCAGATTTAAGACTAAATTATCTGATAAATCAGTATTGAATCTGACATACTGATTTCATGCTGGTAAAGAATGAAAACAAGGAAAAGAAAATGAAAAGATAGTTTTCTTAGTATGCAGATTCCCTCTGCCCACTGAAATGTTAAAATGACTTCATACTTCTAAGGACAGAGAACTAAAAATGACTTTGTATAGCAACTGACCTGATGCAAGTTTGCTTTGCAAAAGGACTTCTAAAATCTTACAGATTTCAGTCTGCACACTGAAGTTGCTGATATCATTCTGTTGAACAAACATATTACAATTTTTTTCCCTTTTTTTTGGTGATAATTTTGTCCACATGTTGAATGTATCAGCCATAACCTGCTTCCCATTGCAAAACATGGAACTGTACCATGCCCGTGTAACTTGGTGGCATGTGGGTGACACTTCTGGCCAGTCTTGAGAGGCACGAACACTGAGCAAACCACTGGGTGGCAGTTGCTGTCAAAACCACCTAACAAGGCCAGTGGAGTTGCTTAATTCCAGTGTCCCATTTAATGAATTTGATCAGATATTGCTCAACATGGCTATACAGTGTTCCTTTGTAATGCAGTCTGTTGAGTAAATGTAACCTGCAAGGATTTTTGGATGGACTAAGTCTGTAAAAAAAAGATTAACCAACCATATAATTCAGAACAGTACAGCTGAGGATGGAAGTTAGGCCACACTGAAATTGCAAGCATTTTCATAGAATATTAAATTTTATAGCTAAGAATGAAATGCCCATGGGTTTCAGGATACCTTGGTCCAAGGTGCATAGTGATGCAGGAGCACCAACTGGAGTGGTTTCAGTAAGAGCGTGCCTGAAGCAGCAGCCTGTATCTTTGCAGCACTGTTCCACTGAGTGCCTTTTGGTCTCATTGCCTGAACTACTGACTTCCCCAGAGCAGCTCTGTCTGCTTTTACTCTTACCAAATAGACTACATTGAAGAGATTAAGTCAGGTTTCTGTTTAAACTGATACTTTTGGACCTAGAAAGCCACTCAGAATAGAAATGCTAATACTTCATTGTATGATTTAGGCAAAAATTTGTCTTTAAATGGAAACTTCATGAAAATTTAGTTTCTTCTTCAACAGTATAATAACATAAGTCAAGAAAAGTTTTTTTTTTTTTTGTTGGATCCTTTTTATACATGGGGGTGATGTTTTTTCTGTTGCAATATTCTCTGTTATCTGAAGTCACTATGTTTTGAAATGATCAGCCATAAGTGATGTAATGAAAAGTCAATAACACCTTAGATAAAAAGTTTTTTTTTTTTGTCTCAGAAGAGAAATTGCAAATGTAATGTGGACACGAGTATTAATTTATTCCAGTGCTGCCTTTCATGTCAAAAGGAGCAGACATGAATTTTAAACAAGAGTTAATTTCTTTGAGATAATATTTATCTACCAATTTTTTTTAGATTTTTTTTGTATGGAAGGAATGATCAAGGCTTTTCACATAACTAATGTTAAAATAATTTCACTATAAAAAGAATCTGAAATCAGATGCATTGCTTTCCTCTTTTTCCTGATGCATCTGCATATTTTTCTCATTAGAGAAAAGTCTGGATTTTGACTAAAAAAATCAACATACGTACAACAGAAAAAATAGATGAAGAAAATAAAGGGAAACTGTACTTATATACACTATGTACCAAGAGAACTTCCATTTGAACTAATAAAGATAATCAACTTGTGCACAAATGTATTATTAAGGAGACACTTAAGGGATGCACCTGCCTGGGAACTGTGTTCTGTGTTTCAGCTTCATGAACATATTATGTTCTTTGACTCATAATGGTTGGAGTCAAACACAAGTGGTGGCCCTCAAGTGCAGTATCAGTTACATACAGAGTGTGCACCAATACCTTGCAAGATAGGGCAAGAAGGAAATTTTTGAGAATTTTGTATGTAAGTGTAAAATCCTGTCCCACGTTTGGCTGAGATTTCTGTCTGACACTTCATCAAATTTTTGCTGATATTGGTAGTAAGAGGTGCATCTTCACAAGGGTCACTTTGCTGCCTGAGAGCCATTTACTGTGTCATCACCTATTACTCTTTATTATGAACATTATGAAATATTATTAACATTATGAAATATAACTTTTTATTATGGACATAATGAAATGGGTAGTTGTGCTTCTGCTTAGCACAGGCAATGAAGTGTTCACCTCAGAGGAAAAAAAAAAATGTTACTAAGTGTTACACTTTTTGTGGATATGAGATATGTGTTTTCTCTATCATGTATACACGTTCACTGAGTAGAGCCCAAATCCCACAGAGAAAAATACTGTTTAGGGAATGTTTATTTTCTCACATTTAGACTTTTCCCGAATCTCTGATACGCTTATAGTGTCACAGTGTAGCACTTGTTTTATATGAGATCTACTCCTTAAATATCAATATTGCATTGCAGTTGAGTGTGAAAAAGGTGAAGGTCACCAAGGGGTGCAAATCTGAAGTGATAAGTAACTTGGAGCATTTGCTTGAAAATTTACTGCGCTTCACTATGTTTACCCCTGAATGAGCAATGTCCTGAGACACTATTTAGGCAAGTTGCCAGTAGAAAAAAAAAAAACAAACCATTTAAGTTGCCAGGAAATAATCTAATTGAGGATACAACAGTGTTGTTCTGTTTGTGTTTTGCAGTGTTAGTTTTTAGGAATCTGGAGGAAACCATATCTAGGGGGTTTTTGTCATTTCAATGTAACATCCTTAATTCGATGTTTAGGTACACTGTTTCATAAGACAATATCAGGTCTTAGGTTTTTAAGAAAATTTTGCAATCACAAAACCATAATCTGATCCTTCACACTTGCATATTTACTTTAACGTTTATGAATTTTAGTGTCTGAATTGCCAGGCAAGAGAGGGGGGAGGAGTTCCCCTTGAGAAAGTAACTAAGTATGTTATTGAGTAAAGCATAAGCATCCCCCGTTCTGCCAGAGGAACTTCCTTGGAAAATTATTTTTTCCAGGCTCGATACTGCAGTCCCATCTCAAACCATAATCCCACTTATTTTAGCATGAGTTGCCCTCAAGTGAAGTGTTCATTTTGCTTTTTAACTCCTTATTCCTTTTTAGTTACTGAATGTGGAAATTTCCCGATTTCATTTAATTTCTAGTATGATGTCACTAAATATACAGCGCTGGAGGTAGAGATACCAAGGAAGGTGAGAGTGTGTAAATCTGATTTCTTGCTGTCTCAGTTTGCAGAGGAACATGAGAGAGCTGAAAAGTTGGTTGCCCAGAAATCCGATGAAGCTTGATAAGGAGGCCCTGCCTGATCTGGAGGAAACAGATTGCTACACAGCGCCCTTTAGCCGTGCGCGCATTCACCAGTAAGTGCTGGAGATCCACGAGGATTTTCCTCGTCCTCATTTCTTCTAAGGAATGGCCATAGAGGCAGCTGCTGACAAATGGTCACTGGGAAATGCCTACTATTGTATTTGGTAGTTTGAGGGGTTTTCTCTTAGAGCCAGAATGTACTCTGTGTTACTTGTTATTTGATAGTCACTCAGTAGCATAGGCAGAAATTTGGCTGAAAAATTAATGCTGCCTTTTTGGTTTAGAAGTTTTTCAATTTTTCTTTCCATTACATTCCAAAATGCAAATGTTTGCTTTGCTTAATTGCATATTTTAGTTAGGCAAAACCTGATACAGCTGTTGAAATTGAGAACACCTGGAGGCAAGCTAAAACCAGGGATGATTTTTTTTCTTATCAGATCTGCATTTAAAAAGATCTCGTCTCTTAAAATATATGTACAGCTATATGAACTGTATATGTTCAAATCAGCATGCTGACAGTGATGTAGTTAAACTGTGCCATAGTTTTTTTCAGTACCCAAAAAGTTAGATTTTAAAATTCTGACTGTTTCTTAATTTTAAAATTATTTTGTGATAATTGTTTTAGGAGGGAAAAATTAATTTAAAGTAGAAATATTAATTAGGCTAAATGGGATTTTTTATGCTCAGTAGAGAAGCTAAATGCTAGTGGACTGACTTTACCCTGGAAAGACAGAGTAATTGTGTGATAGTCTCTCTTTTATCTTTTTTTCAGTAATTGCCTATATTACAATGATCAATCCCCTGGTTTTGATGTGTTTTTTTTTTCTCAACCAGCTCAGCTGATGTAATCAACTGTAATAGTATCACTTTTGGCACAGCTGAGTGGGCAAAAGCTCCTGTGTGTCGGATTTCTGGCATCCAGAATGGAGCCATCTGGGCAAGGATGCTTTATTTGGCTCCATCCTAGGATCCTCTCAGGGCAAATGGTTCTGGAGCTGCTACCAAAGTCTCCAGTGCATGAATATTTATTTTTTAAAAATTAGTAGTTTTAGTGGTTCCATGACACAGGCATCTGTCACCTCATAAGTAATTTGAATGTAAGGCCACCACTGCTACTGAAGATCTTTATTTAACTAACTATATCCAGAACAGAAATTACCTAAATAGCAGAATATTTTAGACTTTAGTTTTAGTTCTGTTTTCCCAAAAATAATCTGTGATAAGGATAACTTTATAGGACCTGCTCTAGGGATGTAAAATCTTGTCTTGTTCTGTAACCAAGGAAAAGTGAAGATCAGCAAATCCTTGTAAGAATGAAGCATTCGAGCAACTATGTTTCAACACGTGTGCATTGTTTTGAATATTAAAAGACATTAATTATTTCAATAGCTTTACGATAAACAACAAAGATAGCTTCTTCAGCAATTCCACAAGAAGTAGAATCGTGCATCACGTGCTACAGAGAACTAAGTATGAAGATGGAAAATCCAAAATGGGTGAGAATGCTGTATTTTTTCCTAACTCAAAGCTATAAAAGTTTTTATCTTCACTGGCCTGAAAAAATATCATTTGAGTAAAATAATTTAATTTTTTGTTTCCTTGAGATCTTTTCATTCACTCAGAATCAGAGTTGAAGCAATATCATTATCTTTCTAAATGTGAAAATTTGCAATATTTTTCACCTAATTATTCATTCCTTACAATAAAATGGAGAGATTTTGCTAATTCTACATGATCGAAAGCTACAGTAAAGGTAACATATACCTCAGAAAACTGACAGTGTTTTCAAGGGCTGATCCTAACATTTCTGCTACTATCCAGCAGTTCCAGTCCAGCAGAATCAATGGGAGCTGCACTTGACTTATTTGAGGTTTCTGTGCAGCTCAGGAGCAGTTGATCTGAAGACTAAATTTGGTTTTCATTTGAAATGACATGGGGATGTATGCATGATTTCCTAATTTTTCTGCAGGAATTAAATTAAGTATTAAATATGTAGTGCCATATTAAAGCATTACGCTTGTAAAAATGAAACTAGTTACAGAAATTTGTTGCTGGAGTTTCTGAAGAAAAGCAGTAGTAAGAAAAACATAGAGAACAGGAATTCAAATCTAACACTTTTGCAGGTGACGATGGCAAATTGAGATTAGTTTAGCGTAATTTGTGCATTTGAACAGTCAAATCTGAATTCCATCACATGTACTTATTTCTTGGGGAAACCCTTGGCTACAGATCTGCTCTTACAGGCAACTGAATCTTTGTATTGTAACCGTCAATGGTTATATGTTTTTTATTTTTTTATGACGTGCTGTGATAGTACAACACATCTGGATTTAGGAAGACTCCAGGAACTGATCCAAAATGCAGTACTCAGTGTGGTGCAGAGCACTGCTCTGATAAGAAGTCCTTCAGCTGGCTAAAATTTAAAAATACCAGGTTAGCTTTTAGCCCTGCAAGGGTTTCACTGCCTCAAGGACTGTTTGTCAGTGCCACTCTCTGTGGATGTCAGATCATCTGGTCACCCATAAAATCTGTGTCATATGCTCTGGTGAGTACAACACAAGTGTAAGTGTCTTCTCACACTTGATCTGACACAATCACCCAGTGCTGAGAGAAAAGTTGCAGACTTTGGCCCTCAGCAAGTTGCTGTAGTTTGACAGAGCCAGAAATCTTCAACAAGACCTGCTGAAAGAGTTAGTGAGGTTATTGATTATTGTCATCTTCAGCTGCATCTTGATCCTCTAATATTAATCTACATTATTAATATGTGACTTGAAAATTCAGACTACTTGAAAAATGTGTATAAAAGATTGATATCAGAACTAATGCTTTTTGTTTTTTTAAGGTATTAATAGGTTACTAAATAACGGAACATATGAGGCAGCATTTCCACCACATGAGGTAACCTGGTTAATTTGATTTGTGTTTTTATATTTAGATTAAAGCGTGAACTAATGGTTTGGGTTCCTACTTTAATTTTGTCCTGCAAAATTTTAATTTCACTGTGTATTCTCTTAATACTTTTCCTATTTGTAGCTCTTACTTTAATATTGACTTGTAAAATTTTCCTTACATTGTGTATTATAATATTATCTTGGAGCATTTTGTTGCTGAACTAGGATATTAAAATTCTCCTATGACTTTTATGAACTGGACAATGCCTGTGGAGTTCCTGGGGAGAGTATCAGTTGTTTCAAATTGTTACAGTTACTTGTATTAAATTATTTTTGCTTACAGCCTACAACCTAATAGGTTGGGCATTTGATCACAGTTAGGGAGACTACTTAGTTATTTCTCATTTAGTATTTCCTTAATAGTTCTGGATAATTTCTACTTGAGAATATCTCTTTCAGTAGGTTAAAGCCTACCGGAGACTGTAAACCCATGAAGTAAATAAAAAACTTGTGTATGACTTGAGGGTTTTCAGACAATCTTTTGATGCTGAAAAGAAAGAACAAGCCACACATCTTCAGTCATTTGAAATGCTCTCAGGAGCACGGTGTTTGGAGCTCTGAATTCTGTGGTTGTTCAGGCTGAATATCATGTCTTGGTCTTGTGTTTTGAAGAACTGGGCGTTACAAATGGCTGAGAGTAATTTTTTTAATATGGTATTAATAATTAAATACTAGGAATATAGAAAAGGAATATTTTAGATAAATAATTTAACATTGTTGTTAATGCTTCAGCTGTGTGTTACTGAGTGCAGGGAAAAGCTGGCTGTTCTACCAGCAAAGCCTGTGAAGCTTTCTCTGGTTTCAAAGCTGTGCTGTCATATCCATTTTATATGTTCCTTTCTTACAGCATAAGCTACTGTTTCCGCGTTTCAGTTAAGATTAATGAAGTAATATTTTTAAGCCACTTAATTTCTGCCTGACTGATGCTAAGGACTAGGGATTGAACATTCAATTTTTTTTTTTTAAATTTTTTTTTTCTTTGCTGCATGAGCAAATAAGAGCAAATCCCAGTGGGAATGCTGAGACTTGAACTCTATTATGGATAAACAGTGAAGAAAGAAGCAGGAAAAAAATATTTTAAAACACGCAACAGTGGGTAATTCTTTTTGCATTGCAGTCATTCAGCCAGTTGACTGTGAGAATGAGGTGATGTTCTGTTCCTAGGTGTTCCAAATGTCACACTCAGGGTTGATGTCTTTGGTATGCTGTTTTACTGACTGTAAGGAGAAAGGAGTAGACTTGGACTCTTTGCTATGTTAAGCTGGTTTTTAGCTCTTTCTTAAGACAGAGAATCAGCAGATTGCAACAAGTAACTGGTGTTCTTGGAATTATGGGGAATGCTCAGGATTTCAAATACATGATAAAATTCTAAATGGCTAAATTATGATCATCTACCAGGATCAAGAATCAGTCTGATCACTAACTCTGAAGTACTGCTCTGGGGAACTTTGCTTTCCTCACAACAAATGACTCATCTCTCGGTTAATTCATGAAATATTTTCTTCACCATAGCCAAGTGGTGGGGAAAAGTTCAGTGAAGGGATATATCCTGCTTCAGAATTGGAGCAAAATTACAAACACAAGATATTCTGCTCAGGATTTTTCTGGCAAATCTGTGTGTTACCTTTTGACTCAAGTATGAGGCTATTCTTTTAGTCTGTCGCGTGATCTGTAAATGTCAGACATGGCTGGGAAGGACTCTTTTTGGGTCAGACTGACTCTGTGTTTTGCTTTTAATGCCTCAAGAGTCATAGAATCATTCAAGTTGGAAAAGACCTCTGAGATCATCAAGTCCAACCTTTGGTCCACTACCACCATGGTTACTGGACCATGGCACTAAGTGCCACATCCAGTGTCATCTTAAAACCCTCCAGGGACAGAGAATCCACCATCTCTCTGGGCAGGCCATTCCAATGCCTGATTATCCTCTCTGTAAAGAATTTCTTCCTAATATCTAACCTAAACCTCCCCTGGCAGAGCTTAAGACTGTGCTCTCTTGTCTGACTGATAGTTACCCGGGAGAAGATACCAACCCCCACCTGGCTACGAACTCCTTTCAGGTAGTTGTAGAGAGTGATGAGGTCTCCCCTGAGCCTCCTGTTTTCCAGGGTAAACAGCCCTATGCCCTGTATAGCTTCAAAATATTGCCAATTCTGTTGTTTCCATCATCTTAGAAAGTATGTACCACAAAAAGACTATATTTTTTTCTATACTTTCAAACAGTAGTGAAATAAAGTCATAGAAGATGTCTAGAAGAGGAGAACTGAGCTGACATACCAGAAATTTCTAAAATTTTATAGGAGACACAAGAAAAGATACCCCCAACATCGCTTGAAAAATTTTGCAGAATTGACATAGATGAAAGCATACAAATAGACATTTATTAGTGAAATAGAAACAATGTATTTGAAGTCATATAAAGATCTGAATACTTCTTTGTAGTCTTGTATTAATATGTTTCTGTCATTAACTATTAGAGAAACTGGCCATTTCAGAAGGAGATGTAACCCTGTGTCCTCTGTCAGGCTTATAATAGCTCCAGGTGACATATCCCAGAACTGTCCAGAATGAGACCTATTTATTAAAGAACATTTCTTTTAAAATTATATTCAAAAATACCGAAGAAACTTGCATATTTTTCCATAGTGCCTAGTAATGTACTTACATTTCTTTGTGTTTTTTTCAGGGAAGCCACAAAAGCAGACACCCCATCAAAACACACGGAGCACAGAATCACAGACATCTCTTATATGAACGTTGGGCACGGTGGGGAATGTGGTACAAATACCAACCTCTTGATTTAATCAGGTATTAGTACTTTGAAGAGTTTCTGTGATACAAACAGCTTGGCAAAAGCGTGCTAACTATAACCCTAAATTCTTGTGCTTTCCTATAACATTTAGCTATTCACTATTACCAGATAGTACTGGAATTCTCTAAGTTGCTTCCTTTGGGTCATCTTTTGTCTAGGGCTGTTAATTTCAAATGAGTCTGCATAAAAGACATGTAGTCCCAACTGCTCCAGAGTTTGCAGTGTGAAACTTCAAATACAAACCCATGATGTGGTCTCCTGATCAGGGACACTTGCCCCTCCTGAGAACCCCTCTGAGAGCAGACTGTTAGCCACATGAACAGTCAGAGTTACCAGATGCAGTGAACTCAAAATGCAACTCAATTGTAACCTTACCGTGTGGATTTAAATAAACTCCTGTTTATATGTCTTAGAATTAATGTCATAGGTTACCAAATGTAAAGTAGAGAAATACCTATAATTGAAGTTTAATAGTGGTGATACTTGAGTTTCATGCTTTCCTCCTCTGACATTGAATACCTGTAATTAATTTTCCTTGCTGTCAATTTTTATTCCTGATCTGACAGTCATAACCAGTCATGGATGGAGCTAAGCATGTGCCATGGGACAATTCTGTGCTGTATCATCCTTGATTGACTTTCTGATCACTGCTACTTCATCTGATCTAGAAACTGATGCCCAAGTTTTGAAGAATTAAGGCTCAGTCTTCAGCTTGTGTTTTCAGACCATTGTTTTCACTAAGAATAGTGATTCATATAGTAATAATCATATTACATGATTATCTATCATAAGTGCTTTTTGTAATGGAATAAGGCAATCATACCAACTTACTTTATTGCTTTCCAGAACTTTTTGTGACTGTGTAAATCTCTCTCTCTCTCCTCCTCCTCTCTTAATTGAAAATGAACTAAACTAATAATGTTGATACATCTACTTAGTCATTGCAAGGACATGAAAATTACAGAGGCACTTCAGTTTTATCCTTGTATGTTCTCATAAGACTGCAATTAGTGTCACTAAAATGTTATTCTAGCCTGAAAAAAACTGACAGTTTTGACATAAATTTGTGATGGTAGTTCCTCATTCTACTACTGTGATAGTAGAGATAGATAGATAGAACTCACTGTAAGTTTTAACTTTAAACAATTTATATGTTTCCTTTTCATTTAGGCGATATTTTGGTGAAAAAATTGGACTGTATTTTGCCTGGCTGGGATGGTATACTGGAATGCTTATTCCTGCTGCCCTGGTTGGGCTCTTTGTTTTCCTCTATGGGTTATTTACAATGGATTCCAGCCAAGTAAGGTAAAATCCCATTTAATAACATGTAATAGCCTGTTGAAAATTAACAACAGTTTGGCATAATTTGGGATGTTATACTTTTAAATGTTTTCCAGATATGGTAATCATGTAAAAATAACCAAGCAGTGCACTTGATTCAAGTGTATACACTGTTTTTCATCAAGCTGGATGTGTACCATTGACAGCAGCTGTTCTTACCACTGCATCCACAGTGATTCCTTCTGTTGTAAGGAAAGACAGACCAATCTGTCTTTAAGGACCAATTCTAACGTGGTAGATACTGCAGTAGTTGTTGATCTAATTAAAGGGTGTAAAACCAGACATGTTCCCTCATTACCTCCATCTTGGCTATAACTTCCAGACTGTAGTACAGTTGCCAAACTTCAACTCATTTTTTGCCTATGCTTTTTACTTTCTCCCTGCACTAATAGTGGCAAACTTGGAGTCTAACAGCATTCTTATCTTTGTCAATGTAACCTGAAGCCAGGAGACTCAGCTTCAGGGGGATTACAACCACATGAAATTAACCAAGTTTATAAGTTTCCCACTGTTGTGATTTTGCTCTGAGAAGGACTTGTGTCAATTTAGATGTTGTGATGACGGTGCTTTAAGTGCTGACTGTACTTTTAGGAACTGTTTCAGAGGGCGCACTCTCATTACAAAGTTTTCTATTAGTTGTTATCAGACACATCAATATCAGTCCTCTTGCAATTGCAACTGTTCCTCCAGGCAGTTTGGGACCTTGGCTGTAAGTAACCTTGCAGTCAGATTTCATAGAAAGTGCTGTTTCTTTGGTTTTTTTACATTAAGTTTTCTTTATGGAATTTTCTTTAACTTTTTTAATATGTCTTGTATACCACAAAATCTGAACTTAGCAACTGATCAAATCAGTTTTGCAGAAGGATGATTTCTGCAGTGATTTGCCTTCACCTCTCAGGTGCAGGGAGCTGCCATGAACCTCACTCTAGTGGCTTCAGGCAGGAAACAATAGTTTCTTCTTTTTCCAGCACAGTTTCAGAAGAGAAGGAATAAACAAATAAACAAGTATACATTGCCATAGAACCCAGCATTGCTTGCCATGCCAGCTATGGGTTTTGTGCTGCAATAATTAGAGGATTATGCAGGCTATTGTCATACTTAAACTCTAGTTTGTCTCATTTGCAACTTCTCCACGTGCCTGCCTCTGCTCTGTGCTCAGGGTCTGCTAACAGCTGGATCTTTATGGATATATATAAAAATACAATATAAATATTTATTATATATATATATATATATAATATATATCTCAGCCTGTGCCAGGATCCCATCTCAGCCTGGCACAGACCTTCAGTCCCTGCCTCCTGTGTAAAGGAAAGATTGTCTGCATATCTCATCTGTGGCTGCCATGGGCAGGTTGGAAATGGAAAGGAAGGAAGAGTGCCATAAAAAGGGAACAAATATGCCCCTCTAACATTAACTTTTGCTTCTTGTCATAGTCTCTCTCTTCTTTGCTCATTTGCAGTTCTAGGGAAACAATAAACTTTCAGATCTGATTGAATCATTTGATAATTTGAATGTATTGTACAGTGAGGATGAAGGTGAAATGAGATGGGAAGACAAAAACCCTGAACACACACTGTGGATCAGGGACTAGACACTATGATAAGAAAATATGTGTGTCTGCCCAATGTTTAGAAACAGAAGTTTCTCTGTTCTACTCGGTTAGGGACATTTCTCTGTCCTGTCACAAAATAAATGCATAAGAAGGGCAGTGTTACTGAAATGAACATTGAAATGGAAGATGTTCTTTGTCTTGTATGGATTTTGAATCAAGCTTAGTAATACTGTGGTTGCCATAAGCCAGCACTGAAGTCCCCTAGGGATACTGAGGTTACACTGTTGGCACTCATTGCAGGATACTATTATGAGAAAAAGGTAACCAAGAGAAAAATTCAGAGAATCTCTGTTGAAGAAACTCCATAGTAGCTTCCAGGGTATTTGGATTATGTTCACAGGACTCAGACATGCAGACACAAAAATTCAGAACATGAATTTGTATTTGTTGTTTCATATGCTTTTAAATAGATTTTGATCCAAGCTCTCCCTGAGCTAAACTGGAGGAAATGCAAAGTGGTAGTCAAATGGAAGGGCTTAAATAGCCCTATAGTGCTCCCTTCATTTGGGTTCTTTTAACAAATTATGTGCCGTATCTGTTACCTATCTTTATTCTCAAGTTACATGTGAAGTCGATTAGTCCATATAAAAATAAGTCTGAGGGTTTTAAAGTCTTTGCTTTTGATGTACTTATAGATATTGTTAATAATTACTGTTATAAAATTTCCATTTATTGTCAAACAGAAATGCCAGGTATGAACACAGCATAGCTTGAGCTGCCTTTGCACCATGTGCTGTAGTCAGACTTCACATACATAGGCGAGAACAGTACAAAGCAATTTATTTTGCTCTCTTGTACTGAAGATTTGAGTTGCAATTGAGTAACAATTAACATAGCACCTGTCACAAACACTTGTTGCCTTTGCAGAGTAGTGGGAAAGCATGTGACCTATCACTGTCAGAATAATTTTGTGAAACTTCATGTGTTATTGAAAACAAACCAACATTTTAACTGAAGATACATAATACAGAAAATGTAACATTGATTGTTTTCTGTTCCTCTACAACTCTGAAATGAATGGTTGTGCTTATTCTGGCTTAAGAGTTATTCAGGATTATTTATTCACCAGGTCTGCATTATGTTTAGGGCTTCAGTGAATTAGTGATTGTGATGTTATGTGAAATATAATATGACCAAATATTAATATTTATGTCTAATTTTTTCCTTTGACTGTTACATCAGTATTTAATAGAAGCACTCATTTGGAAATAAATGTAATCTCTTCCTGTGCATAAGTTCTTCTGTAGGAAATAAAAATGCAAAGACTTGAAATACTACTGCCAGAAATCCCTGTCAGTGGGTTTTTATGGGTGACTGACTGATCTAAGTGTGTATAACCTCATCCTGTGGAGCAGACCTGGGATAATTTGATTGAAATCAATGTAGTTATACCAGGGATGTCCATCCTCTCATTGTTGAGTATCTTCTACACCACTTGGAAAAATAGGCAGTAATTACTTTGGAAGGTAGGGAGCAATTTTTTGTTCTTCTGTTTGTGATATTTGGGAGAGAATTCACTGGTGTGAGAAGTGTGACATGATGTCCAAAAATATTGCATACTACCCTAGGGCCCATAGTTTTCAGGTTCCTGACTCAGGATTAGAATTTTCAAGCCAAACATTCACTTTTAATTTATTTTATTGGGCCAGTTTTGTGGTGTAGGCACTGTTAGCAGAAAGCGAAATTGGCATAACCTCAGAAAATTTTGAGAATGCTAGAAGTCTTTTTATAATCTGTATTTTCCTGTCTCATACTAAAGCAAAGAGATCTGCGAGGCAAATGAAACCGTCATGTGCCCTATGTGTGAGCGCAACTGCACACTGCAGAAGCTCAATGAAAGCTGCATATACGCCAAGGTAACTATTACATTGTTGCTGTCAAGGGAATTTTTGTCTAAAGATCCCCTTTCATTGTGTAACATATATGAATATGTATAACATATTCATTGTGCTGCCCTTGTTTCAGCAAAGATCCCTGAAAAACATGTTTCTCTACTGAGTTTTTTCAGCCTTTCTAATTCATCTTTCTAATAAGAAAATTATCTGAAATGATCAGAGATTATTCTAAAATTCTGTGAGAATTTCCTTATTAATAAATTCTTACTATTTTCATAAACTTAAGTGCCCCATAATAAAACTTTCCTTCTTTCCCCTATAACTAACTTCTTTCCCTTGCTTACTTTGTAATTGAATTTTGCTCCTCCCAAAGGAATTCTCCATCATAATATGCTTGTGGTATTTTGCTCTGTCAAACTAAAGCAAAGATTTTACAGTTAAATAGTTTTCTACAACCAGCTATTCTTCAAACTTATACAGAGGTCCTTGTGATTATTTATGTGCAGTGTTTGAAAGTGAGCAATATGTTTTCATGTGTGGTATGTTCATGATGTTGGAAAAGCAGTGTTGGCATTTTTCTTGGAATTCTTTCCGCCATAAAATAAATCTTTCTCAGAAGACTGTATTTACAAAATGTGATTGTCTCTGCTCCATGGCATTACAACAAAACTGCAGCAGTGTGAAAGGGAAAATCAATTTTGTAATAGATTTCAAAAATTTCTTATAGATAGGACCAATGTTGAGTAAAATTGAATGCTTCAAATCTATCTGTAAAGGTATTTTAAAAAATTAATGTTTATGATTTCCAAATTTAATTTTCTCTTTTATAAGCCAAAAGTTAAAAAGTTGTTTTAAAACAAAAGCAATAAATATCACTGAAAGTGTTGTACTTAAGGCAAAAGTTTTTAAATACTGCTATAACTATATAGCAGAAAATGCCTTCACGAGGGGTTTTTAACATTTAGTTTTCTATCCTCTTTTTTTTTTTAATGTGCACTGAAGATAAAACCTTTTTTGAATTGAAATAGCATTATGCAAACTATACAACCCATCCCAGAAATGCCTCTTTTTAGAAGGGGATAAATGCCTCTTCAGCAGTCCTCTGCAGTTTAACAGGAAGTTAATACATTTGGTATTGTGGTATCCCCTTAACTTTAGATCCTGTTATTTTAACATCTCACGTTAATAAGCAACAGTTTTTTGTCTTATTTATATTTACACTGACATCATGTGCTTAAATCATGTAAATTTCACATTTAATGTCATGTTGTGAATAATTCATCATTGCAGGAAAAATGTGGCAGTCCGTCCATACTTCGTTTCTTCTCAAATCAATCCTTTTGAAAAAAAAAAAAAAGACAGCCAGAGAAGACAAGCAGTTACCACTTGTAATCCATCATTGCAGACACTCTTTTCTCATGTCTGCAATTACAGAAGTTGATGTAAGCTCCCAACTTTCCTTTCCAGTGCTCTTGCTCTGAAAAAACTGATCAACCTTGGATTAGAAAACAGAAAAGAAACAAAAATTACCTCCTTTCAGGATTTGTCTGTTCTGGATCTCCCCCAAGTGTGGGAGGGAGAGATTTCTCTTTGGGAAGGAATAGGATTACCATCTGGCCAATTGAGTGGCAAAGAAAATTAAAAAATAAAAAACGCTCAATGAAGCTTTGTATAAAGGTTATAACTGTAATGCCTTCACGCACTGTAGTGTCTTTAAAGAAAAATTTCAAAGCAGCTTTGCTCGTTACATCTTGGTACAAACTGTCTGGTTTCCAGCAGGGATTGTGATCCTGCTGGTTCCACATCTTGCTCAAGTTGAGCAGCAAATATCTAAATATGTGTCAGCACTTCCACTGTCTTTGCACCCAAATTAGTGAATGAAAACAATCTGCAATGTTAGAAAATTGCAGTCTCATTTCAAATCAAATGGTCCTTTGCACTTTCTAAAGCACTGTTAGTAATATAAGTAAGTGGAATGAATGTATTTAAAAATTAGTAATTGGATCTGCTCTCTGGGAAAAGAAAATGGCATTTCCTGCTTCTTTCTTGTTCCAGAGATGGAGCTTGTCAGCATTTTCCTCTGGTTGTGTCGTTGTGGGAACATAATTTACCTCTCTGTCTACCTTCTACATAACCAAAATGCTAATAGGCAAGGGAAGCTACTCCCGATTCATTCCAGGTATCAGCACCCTTATTCTGGAATAAGCGTTTTATTCCTCAGTCATTCAAGTAGCTCACAGTAGAGTACATAAACATTGAAAAAATTAGGAGCAGTGAGTTCCTTTAAGTGATGTTCATTTCCCCAGACCTGCTTATGTCATAGGACCTGTCTCATTTATGTAAGGCCTGTGCTCATGTTTCAGGCTATTAAAACTGCTGTCAGGGATTCTTTCTTAAATATCTTTCGTGTTTTCTTGTAGAGCAGCACTTCAGAGAGAAAAAATTAATTCCAGAAAATTCATATACTTCAAATGCTTTTTGTGCCAAGCTTTTTGTAAAGCTAGAGGCAAAATAGAAAAGATGTCTTTTTTCCTTTTGGTTCCTGCCCATTTCTTTCATCCCCTCCCTCTTTCATTTGAAAATGACGCACTGAAGTGAAGCGTATCGTTTAAGGGAGAGGCAGGTAATACCTGAAATGCTGAATGACCAGGCTGTCATTCTCATCCACATCAAATGGACTCTTTGATCTGTGATTTGCACGGGTCCTGCACCAGGCACACCTTGGCCTTGGGGCAGGGTGTTGATTCAGGGTGGATTTGAAATGCCTGAAGTTGTCTGATGATGACAACATCAGTCAGGTGTGCTGATGGACTAGCACAGACTCTCAATATTTCACCTCTGCTTAGAGGCCCTCTGATCAACAGTTTCAGACTATGCATTTCATCTTTAAGACAGTCAAGTCTTAATTTTGAGTGTGGTGCTGAAAGATTTTCACCCAAACACTCTTCATGAAGACAAAGCCAAATCAGCAGCCACGTATCTGTTTTCTACTCTTCGCAACATTAATTCTGCTGGCTTAGGTTTTGTTGCTTGGTTGGTTCATTTTGTCTTTTGTTTTTTCTTGGAATGATGCTCTCTTTACTGAGCAAGTTATCCAAAGTCATATCCTCACACAGTCTTACATTCAAACCCAATAGAGTTCATCAGATTTATGGTGCTGCTTTTGTTCACTTCTCACATTTTCAATCTCATACCCATTGTGTATGAGAAAAGAAAAACAAAGCAAAAGACATATTTGATTAACAGTTGATCCCACTGTATGATCCTGGCATGGAACATACTGGATTTATTGAAGTCCAAAATCAAATTGTCAATTCCCATTTCAGAACTTTAAGAAAAAAAGAGAACTGACATACAGGTAAAATACATATTTTTAACAAATTCTGACAATATTAGAATTTTACTCAATAGGAAATAAAATAGAGGCAAGAAACACAGGTTCTATCAACATTTTCTGCTTTCATGAGTCAGTTTTCTTGATTTCTGAGGCAGAAGCAGTAATGCGAGGCTTTTCTAGAAGAATGAAAATCTATCTGCAGGATAAGTTCACCTTGCAGAGGCAATTCTCGCAGGAGCAGGTTAGGTAACCTGCCTGAGGCAGGCTGTCAGCCCCAGCATCCTGGCACACCTCCTGTACAGTGTTCCTGCTGCCCGGAGTAACTTCAGGTTGAAGAGGAGGTCACAGTACAGCAAATGTCAGTCTGGTTACCTGTGCCCTTCCACTGGCATAAGGACAAGTTTATTTTCATGATAAAATCTTAAAAATTGGTTCCGAAGTCAGCAACAGAGTCAGCACCAATGAAAGGAAAACCTTTTCAATAATACTCCATTTCAAGACATTCTCTTCTTATTTCAAGGAGTGGTTTAGGAAAATAGATATCAGAGCCACTTGGAGCACTTCTTCATTCCTGTTTCCTCTTTCTTCAGGTCCTCTTTTAATATAGGCCTGTCAATGATAAATTGGTTTGCTCTAGTGTTTCATAATGATTTATGCTTTTTTTTTTTCAATAGGAATTTGAAGTCTCTGCTTTTTGTAGTAATTATCAGCAATATCTTAAATCAGCTTTCATTAGAAGAAATGTGTAAAAATTACATTGCTATAAATTTGCAACCTTAAATCTACTGCAAATATATTGATCTTAGTATCAGCTTCCTAGATACTGTTTCATATTACAGCTTGAATATTAGAAATTGCAGATGTTTGTAATATAAATTGTGGGGTTTTCATAAGTGCTTTTCTAAACTGCATAAGAATCAAATTCACCCACACAGATGTTTAGAATGATGCATAGGCATGCAAAACTTAATTTTCAATCAATACTTATTTTCAGTAAGTATAAATAAATAAAAATAAATGTAAATAAATAAGTGCTTTCTATTTTGATATGTATGTTCAATCCACAAGCCTTAGACTTTGCAGCCAAGTAGCTGTTCTGCTCAAAAAATCTTTTAACAAAGAGTGAGATAAGGGATAAATCCAACTAAAAGAAAAACATTCATGAGAAGAAATTATGTTCACAGTTCAGAATTGTGGGGGCTTCCAGAGGGTGATATTTAGAATTTACTTAATGTTTGTTGGAGTTGAAGTGCACAAGCGTTTTCAAAAGGAGATTATGTCAGCAATTTGAGAGACTGAATGTAATTCCTGGATAGAAAGGAATACATGCTATTCTTACCTGCAGAGAAATTGAAAAACAGCTCAAGAGAAGAATAAAATGGAATCAAAAGAGACATTAAGTAGAGGAAGAAAAGTGAAGAGTCATTTAAGCTCATAAAAACCATAAAATAGAAAGGGTTGAGGTTAAATCTAACCCACCACATTACAAGAATTCTGGATGAATTTTTAGCCTCTCTGGACATGGGCAGAACAGCTCTTAATGTCTGTGAAATAAAATGACTGATGATGTCTGAAATGATAGTCTGGAACAGCAGACTTCAAGCTATACTGAAAGACAGAGTGTGACAAACCTTGGTAGAAGAAATATGCAAGTAGGACTCCGTATTAGAAAGCTTAGATTTTTAGCTTTTGTCACCAGTTCTGTACTCTGGGATTGCTGGGGGCTAAAGATAATGTGGCAATGTTAATTGTTCCTGATGCATTGATTTTCTCTTTAGGTTACACATTTGTTTGATAATGGGGGAACTGTCTTCTTTGCTATTTTCATGGCAATTTGGGGTAAGTACATTTTTATTTTATTTTGTTTTAATTTTTATTTCACCCAACCCTTTTATATGATTACTTGATAAAGGGAGATTATATCTCTTGATAAAGTCTAAATAAGGATTTTATCACACAAACTTATTTTCTTTCCTGTTTTCACTCACTTCACTTTCTGTGCCAATAGTGGGTGAAATTAATGCCTTTTATTGCTAATGTAATGACTGTCTTTAGCGTCTGAAATATCTTTAAGCCTAAATTTTATATTATTCAGGCCAAATACTTTTTAAAGGCAAACATACAGGTTAATTTACTGATCTTGAGTCAATATAAAAATCACATATTTTAGAGAATTCTTACAGAAAAAATGAGAATGGTTTTGTGGGAGCTAATTAGAGGAAGGTATAGAAAGGGTCTGATGTTAAGTGCTTACATCAATTAAACTATTTACATTCGAATTCTCAATCTGAATCTCTCATTATGTTCACACTGACATTGCACACACCGTGTTGTGGGGCTCAGAGTCAAGCAGAGGAATGTCCACAGAGGCCACTGTTGAACAGGAGTTACAAAGACCAGTCTTGCCTCTTGTAGAAAGTCAGTGTAATAGTGCCATGAAAGACAGATTTGATGGTTCCAGCATGAAATGCTTGGTGAACTTAGCTTTCACTGAAGCTAACAGTATTTTGCTACTGGGAAATAGGGAAGGAGAATAGCACAAAAGATAATTAATTATAAATGTTTGTCAGCGTAAACCCTGAGAATATAACACCAGTTCACATATGTGCAACTGTCTGAATTCAAGCCAGTTTTCAAGTTTTAAATAAAACGGGACACAACAGCTTTATTTATGTAATATGTGTGAGTAAGCATTAATGATTTTAACTTAAAGTGAAGGATGAACAAATGTCATAAATTTTGAAGGCTGGTATAGTAAAAGTAAAAAGCGGTATACAAACAAAAGCAAAACATCAAAGAGTTACACAGAAAACAGCACATGCTCACACACGCAAAAATCATAATTGTATTCTTAAAAATTAATATGATATAACTGAAGGGCACACTTTGATTTTTGCTTCAGTGATATTTCTTCATTTATTCCTAATCTTGCTATTACAGTATTGCAATTATCAATTATTACTTTCATAAATTCCTAAAATAACTTGCAGTTAGTTTTATGGTTACCAATGCAGACAACACTGGTAGCTTCTTAGCACTCTTCATCTCTGTCTTCAAGTTCTCCTTAGAGAGAGCTCGTTCTGTTTTCAGGTGGGGCCAAGGTTCAAGTGTAAGGAGGAATTGGCTTATATGACACTGCTCTACCACAATCAGGAAAATGGCAAGGTGTGTGCTAGGGAAGGTGAAAGCTGAGCATTACATTTTTCTTCGTTCCAAGCAGCAGAGCGATATTCTCACATAATATAGGTGAATGTGTATCAGGTTTTCAGCCTGCTACCCAACATGCTGGGTATAGTGTTAAAAATAAGGCTCTGGCTTTGATGGGTCATGTGCTGTTTTTACAATTGAACTCAGTAGGAATGACAATGCTGCACATACTGACTTAAATCTTTAACCTTCTAAATAAATACCTGTTTAACCCATATTCAGTGTGACTGACCAGTTTCTCTCTGGTGAGTGTGCATATAATTTGCTCACATATCAAATAAAACCTCATTGCAGCATTCACAGGCATTTAGTGAGATAATTCCATTGACATGATCCACAGTCTCCACACTAAATAAAGCATTTCAGCAGAGCATAATAACACAAGCGTGTCCCATGTGCATTGTTTTCTCTGCATTTTGTTTTGTTTATTCTGTGTCTTTACAGCTGTGTCTTTTTCATATTCTTTCTTTTTATATAGACATGTCTGGTAATTGCAAACAGATAAACTAGGCAATTATTTGCATTATACTGCCATAATTTTATGCTTTAGCTGGGCAGAACTGGACTGTGATTTTTAGGATATCTGTATGCATAGCAGAGATAATACCTTTCCTCTCATGTTTAGTATTTCTTCTATGTGACCTGTACTGACACCTGTTACATAATTTCTGCAGATCTAGTCTGCAATTCAAACAGATCAGTTTGACAGAGGAGTAGAAGCTTATCTTCTTTTTTTCCCCATCAATAGTGTTTTTAATTTTGTGTCATTGTAGTCAAAAGTTAGATGTAGTTTGTGTTACCTGGTAGTTCCATTCTCTGCAGCAAACTTCAAGTAATCCAAACTGAGTAATCCAAGTAAATCTAATTAATTTTGTCATATTCACCAAGGAAGGTATGAATGTAAAGTGGGATAAATAATGCTGTGAAGTCATTTATCAGATAGAAATTATATTTGGACATGATAGCTTCACTTCAAAGTAGTTAAATTGAGGATTTTGTTTTCTATTGATACTATAATACCATCACAATGCTAGTCAGATGAGAAAATGTCTGCATTGTTGACAAAAGTTAGACAAGGCAGAATCTTCCCTGGGTGCTATTTGTCTCTATTATTTCTAAGAAAGCAAGTATGACATCCTTCCAGGAAAACCATAGGTTGATCATTTAATTACAAAGTAGAGTAGTAATGCTCTGCTACTGGACCCTTGCCTGTTGTATATCAGTGTGTCTTGTGATTTTCCCCTTAGTTTTCAAAACACTGCACGATAATGGCTGTAAGATAACAACTGCCAGGTTGTTTTGGAAAAAAAATGAAAGGCTGTAGACAACAGGCAAGAATATAACCTGAAACAAACATTACGGTGATGGGTGGGGTGGGGTGATGTCAGCCATAGCAATGCCATTGGATGGGCACCGTGCGTTGTCTTCCTCTGTCTTGGCTGCTGTGCTGGTTTTGTCATCTGAGGTGCCTCCGAAACTCGTATCGTATGGTCCAAGTGAGTTGTCTAAGTGGAGAACTGAAGGGATAAGGTAATTTAAAAAAAAATGCATTGCTTGAAAGATTTGTATTCCCATACACTGGATACCTTATGGTTTAATTCATCAGCCCCTCACAGTTAATCTAGTTAACCTCTTTCTGGCATATGGGAGAGCTAAAGGCACTGATTCACCATCTGCAGATAACTCATGTACTCCCACCAATACCCATTCAGCATCCACATGGGTGGTCGACTTTCAAAACTATTTCCTAATCTGCTGTTCTGGCAGCTTTCAGCTCTTGCATTTAAACCAGAAAGGGCGTATTGCCAGCGTTTGTTTTGATTTTATTTTATATGAGAAAAAAGGTGTGTTTAGCCTCTCGGTGTTTGTTTAAACGTTTAAAAATAAAGTCCAGGGACATGAGATAAATATTTGGAGGGTGATTACACTTTAATACAAGCACTCATGGAGATGGCAAAAGCAATTTTTAAATTTTTAAACCTCTTAAAAATATTTTTGCTCCTAAAAACAGATATAGTTTCATCCTCCATTCTGTAATTGGTGTTGGATGAGTTAAGAGTCTAGCTTTTTTTCAGTTATTCAGTTTGGGAGACTTTTTGAGCTATAGTTTTGAACTCACAGTTTTTTGAACTGATACTAGATATGATTTTCCTGATATTTCAGAGGTTTAAAAAATGACTTGTAAGGAGGAGACATAGAGTTAAGGGGGGGAGTATTGGTTAAGCTAAAATTTTAAAATAATAAATTAATGTCAGTGGAAAACTAGTTTGACTGGAGTTGATGATATCCTAATAATTCAGTAAGACCAGACTATTTAAGCAGCCCTGGGCAGAAATAAGAAATGTTCTTATGCAAAACACTTGTGCTGTTCCTTACCTGGGTCACTCCTTGTATCATCATAAAGCCGTCTGTGGGAAAACAACTCAGATCTTTTCTTACGACATACAAAATACCCAATCAGGCCAATTAATATAGATCCCAAAATGGCTCCTACAGTGACACCAACTATTGCTCCCTTTTTGTTGGTTTTGTCTGGGAGAGAAAGACAGAAACACAAGACCGTTGAATGGCAATTATAAATCTACAAAACTAGATACTTCATTCTGGCTTTATAGCAGTTGAAGGCTTTGTGCAGTGAGGCTTCTCACCAAGGATCTGAAATGCTTTGCAAACTATTACTAAACCAGCCTCTCTACAAAAACTTTCTGCCCTTGGAAAAGGAAACAGACATCTCCCTCCTCGAGTTTCAGGATAATAACTGGAGTTCAGAAGTTAAAAAAAAAAAAGAAAGGAAAGCATGGCTAAATGAGCTTTTTGTCAAATAAAGTTCCAGGTTTAATTACTGAATCAATCCCTGTCCTTTATTTAAAGAAATAAGTGTAATCACTCTTTGAATCCAAATATCCATAGGCATTTAAGCCAGCAGTTAAAACTACAGCCTCTGAATTTCAAATGATTAAATTTTAGAGTACCGATTTTTGCATATGCAAGGTTAGAAATCCAGTAATGCTTTTTGCATCTTCTCAGTCAGCAGGATAACTGTATTCCTTCAAGACTTTCCTCAAACTTCGTAAAACTTTTCTTCTAGGTATTCAGTTTTTCTTGGAACTGAACTTGCTCTCCCACCCCGCTTCCTTTTCAGTCTATGTTATCTAAAAAAATCAGGTACAATGCAATTACTAGAACTATGATGGGAAACATGAAAGTCTGATGCTCCTTCAGTTCTGAGTACAAACTGTACTGTACTGATTATGATGGATAAGCTTTTCAGTCCTATGTTAAAAGCTTGAACGATAATTAAAGGCAAAAAATTACTGTCTTCTAATCTTTCCTTTTCTTTTCCTGAAGACCTGATTCAGATCAGCAGGATAGAAAAGTGCCATGACAGTTTTATGCTCTGTTGTTTTCCCACGCATACTTAACTTGGTAATTAAATGCACAATGAGTAATTCCTTTGGAAGTATTTATAAGAAGTCATCTTTGGTCACAAAAGTTTCTGAACTTAAATAAGTTGATGTATGGTACATTTTAAATGGAATTTCTACACATCTGCTTTGAATAACCACCCCACTGTGAATAGGCAGCAACTGTCATTAGGTTCCCCCCCTCTTGGAAGTGTTAAATAGAGGAGTAAACAGTAAATTTTAAAAGTAGATTTTTTTAGTTTGATGAGCTTTAGATTTAGTTGGTACTAGGTCTCTTATGAATTCACACATCTTACAAAGCCTCCAGCTCAACCTAACAAAGGTTTTATTTCAGCATTATTATTTTATTTAACTACTTGCACTTTACTTAGATCCTTACCTTCACTGGCATCTTTTGGATTAGGTGATGCAGTAGAAGTGTTGCTGGAATTATAATTCAGTTTTGTTGTCTGCTGAATGGGGTTGAAATTTGGGGTAGGACTGTCCTGCTTCACCGTGGGTGTTGTCAGAGTGACAGGGAACAACATAGTGGGGTTGATTGGAGAGTTATCACTGGGAAGCACCAAAGCCCCAGGAGTACTGTAGGTGACCGTGGAGTGACCTGGTGTCACTGTGGAAGTAGATGTAGCTGCAGCACTTTTGGTCATTTCGGAAAAGTCACCTGTTGTTCTAAACGTTGCTAAAGATGTTGGGCTTCTGTGGAAGTTTGTGGTGGAGTTATTTGTTCCATCTTTTGGCACCTTTGAAGATAAAGTGGTGCCATCAGAGAACCTCGGGGATGTGCTATTTGCCCCACTGGTCATTTCTGTTCTTCTCGTTACATTCTCTTTGGCACTGGCAGCTGTTGGTGCAGTGTCACTGATGATAGAAGGATTTGTGGCAGTAGTCCTATGCAGAACAAGTCTCTGTGAAGTTGGTTTCACAGCAGACTCATGGTTATCTGTAACTGAGCTGTTTTGTTTACTTGTTTCTTTTACTTCTCCAGCCTCAGTATTGCCTCTGTTCCAATGCAGTCTTGCAAGCAGGAAAATGAGAATCATTCCACAAGAAGGTTGCATAGTGTTGAGTTTAAAGTTGGTTATATACAGAACCTGCAAGAAATTCACTTTTGTCTGTGATTTTATTTTGCAAAACAAAGCTACTCAGTTAAGACCCAAAAAAGATTGTACAAGAAGTTAGTGTTACACAATACTAATCTCACTAATTTGCCATGTGTTGATGCTGAAAGTGTTATGACCCTAAGAGTTCAGAATGGCCTAAAACAGTACTGATGATCAACAAAATTGATCTCATATTGATCAACACAAATGGCAATATTGATCTCAGTGCGCTTATGGAGATGTTATGGGATAGCCCATGTGGCTGGAATGTTGCCAGTGAAGGGCTGCGCACTGTTTAGGAGACAGACCAGGAAGGCGTGGTGGTGGAATTGCCCTGTGTGTGAGGCAACACTTGGAACATATGGAGTTGTGTCTTGGGTTTTGATGTTGAGTGACTGGAGAGCTTATGGGTTAGGATAAAAGGGCAGAGTAGTAAGGGTGCCATTGATGTGGGTGTCTGATCAGGAAGAGGAAGTGGATGAAGTCTATGGTCAACTTGAAGCAGCCTCAAAGTCACAGGCACTGGTTCTTGTGAGTGACTTTAACTACCTTGACATCTGCTGGAGAAGCAACACAGTAGAACACAAAATGTCCAGGAGGTTCTTGGAAAGCAGTTATGACAACTTTCTGAAACAGATAGTGGAGGAACCCACAAGAAATGTCACTCCACCTTGTGCTAAGAAACAGGGAAGGCCTTGTTGGAGATGTGAAGGTTGGGGGCAGCCCTGGCTGCGGTGACTGTGCAATTGTAGAGTTCAGTATTGTGCAAAGAGGAAGCAGGGCAGCAGGTAAGATTACAACCATGATCTTCAGGAGAGATAACTTTATCCTTTTTAGGGATCTCTTGGAAGAATCCCATGGGAACAGGCCCTTCAGGAAAGCGGAGCCCAAGAGAGCTGGTTCGTATTCAAGTATCATTTCCTCCAGACTCAAGAACCATGCATCCTGATGAGCAAGGAATTAATCGGGCAAAGGGGACAAGAGACCTGGGTGAATGAATAAAGGATTCCTGTCATTACTCAAGCATAAGCAGGAAATACACAGGAGACAGAAGCCAGGCCACTTGGAATAAATATAGAGAGGTTGTCAGAGTAAGTAGAAATGAGATAAGGAAGGCCAAGGCCCATCTGGAGTGGATGCCAAGGACAACAAGAAGGACTTATTCAAATGCATCAATAACAAAAGGAAAACTAAGGAAATCCGCCCATTAGTAAATGGAGGGAGGCCCTGGTAGCTGAGGACACAGAGAAGGCAGAGTTAGTGAATGCCACTTTTGCATCGGTCTTGACTGCCAAGACCAGCCCTCATGAATCTGTTTCAGGTGCTCAGGGTAAAGGAAGAACAGAAGAAAGACTTTGCCTTGTTCAAGGAGGATTGGGTTAGAGAACACTTAAGACAAACTTGACATCCATGAATCCATGGGCCTTGACAGGATGCATCCATGAGTGTCAGGAGAGCTGATAGGCACCATAGCTAGGCTGTTCAGTCATCTTTGAAAGGTTGTGGCAATCAGGAGAGGTGCCTGAGGACAGGAAGAAAGCAAACATCACCCTGGTCATCTAAAAGGAGGACCCAAGGAACTACCACCCAGTCAGCCTCACCCCTGAGAAAGGTGATGGAGCACTTTATTCTGGAAGCCATCTTGACACACATGGATGACAAGAAGGTGGTGATCAGGAGTAGTCAGCGTGGATTCACTAAAAGTAAATCATGCTTGACCACCTTGATTGCCTTCTACATGAAACAACACCCTGGATGGCTGAGGGGAGAGCGGTGGATATAATCTAGCTTGACTTCAGCAAGGCTTTCAGCACTGTCTCACAACATCTTCATAGGCAAACTCAGGAATTATGGACAGGATTGAGTGGACAGTGAGGTGGATTGAGAACTGGCTGAACAGCAGGTCCCAGAGGTCCAGTTGGAGGCATGTCACTGGTGGTGTCACCTGAGGTTCAATACTGGTCTCAGTGTTGTTTAACTTATTCATCAGTTACTTGGATGAAGGGGCAGATGCCTCCTTAACAAGTTTGCTGAGGACACAGAGCTGGGAGGAGTGGCTGACACCCGAGTGCTGTGCAGCTCTTCATTGTGCAGCTCTTCAGCAGGACCTCGGCAGGCTGCAGAGATGGACAGAGAACTGTCT
>JAWWEU010000158.1:131395-237871 GCA_035583155.1 Acropternis orthonyx | reverse complement strand
GGGTGCATTAGGAAGAGCACTGACAGAAAGTCAAGGAAGGTAATCCTGCCCCTCTACTCAGCCCTGGTGAGGCCACATCTGGAGCGCTGTGTCCAGTTCTGGGCTCTCAGTGTAAGGGATACTTGGAGCTCCTGGAGTGGGTCCAGTGGAGAGCCACAAAGATGATTAAGGGACTGGAGCATCTCTCTTACAAGAACACGCTGAGACAGTTTGGCCTGAACAGGCTCAAGAAGAGGTGATTGAGAGCAGACCTCATCAGTGTAGCTAAGTATCTAAAAGGAGTTGTCAGAGAATGACCAGGCTCTGCTTGATGATGCCAAACAGTAGGACCAGAGAGACAATGGACGGAAACCGATGCACAGGAAGTTCTACTTGAATGTGAGAAAGAACTACTTTACTGTGCACACTGGAACAGGTTGCCCAGAGAGGGTGTGGAGTCTCCCTCATTGGAGATATTCTAGAACCATCTAGATGCAATCCTCTGCCATGAGCTCTAGGGTAACCCTGCTTAAACAGGGAGGTTGGATCAGATGACCCACTGTGGTCCCATCCAGCCTTATCCATTATATGATTCTGTGCATAAAAGCTTACTTACATAAGAAAATTCCATAGTTCTGTAAACAGGCCTCATACTCAGAAGGGAATAATTCAAAACCCCTTTGCTATGAAGTAAGGTAATGAAATGTATGGATGGCGTTATCGGGGCAATATTTTCTGGGCAGACAGCAATTCCAAGAGCATGCTAAAGAGTTATGTTCCATTATGAAGAATTAGAATTGTTAAAATTAGCCCTGAAAGTTGATGGATAGTGTTTTGTGACCTGAACAGTGAGTGTCATATGGGTGCTGCCAGGAATGAATTGTAAACTAAATCAGTCCAGGGGTTATGAATGATGCTGAATTTGTGTGGAAACTTCTTTTCCTATATGAAGCTGGAAACTGTATATTATGCATTAACTTTCCAAATGTGAGATTGAGAAGAATGAGAAAAACTCAGCTTGAAGTCACATGTTTGTAGTAGGTTTGCTGTTGAGTATATCCGTGGGGTTTTGGTGGTGGGTGTTTTTTCTATGTATGAGACAGATTGAGATCATGAGTTTTTAACTCCCACATGTAAGCTCTCATGTGACAGCTCAATTAAGTTGTATAATAAGTTATTCTTCAGCATCAATAATTAATTTTGTGTCCATGTATGTGGGTACTGTACCATCTGAAGGAAGAAAATTTATACCTGGAAAAACTAGCTATTTCTTTTGTTCTTCAGCCTCTCCTCCTACTTTCTTATGCTTTTGCATATGCATGTTTTGTTTGAAGGTTTGTGTTTTGTTGGGGCTTTTTTTGGAGGGGGAAGGGGAGAGAATAAGTGCTGTTTTATAAATTTGTTTCTTTGTTTTTGGTGGTTTTTTTTTTTTTAAATTTAGTGTGTATTTTCCCCAGTTTAACTTCTTTGTATGTAATACCTTCAAGAGCAATGCAAAGAGCACACACAGTAATGGTAGATAGCAGTCAGCTATGGGTAATGCTGTGTCGACGGATAATTAAATAGCACATCAAGGTGTCTCATTTTGTCTTACTTTGTGGTTTGAAGGTGGCACCATTACTCAAAATATGTGCCTTTATAAAATGCCACTTAATCTACTTTTTAATGTGTATTCCATTTCTCCACACTGCTTATTTTCCAAGTTAAGATCAGCTCTATGGTGGGAAGGGACCTATGCTTTGAAAATATTTGTAACTTTCTTAACAAAAATAAAAAAGATAAATTCTGCTTGAGTATCAGTGAAATTCAGGATAACCACTTTGCTCCCAAACAAGCAAGCCAAGGAAAACCCTTTTGAAGTTAAATTATCAGCTCCAGTTGTGTTTGCAGTATGAACAGTAGGCCTTCAGATGGCTATGAAATGCTGTGCTATCTGAATATTAGATTGTGATTTCTTAGTAGTAATAACTGCAAAAAATCCCAAAAAACAACAAAAAACCCCCCCAAAAAACCAAAAACCTGAAGAAAACCCCCAAAGTTTTCAAACACATGCTTTTAACAGTATTGCTGGTTTAATTCAGTGACATATTCTTTCCTTGTATTAATAGTCATATGAATGAACAAATTGTGTTTGGTCAAATTCCTTATTGTCCATGCACTGCAACTAAACTACATAGCAAAATTGTGCTCAGTTCACTTTCACTGTAATTTTAATTCCTAGAACAGTGTAAAAAGGAGTCAGTATCCTTGCTGAACAAGTCCTATGTAATTTTTGTGATGCTTACTTGTGCTATATTTACGGAGGACCATAGAGAAGAAACCTTGCTTTGAAAGTTGTAGTTCTCAAGTAAGTGTTTAAGGCAGCTATGATCGGATTATTAATGAACAAAGGTGGTGATTTTTGATTTGCTGGTATTCACATTCCTTGGTACCAGCTCAGTGGAAATCAGTGCAATAGGTGTAGCCTGAAGTGAGTGGAACTGCCCACCAGTATGGTGTTCAGTTACTTAGATTAGCTCTACCTATTTTTATAGCATGAAAGGGGAGGAGTTTTACTTAGGATGGTCACCATCATGTTTCTTAATGGATTTTGCACTCTGGATTTGTTTCTGTGCTGCTGGAGTCAAATTGCATCTGAGACCTGTGACAGCTGAGTAGAAAAAAAAGCCAGTTCTAGAAAGGGGAAGGTTGAAATTTCTCATTCAGTGTTATGGCTTTATGAAGAGATGTAGTAGCCCTTGTTTGGGGAATTCATCCAGATATGAATACAATTTCCCATTAAAATGGCCCTTCAATGTGAACCTTAGTATGTAAAAATAGATTTTTGGCATGATAAAGTAGTTGCCACATGTATTTCCTGACTACAACCCAGCACCTGCCAGTGAGAGGTGTAATGTCTGCAAAACCTCTGCAATTGTCAAGAAAATAGTAATTTCAACCTCTTATGGATAGATAATAGAGTCTTCAGAACTGTAAATTCAAGTTACCTTCCTTTTGAATGTCATTAAATTGAATCTTTCATCATTTTCCTACCTTACATTAGTTATTAGAAAGTAATTTAATTTATGGAGTAAGTGGTGATGTGATTGACAAATTGTTAGAGGCACTTTTTTGATCTAACATGTTCATATTTGCAGAATTTTCACACTTGAAAAAAGCCTCATAAAGCAGCTAATTTTTACCTTTATATCAGTGAACCAAAATTAGACAACACGTATAAAATGAGAGGTAGAGAATTTAACTTCTAGAATTCAGAAAGAAATAATTGCAAATGATGGTCCCAGAAACATACTGGGTGTTTGTTCATGGACTCTAAAATTCATATTGCTCTCCAAGAATTAAATGCTTCTAAGTTTAATGAACAGTGAATACTACATTGCTAAGCTTAAATATATTTTAGTTTTTGTTATGAGAAAATGTATAAGTTTTTAGTGTATTATGAAGAGAAATATAAATATGAACTGTAGTTTATTACTAATTTAATTTTTACCCTCTGTAACTATCTAGCAACCTGACAAGTATAAGTGCACTGGCGAAGCTTCTGAAGTGTGTGTTTCCTGTTCATTTTTGGTAGAACTAAACTCATCTAAGCAAGAACAATGTAGTTTCTAACAGATGTTTGCTACATACACAGAATACTTCTCTTCACCAGCACCATCAACCCTCCCCAGCATTTAAAATGGGCTCTGAACTTACTTTGAGATTAATTCTGTGCTTCCTTGATAAGGAGCATAAATACCCACAAAAGAGAAGTATGAGTTTGGAGGCAAATCACATTGCTTGTGATTGCTGCTTCTCTGCTTTAATGTTTGAATTACAAAACGGTTTTTATTTTCAATTATTTTCTCAGAAGTGCACTCTAAGTAGAACTTGACTACAACAGTACCAATTGCCTGCCCGAATGCAATATAAAGGGATATTGTGGTAATTTATCAGATCCACTAATAAGCACGAAAAAAACCCTCAGACTTACCTTTGAGGGCTACAAAACATGAAAGAACCTGTAGAGAAATACTGCTGTGGCCCCGAGTGCAAGTAGTCTGGTGGGGAGAGGGGAGTGCAGGTACAATAAGGGCGGCTGTGTGACAGCGGTCAGGAACACGCTGTGCTGGCGAGGCGAGGCAAGGCGAGGTGGGGCAGCCCTTCCCTGCGCCTCTGGGAACCAGCCCGACCAACTCCGTGCTGTCATGACCCAGCTCTGTCATTACAGAGTCCACAGAAATTGCAGTGCTTATGGTAAAGCGGGCAGACAGTGCTTATTGCTTAATAATTTCAAAGTCTTTGGTATTTCAGAAGGGTGACCGCTTTCTGTAAGCGGTAAAAACTCTTGCTCTGCGTACTATGCAACTATTTAACAAAAGATAGCTGCTTCTTATCGCAGTTTCCTACACTTGGCGAGATGAGAACTGGCAAAGGCCTGTCTTCTACAAAATAAACAGAAATATGAGTTCTGTTAGGAAAAGTGTGCTGCTAGAAATGGGTCTGATCCTATCTCCAAATATGTCCGTATTAGCAATAATTTAAGAGAACAATGTAAATCCAAATGTTCTCAATTTATCAAACATTATTAATTTCACATAACCAGCTAGGGTTCTGAAGGTTACAACTGTTACTCCTCCCTTTAGGTTTTATTTAAATGATACTGGATTTAAGTAGGAATGAAAAAGTCAGGCATATCATATAGAATTTCATATGCTGTTCCAGTTGACCTGTGACTTTTTTTATTCTCTAATCCTTTATGTATATTTATTCTAGGCTGGTATGTGGTGAAGAGAGACTCAAATATGTTTCAGTATTGTGTGACTATTTGAGTGGAATGCCATGATGTTGTCATCTGTTTCCACTTCAAATTTTTAAGGAATCAAGTGCAAATACTGTTTCATAACTTATCCTTGAGATAAGCATTGGGGATATGGTATCTACAGGAAGCATTTATATGGAAGCAACTGGTGGTGTTTTCTTGAAAATACTGTATGGACAAGTGGAAGTTCTGTGAGATGGATCAAATTCTACCCTTTCTAATATCCCTTCTGGGGGAAGTAAATTGTTTATGTGACATGAGTTGGGGTGGTCTGTGAGAGGGGGGAGGACAGAATCTGATACTTTGGGTTTGGTTTTCTGGTTTTTGGTTTATTTCTTTGGAATCTAACATTCTCTGCAGTGTGTATCAGCAAGCTTCCAACTCGCATTCGTTGCTGTGTCTGGGTGGACAGGAATCTGACTGACCATGAGATCTGAAAACAAGCACCACGAACGTGTGTCCAAATCTCACACCGCATTAACCAAATGACAAGTGATATACTGGGGTCATCAGTACTCTTCACACCAGCATGCACACATTATAGTGTGCCTTTCTGAGAGCTTTTAAAAAGAAAGGTTATTTGAATAGATATATAATATTTGAAAAATATCAATACCTTAAATATATAGTCTGAAATTCTGTTAAAGTATATCTAGTGCAGTGGTACAAAAGTGATACCCCTCTAGTCCTGTCCTGAGAAGGTGTGCTCGCTCTCTCTTTTGCTTGTGGACTGTTTAATTCATCTGTTATGAAAAGTAAAAACTGTTTACCCAAGTGACTTAACACCTAGAGGAAGATGTTTGTGACTCAGTTCTTGGCTAAGGGTTGTACACCTGCAGGGTGGTGCTGGAATGCTGGCGCTGAGTGCTGGCCCACTGTTCCTGGAGGGCAAAACCTCCAGCAGTGAGCCCAAGTGTAAGCAGATTTGGAACTGTGGCCATATGGAGGCAAAGTGGTTCAGAGTACTCCAGGAGTGTGGGAGGAGGCTCAGCTATCCTTCAGCTATAGCTGATATCTTTTAAGTGCCAGTTTCAATTCTGAAGAGTATTTCTGAGTAGTAGGTGTGGTACCAAACTTGTAGAACTGTTTTTATTGCATAGTTTTACTGTAGAGGAGTCCACCTAAATAAAACTGAATAAGTAATTGAGAAGGGTAATTCAGAAGCGACCTGGGTGGCCATGACGAGACTCTGCAGAGAGGCAGTGGAGAAAATCCCCAGCTCCTCACTGAAAATCCTCCTTGCAGTAATATTTTAGGGAATAGATACACCACTTACTTTGTCACAGTGATGTTTATAAAACATTTGGAAGAGATGTGCTTACATAATAGTCTTGGGTTCTCTTTCTCTGCTCTCTTCTTTCTTTCCATAGCATTTAACTGCAGCCATTCACCAATATTCTACTGACATTGTCAAACTTTTGTTTTGCTTAAGACTGTATCCACACACAACCAATCTTTCCTGTCTTAACCATCAAATATCACCCTACTCATTTTCTCAGAGATTAAGAACTATGTAAAGCACATGCCTACATATTGTGAATGTGGACTGCATGGGCTTTAGTAAAGCCTTTGACACTGTTTCCCACAGCATTCTCCTGGAGAAACCAGATACCCGTGGTTTGGATGAGTGCACTCTTTACTCAGAACGTGATGATGAATGGAATTACATCAGTTGGTGGCTGGTCACGAGTGGGGTTCCCCAGGGTGCAGTACTGGGGACTGTCCTGTTTGAATATCTGTATGAATGATTTGGACAAGGGAATTGAGGGAATCCTCAGCAAGTTTGCAGACCACACCAAGTAGGGTTGGAGTGCTGATCTGCTGAAGGGTAGGAAGGCTCTGTTAGAGGGATCTGAACAGGCTGTATCAATGGGCCGAGGCCAGTTGTATGGCATTCAACAAGGCCATGTGCCAAGTCCAGCACTTGGGTCACAACAATGCCCTGCAGTGCTGTAGGCTGGGGATAGTGGCTGGAAAGCTGCCCAGTGGAAAAGGACCTGAGGGTGCTGGTTGACAGCTCGGTGAACATGAGCCAGTGTGTGCCCAGGTGGCCAGGAAGGCCAATGGCATCCTGGCCTGTAACAGAAATAGTGTGGCCAGCAGGGCCAGGGCAGTGACTGTCCTGTGCTCAACAGTGGTGAGGGCACATCTCAAATAATGTGCTCAGTTTCTGGCCCCACGCTACAACACAGACATTGAGGTGCCTGGAGGGTGGCTAGAGAAGGGCAGTGGAGCTGAGAAAGGGTCTGGAGCACAAGTAATTTGAGGAGCAGCTGACAAAGCTGGGAGTGTTTAGCCTGGGACAGAAAGGCTCAGGGGAGACCTTACTGCTCTGTTATAACTACCTGACAGGAGGTTGTAGTGAAGTCTCTTCTAAGCAGCAGGATGTCAGGAAATGGCCTCAAGTTGTGCCAGGGGAGGTTTAAGTTGGATATTAGGAAAAATTTCTTTACCAAAAATGTTGTCAAGCATTGGAATGGGCTGCCCAGGAAAGTGGGGAAATCACCATCCCAAGAGATGGGATGGGGATCTATTAAAAGATATGTAGATATTCCACTTAGGGACTTGGTTTAGTTGGGGGACTTAGCAGTGCTGGGTTAACAATTGGACTCAATGATCTTAGAGGTCTTTTGCAAGCTAAATGATTCTATAATTATATGATTTTATATCTTCATCAGTGTGAATATTGCCAGTGTAAGGGCCATAAACATAAGGTAACTTTAGTAAGAATTGAAAGAAATTTCTGGAAGTGTACAGTGGGCAGAGTTTCAGACTGTATTGTGGAGTGGAGCACCGAATAAAAAAATAATCCTTAAATAAGTTGGGTTTTACCACAATGCTTGACAAAAGAAAAGGAAGTACAGCATGTATTATGGGATTTAGAATTCAGAACACCAATTGGAACTGTAAAATGGGCAGCAGTGTGCCCAGGGAAAAGCAGGGGAGGCACCAGATAATGTTTTCTGTGGGAAACTGGAGGTGTGCGACCTCTAAACTAAATTATCCTGAAGCCTTGAGCAGCAGAGGAAAGCTTTCCCAGGTCAAAGCAATCGTTGAACAAGAATGGTCTCATCTTTATGTTCAAATGGTCAGCTTAGTCATGCATGTCTTGTTTTTCTAAAGAAATAATTGATAAAAGTCAAGGCTTATCATCCTCAGAGTGTGGAGATCAGGATAAGAGATGAGTCAGGAAGTTCCTTGCAACCAGCACTGGAGGGGCTGGATTGCATGGAGAGCAGTTGGAGATAGTGGTGTTAGCAGTGTGATGCAGTAAAATAAAGGCAAGCTGGAAAGGATCCAGGCTTTCTGTAGAACTGAACAAATCCTTGAATTTCAAAATTCTGGGATTTTTTGCTGTTATTTAGACCAGAACCTTACAGCAGAAGAGAAGTTTTGTGAATTACTTTTCTTCCAACATGCAAAGGGTTTTTATATACTTTTAGCTTTTTTCTCAGTAGCCCTGTAGAACAGCAAAATTACCATGAATTCTATTCTACTGTGGGAAAGAGAATATTGCACCATTTTTTAAGATGTCAGATGAGTCTGGAAAAGGCATACTTTAGTTGACAGGTATAGTTAGCAAGTGGGCCTCACTTGCTTCGTCTAGATAGATGGTTTTCTTGATCATTGCATTATCAAATGTTTCATGTACGTAGGTAACATAAAAGACACTGTTTGTTATTATTCATAATATTAGAACCTAATGTTAGTTGTGGAGCACTACCAGTGACAGTGAGAAAAGGTTGTTTCACCCTCAGATTACTCAAGTGCAAACATCGCTGCTGCTTAAATAGGAGAGCTGGGTGCTGACCTTGTTAGAAGCATCCAAAACTTATATCTGTGGTGAATACAAGATTCATGCTTGGAAGAATAAAAGAACATACTACCTAGAAATAATATTCAGAGACAAGTTCCTTTCATGCAGCAATCCATTATTTATGAGTAATGGTATGGTGAACTTCTCATAACTTCTTTTCATTGTGTTTCAATATATTATATAGATGAATCTTGTGTGCTTGTGTCTGTATGTATATAATATATAGCATGATAATTATGTGTAATATGTATATAAACCAAATAAGATGTTAAATGTAGTGCAGAAATATAGATAAAGGTAGGAATGTGAGACCATCCTGTTCAATTTCAATTAGAAATCCTTCTTCTGAGCAGTTGACTTTCTAAAAGGAAGCAATTTTTCTTGCTTCCTATTTGAATTAATTTTTCAGGGAACAATTGGACAATCCTATGTTTTGTCAGGAATTCCACCAAAACAGGATGTCTAACCCCCTAGTCACAAACTATAGTGTTTGGAAACTTGGAATTATTTATTGTTTGGATTTTTTTTTTATGGGACTTACCAAAACCCCTAAGTACATGGAGAATCTGGTTATGATCTCACACCTAGATTAGAAATAATTGTTTAAAGAATTATTTAGTAGTAAAAACTGCTACAGTATAAAACTGGTATAGCTGGGAAAGAAGTGAGGTTGTCTTGATTAGAACTGAATAAAATGTGAACATACTTTAACTCTTTATTAATAGCTACCATTGTGTATGCCTATCATTGTTTCTTCAAGGAAAGATTTTTATGATTTGAATAAAATTAAAAGCAAAATTAAAAGGAGTAGCACTGTTTAATATTGCTAGGTGCCTATCTCTGTACAGATATAGCAGACAACAAAAAAATGATTCTTAGATAACGTTGAAAATAGTGTTTCAATTTTAACAGTGATCATTCTGAAGTTACTCAGTTTTCAGATTCTCAGGGGAAAAATGTCAGAAAGTGGCTAATGACAGTTATCACATTACATTACTGATTTTTGAGAGATCTGCAATACCCTTTTTGTTGTTGCTGTTGTTGTTGCTATAGTTAAACTGCAGTTGTTTTCCACAGCAACAGTCTTTCTAGAGTTTTGGAAAAGGCGGAGAGCTGTATTAACCTATGACTGGGACCTCATAGACTGGGAGGATGAAGAGGTAAGAAGAAACAGAAGTAAAAGTGTAAAGTTTGCTATCAGCATGTTTTAAGTGTAAATATCAGTCCATATTATATGTCATCATCTGAGTTTGTAATTCAGATTATGTTGGTATTTATAAAGCTACTTGCAGAATAAACAGGTATATTTGAGACTATATGAGGATACTTTGCCTTCTGCAAGTAGCATTATGATTCCAAATATAATTCTATTTTTATCAAAAGTATCCTTTGAAAAACTGAGTGGAAGTACTTCCTGTACAGAGGACAGGAGCTGCTACTGATGCCAGCACAGATGTCTTTGACATCTGAAAAAGGGACAGAAACTAGATTTTATATCCTTTTGAGAGGCATAGATTATCCTTTTAACATTCTGCTATCAGCATCAGCAATAATAAAATTATTTTATTACTTCATAAATCATCAGTCAGCATAGCTGCAATTTGACTATATTGACGATTTAATTGCAGTTTAAGTTGATAGACTTTACCATTATTTGTTTTATAGTTTCCATAGATGGGTAGATACGAGTTGGTGGCTTTTAATAAATGGTTTCATATTACAGAAAGCTCCATTATAACTGGCATTAGTTTTCTTACCAATTTCTGCAGACAATCTAGAGTCCAAGTTAATCTTTTTAAAACCCTCCCAGAGTGGAGATGGCTCTTAAGTTTTCTGTTCTTCGCTGGTTTCTGGCACTGTTTCCAAGGATTTTCAAAAGAGCAAATTATTTAGGTATTTCAGTTGAAGCATTATAAAAAACAGTTTGTATCAGTATAATTTTCTACTTTATAGCACATTTGCCTTGTTCTTGAGAGAAATAAGTAATACAACAAATGGAATCCACCCTGTCATTCCAGGAAGAGCTGCGTCCCCAGTTTGAAGCTAAATATTCCCAAGTGGAAAGAGTAAACCCCATCACTGGAAAACCTGAACCTTTTCAACCTTTCCCTGATAAGCTCAGTAGACTGATGGTGTCTGTCTCAGGAATATTCTTCATGGTGAGGTTTAATAATATTAGAATTATTTTATTGTAATGCATCTTACTCTGATGTAAATAGTAACTCATCATGAGTGCATTCATTAAGATTAGTTGATTTACGTAATATAGGCAAAACTGATTGTCTCAGTCTTTCTTACTGCTTGTTTAGGGATCTCATTCTTTCAAAAGATGGAATATAGTTATATTGTAAAGAAGAGTAAAAAAAATTTCTAACTCATGTAGTATTTTTGTTCTCTCAAGTAGAAATCCTTAAAACACTTGTTGATTTATTGTTTCAGTAGATATTATTTTGGATGTGATTACTTTTGTTCTAATATCTCTACCTGTAAATACACACTGGCAGATCTCACTGGTCCTCACCGCAGTGTTCGCAGTCGTGGTGTATCGACTGGTAGCCATGGAGCAGTTTGCTTCTTTCAAGTGGTATTTCATCAAGAAGTATTGGCAGTTTGCAACTTCTGGCACTGGAGTCTGTATCAATTTTATGATCATCATGTCCCTCAATGTTGTAAGTCTTCTCCTCTTTTAAAGGAGTGTTTAATTTGAAAGAGTAATTTTTACAAGCTTACTTAGAGTCTACCATATATCACATATATACATGTTTGTGCTTATTCATGGAGCAGTGTCTGAAGCTAGTATTTCAGGGGGCTGTTAATGCTTTTCTCTAATTCCTCTTTAATTTGTCAGTGCACATCTTTGCTTATGTCATCAAGTCACAGGGATACACACTCCTGCTTTCTATTATTTGCGTTTTTGGGGTTTTTGTATTACTTTTTACAATACATCTCTAAATGAAACTACATTGTTTCCTTGGCTAAGAATTTATTTTTTAGGTTCTTTTTAATTGATTACTTTTGATTTTCCCCTCTGATTTAAAATGCAGCTGTGATATCAGTGTTGCACATTCCTAGAATTACTGTGATACATGATTTTGGTGTTTTCTGTCATGTGACAGCAGGGATTTAATCATTTGCACTATGTACATGGATAGAAACTCTATTCTTTCAGCTGCAAAATTATTTATCATCTTTCTGTTCCCATGCAAGCACAATCAGGTAAAAAGGAATAATAACCCAGCAAACAGCAGCTTTAATTATCTTAAGGAGATTGTGCACTCATTTCAATAAGAAATAATTCTTCTAATCAGAGTAATGTATTTATTTCTGTTATTATATATGATCATTATGAGTCAAGAAAAGCACATTCAAGTGAACAAGCAAAGCTACCAAAAATAACTTGCTATTTATAGTAAATACTCAAGGAAATATTTTTCAGAGTTGGTAACTGCCTTGGGCTAAGTGTCATTTAAAATAGAGACAGGAGATAGTCAATATTTTGAGAGATAAGGAAGTTTTCAGTAAAGGCTGATATCCTCAACCAGTATGCACACTGATGCCAAGGAAAACTGCCCTGTGTAAAGGCTTTTGCTTACTTTTAGATCACGTAGGTTTGTTCCTGAAGTTAGAGGATAAACATCTAGCTGTTGATTAAGAGAACCATTGATGTCTGAATATTTCTCTTGATCTATTTGCTCCTTTTATCTTTATTGTATATTTCGTATGTATACTTACATACATTTACATGGACAAAGAGAATAGGACTAAAGGTGTTCAACAAAGTCTTTATAGGAAACTATATTCATGTAGCTACATCCCTTCTCTGTCCAGATAACTCGATGCTGTAGGGCAACACAATACCTATGTTTTTGATGCTTGTTTTCATTCTGGATTTGATATCACAACAGCCAGGATGTGCTATACTTACAGAGTATCTCATTTCTGTTTTAGGTATATGAGAAGGTTGCCTATCTCCTGACAGACTTAGGTATGTAGGTCTTCACTAATGGTATGGTTCTTGCTGGCTGTGGCATGTGCTTTATAGTTTAATAAAGTAAGGTTTAGAAAACTTCATCTGTGCATGGTACGTTTCTGGCATTTCCCTAAGCAAATGAGAAATGTCAAAGAAAGAAAAGAAATTATTGTTAATTAATTACTGGGAAAATAATAGACAAGTAAGGAATTTATTCTTCTACTTCTTTCAGCGTATTACATATTTATATACATTGAAAAACTGTCATCTTATTTTGGAGCAAGTGTCAAAACACATCCTTTCTTAGAATGCTAGAAGGTTTTTTTCCATTTTCCCCAAATCCTTGTTTATTTTTTAGTAATTTTAATTTGAACTTTCATATGGGAAAAAAAATGGGCTAAGATAAAATTATGTTGTCCAAGATAAAAATTTTAAGCAATGAATTTTAAAGTAGCTCTAATTTGGTCACATTAAAATTTTATACTGAAACTTCTAGTTGTGATTCAGTCACAGAGGTAAATCTTTCTAGCTTACAGAAGAAAAGAAAGCAAAGACAGAATTTACGATCTCCGACGGTGCCAATGTGTTACTGTTTAGTGTTTTCACATAATCGCTTTTAACCCCTGTCAAAATATGCAAGTCATCTTGTCTTGGTTAAACACAAGCTGGATGCTTAAATTCAACAGCTCCCTCTCCTGGTTAAAGTGTTAAACAAGGCCCTCTAAACTTCATAGTGTTTCACGTTGTTGAACAGGTTAGAAGGTTCAGAATGTATAGTCAACTTACTCAAAGTATTAAAATACTTTAAAGTACTTTTTCAGATCAAATTTATTTCTATTCCTTTTGAAATGTATTATATTGTTACAGACCAGGGAATGGGAAACAAAATAATTGTTTAAGTGCACAAGCTGTTTTTTCCCCAAATATATGAAAATTAAAAAAAAAAAAAGAAAAAAGAGTGGTTTCTTGAATTAAATATGATGGAGCAGTAGGTGTTCAAGCTAGATGATTCATTACTCTTCCTAAGTTTTTTAACATCAGAGAAGGACACCTTAACTTCTGGGAACAAGTGTCCATGTGTAAAGCTAGTATGCTGTATATTTGTACCCACATTTAGTCATCATTAGACCAGAGTAATTAAGTAGTACAAATTTTAACTGACAAGTCCAGGCAGTTCAGACTTAGGACTCATGTATGTGCTTTAACGCCATTTTTGATGTAATGTATTCCAAGTTTGATACATCCATCAAGGATGGACTTAGTAAAAAATTAATTTTTAATCAATATCACCAAGTTCTAATTTAGACATAAAAAATGCTCAACAAACCTTCAGGAAAAATATCCAAGGCACTGCAGACCCACACAGAACACTTGTAGCCCTACAAGCATTTCTACAGTTCTTTCCAAAAGAAGCCAAAGAAGAACCTCTGTCCTTTCCTCATTGAATTATAACCTGCTTGTCACTCCACAAGCGTTAGGATAGGGAAGTCTTGAGGAGAAAGTAGTGGTCTTACAGAAGTATTTAGAAGGTGAGATGCTTGGGTGAGAAATCGACTGGCTGTTAGTTGTTTGTTTAACCTCTGCTTTCCTTGGCAACCCCCATCTGTTGCTCCTCTGATGCCAAGTGCTTTTGCTTTTTGGTATTTTGTTGTTGGTGGTGGTGGTTTGGGATTTTTTTTTGGTGTTTGTTTGGTTTTTTGTGTTTTTTTTGTGTTGTGTTTTTTCTTTGAATCAAGATACCTTTAGTCTTGAAATTAAAAATCCACACTGAATTCAGAGATTTTCATGGAAATAGAACAGTATCTTCCCACAGAATTGTGATCTATTCTGTACTGAGGGTCCTGCATCTCCTGTTTCCACATAGAAATGGCATGGTCTGGTTTTGGCATTTGTAGACTAAACACTTTCAGGGATAAAAAATAATTGCAGCCTGATGAGGCAACATGGCTTGAAACCGCTGCTTGTTCTGTTAGTGTTGATTGATATTGAGCAAAGTTATGCATCACTCAATTTCATTTTTGTTAATATAATATGTATTCTGTCTTTCTGAAGAGCACCCTAGAACAGAATCTGAATGGGAAAACAGCTTTGCCTTGAAAATGTTCCTCTTCCAGTTTGTCAACTTGAACAGCTCTATCTTCTACATTGCCTTTTTTCTTGGCAGGTAAGTTATCTTAGCCAACTGCATGTAAAGGAAAACTTGCACAGAACTCAAAATCCTTACTAATTTTGTAGGTTTGAAGAAAATACAGCGACAGTTTAAACAAAATACAGGGACAGTTTGAACTGTAAGATTTAAGTAGGTGCGAGTCAGGTTTTCAGGATAATTGGTAACACTAAATTAATATTTTTAACTGGATGTGGGGATTGGACCCTTGAAATGATCCATGAAATGAGATAGTAAAAGAATTCTACTTTTTAAGTGGGTCTGTATACATGATTTTTCTACTACATGAGAATTCAGAACTTTGAAAATACAGCCGCTGCCTCAGTGTGGGTCTGTATTTAGCCTGGTGCTAATAGGCTTTTAATTTTTTCTTTTAATTGCCCCTGACTTATGTTTCCCATGATGCGTTTCTATAAATAGTAAATATTGTCTAACAAGTCCTGTACGAAAGTAGGAAGCAGAAATTCTGGCTCCAATTTTTGTGTGTGTCTTTAGCTCAGTGCAGTGAGATACAGTACAGGTCTAACCCTCCTTCATCTTCAGTCCAGTTTTGTTATGGTCACACTTACCATTCCTCCAGAACCTACAGAATATTTCAGAGTGCCTTCTCTAAAGTGTTATTAGTATAATTTCAGTTCAAGATTGTTTGGGAAAAAAGGCAACAACAAAAAACAAACAATCAGACGAACAAAAAACCTTTTTGTAAGGTCTGTCGATGCCTTCTGTTTCTTACATCTGGTGGTGTATTTGCCATATAGTATCTAAAACTTCCATGTGTCTTGCTCTCTCCTGTGTCTAGTAGGACCATGCATGGGTTTCTTGCTCTGTCATTTATAATGTTCACCGAGGTCATAAAAAATTTTGATTCAATTTGTTACACAAATCAAGTGTACACTTTGGCTGGGCAAGCAGATCCCTGTGCTGCAGTAAATGCCTGTGTATTGCAATGGCTTATCTTCTTAGATTAGATTGGAATATCTAACATCTAAAACTTCTGAAGCTGGGATTTTTGTTCAGGACATAATAAAAGCTTAGGATCATTTGCAAAATGATGGTTCTTGATTGTATTCTGAAACTTCCATGTCCTACAGATACCAGATTTAATCCAGTGTGATTTTAATCTGTTGACACTTCATGTGTTTATTCAGTGGATGTTGTGAAATAACTACGGATACAGGACGTTCTTGGAATGTCCACTGAGAAACAGAAATATTATTTTCCAGATTTGCGGGCCGCCCAGGAAAGTACAATAAGCTTTTTAACAGATGGAGGCTGGAAGAGGTAAGCAATCCTGTTTTCTGTCCCTGTGATATTTCCATGAGTGAAAAGGAAATGGCTGAAGGACGTGAATGCCCAGTGTGAAAGATTTATTTTTCCATCTATATCCAGTGAATAGTAAACTCTTATTTATAGCAAAGGACAAGAAACAGGAGATGTGTTATTCCTGCTGTGTTCTCCACTGTGCTGAGTGACTCTGCCTGAGACACACAGTTCTTTCAGCCTCTGTCTGTGGGAAGAGTAAACAGTGATAGTCCCTTACCTGACAAGCATGGCTAAGTCCTATGAGTTTGGAGTCTCCTGGGTATGTGGAATTTTTGAATGGAGGACATAAATATAAAGCCATCAGTTTTTTTGTTTTTTTAATCAGCTTCTTAAATTTCTATCAGCACAGAAAAGACATGGATCTGCTGGAGTGGGTCCAGAGGAGGGACACAAAAAGAGTCAGAGACCTGGAGCACCTCTCCTGTGAAGACAGGTTGAGAGAGTTAGAGTTGTTCAGGCTGGAGAAGACAAGGCTCTAAGGAGACATTATTGCTGCCTTTCAGTACTTAAAGGGGCTTATAAAAAAGATGGGGACAAATTTTCAGGGGGGCCTGTTGAGACAGGACAAAGGGTAATGGTTTTAGTCTAAGAGAGGATAAATTTAAACTAGGTATAAGGAAGAGATTTTTTTTTTTTGTTGATATGAGGATGGTGGAACAGGTTGCTAGCAAGGTGGCGGGTGTCTTATCCCTGGAAACATTCAAGGTCAGGCGGGACAGAGCTTTGAGCAACTTCGTCTCGTTGAAAGTGGCCATGTTAATTGCAGGAGTTTGGACTAGATGATCTTAGGACGTCCTTTCTAACCCAAACTAATTGATAATCCTGTGATTTAAAAGAAGAAAAATACTATTTTGAAAATTTACCTTGAGAATATGTTAGGATTGCAACTCACCAGCATGCTGAAGTTATCTCTTATCTCTGAAAAACAGGTTTCTTCTATTGAACGTTGATAGCCACAGAGTAAAACACCATAACTTTGTAGTCCATGATCTGAAAAATGGTTCTGTAATTACTAAACATTTTAATGTGGCAATCTATATAGTCAAGGTACCAGTACCAGAAATTCAGTCTCTCTTTGGACTTAGAATATTGCAAATGTAATATTCTTCCATTCTTTTGAAATGAATAAGTATGTATTGAAAGAAGTGAAATGATCTATATAATTTTTCATATATCTATCACACGTACCTTTAAGTTAGGTAATATGATCTCGTTCTCCAAGAAATAATATAGTTATTCAGCTAAAGTCTGTGTTAATATTTCTCTTATAAATATTCTTTTACTATTTCTGTAGATACAGATTAGAGTTTTTCACCAAATGTATGTAATAATTTTCATGTACCCTCTGAACAAATAAAAATAAAGGTATTCCCTTGTTTTACCTGTTGATCATTTTCCATTTCATTTCAGTGTCATCCTAGTGGCTGCTTGATAGATCTGTGCTTGCAAATGGGAGTTATTATGGTTTTAAAACAAATGTGGAACAACTTCATGGAACTAGGCTATCCGTAAGTTCAGTTATTAAAGTTTATTTTACAAATAGTGACTATATTTTAGGGTGATTCAATGATAGGGAGAAGTATTTTTATGTTTGGAGGCTGTTTGCACTTTTTGCCTCTCATGTACTCTAAGTTTATTCCCAAGAAAGCATTAACTGCTGCTCTAAGACAAAGCTTCCTGGGGTTTGTTAACCATCTAACTTGTTTATTACGATTTAATTTTTCCATAGTACTAACAGAGCTGTTCAATGTCTGAAGAGATTCATGGCCTAAAAGTCTTACAGTTCTCTTGAAACTGGAAGAATATGTTTTCAGGAAGAGGTTGATCATCAGATATTAATTTCACTGAAGTCTCAACCTTGAAAATATGTCAGAAAGGGTTATGCTTACAACATGCAATTATTCTGCAAATGAAGGGCAGTGTACTGTATGTTGTGAAACATGGTTTTTTGGAAAGGAGAAACCTACTTAAACTACCAGACTTCCTGTCTTCTCAGCCTAGCAGGATCTCAACTCTGTCTAGAATTTATTTTAGAACATGTTTGTATTCTGTAATGGAAAAAAGTGGTTTTTTTGGACAAAACCATTGTTTGCAACTTTGGCAACAGTTGCTCTTTCAGTAATGAGAGAGCCAAACACTAAATTACCTTGAGAAAAAGTAGGAGCAGTTTATAAAAATACTTATCAGAAAATTGTTTTCCATCTTGAGTCTCTTTTCCCTAATATCTGGAAACAAACAGTTGTCTTTCATTGCCCCCTGTGTCAGTAGTGGATAATATTATTCATTTGTATAACACTTTAATTTGTGAGCTATTATTTACTTAATATATATGAGTACTTTGTGAAATGATATCTGCACAGCTTTATGAAAAATAGTTATAAATATTTGTAGCTTCAGCATTCGTCTTCAGCATTAAGCACTTTTTCCTACTTGAAGAAAAAAAAATATTCTGTAGGATGTCTTGATCTCTAAGTTTATTAAAAAATAGATGTATTCTACTATTCACTATATTCTGGCATAGAGTTCTTACTGAGCTGCACTTAGTATTTTACAGAATTGAAAATAAAATTATTTTTTAATAATCTTGTTATGCATTATTTTTTTATTTATTTAGTCATTAAGGTAAATGCTACCAAAAAAAATAAATCTATGAAAATGTTCCATGTTCTGAAAAGCTTATTTGTACAACACCAAACATGCTACATTAAAGACATAAATGAATTTATAATGCAGAATTTTGAGAACTTTTGTAAGTTCTTTGAACTATATCTTAGATGATACTGTAAATATTTCCAAAAAATACCTAAGTAAGCATTCAGGTGCTATTCAATACGCCTACTTACTTCAAAGCAATACCAGAAAATATTTTAAATTACTGAGCAGATACAGTCAATAATACCCTCTTTATCTAATAAAGTTTGTTACAGAATTGGTGGTCACGACGCAAAATGAAGAGAAGAGGGCAGTCAATGGAGAATAAAATTTCTCTACCACAGTGGGAAAAGGATTGGAATCTACAGCCTATGAATCTCCATGGTTTAATGGATGAATATTTAGAGATGGGTGAGCAAATTTAGGGAGGTGTTGGTTTTCTTCAGAAAGTGGAACTGTGTTCCATGTTTTAAAAGATCTTTTGCATTTCCAGTTTCTAACCATAGAAATGCCTGTCTAGTTTTGCAGTTTGGCTTTACCACCATCTTTGTGGCTGCCTTCCCCTTGGCGCCTCTCCTGGCACTGCTTAACAACATCATAGAAATCAGGTTGGATGCGTACAAGTTTGTCACTCAGTGGCGAAGACCTATGCCTGCAAGAGCGACAGATATAGGTGAGAGAGCCTAATGACTGGCACTGTCAGGGACCATCTCGTGTTTTCTTCTTTAAAACAGCCTAACTCCTGAAATATTTCACTTTTCCAAGATGATAATATAACCTACAGGTCTCAATGACAACTCTCCTGTTAAGCAACAAAAGGGTGCTCAATTGCTATGTTAAAAGGGCTCCTCAAATTTGTTTTTCCTTTCCAATAAGGAATCAAAATAGTTTGAATATTGAAAACAGGTGAAATAGTATTTCAGGCTTCTGATTTGTGGAACTCTAGGTTTAAAATCAATTGAATTTAGAATTAAATATAGGGACTAAATTCACTTTTGATTTAAAAAAAAACTTGCCTAGTTTTTCTGACTTATCATTCTTTCCCAATAAGATATGACTAATAATGACTTTATTATCATAGTATGACTTTGTATGACAATATGTCTCTAAAACCCTGATAACTTTGTTGTCATTTCTCTTATTTCTAGGTATCTGGTATGGAATACTGGAAGGAATTGGAGTTCTGGCTGTCATCACCAATGCCTTTGTTATTGCCATTACTTCTGACTACATTCCACGTTTTGTCTATGCATACAAATATGGTCCCTGTACAGACCAAGGGTACAGACAAGAAAAGTAATTAAGACATTCTTTATATATACGTATATATTTCAGTGGAAGCACACTTTCGCTGCTGTATTTCTGTCATAACATACTTAACATATAACAAATGTATTTCTCTTTTACATCTGTGCAAACCTTCACAGCAATTCCAAGCAGTTTGGAAAGTAACTCCACAGTTATATAAGTGGAAAATCTTGTCTTCCCTTCTGAATGCAAACAACGAAGTTCAATGTACATTGTATCAGTTTTCAGGCTTTTTCTAGATAAGTCTTTCTTCTTTTCTGCAATAGTTCTGGACTGTCTTTCCCCACTACATTCCCAAACATGCATATATGCTTCTAAGCCTTGTTCACCCTCAAACTACTCTGCCTGCTTCTCTTCACAAATGCTTGTAGCCAGGCTCCTTAGCCTTGACACTATTTAGCTTAACTCCAGGTATAGTGTATCTTGCCTTTAGCAAGGTATCCTGCCTACCTTTGCACCACCTGGCTGGTTTCCTGCACATCTCTCCAGACGCTCACCAGTATTTTTTGAATTTTGGGTCTTTGGAATTTGGATCCACAGTACTCTGTCTGTCTGCATTTCCCTCTGTCTGCCATGACCTTTTATGTGATCTAAACAGATCATAGTGCTCTTAGGCATCTTCTTTCATTTGGAGACAAAGGTCCTACAGGTGTTCTTGAGGGATGGTTTTAGAGGGTTTTCCCTTCCCCTTTCCCATTTTTTAATCTGGGACTCAGGATTACCTTGAAAAAAGGAAGCATCACTTTGCTAATACTATAGCATGTCTCACAAGCTCAACTTACCTGCTTTATTGCTCAGGAGCAAGGATAACAGTGAAAGCATCGAGGCTTGTCCTGCACTCAGAGACCGTGTGTCAGCTCAAATCACAGTGGTTTGTCATTTCTTTTCTCATTACTCCATTTCTAAGGCTTCAAAACAGAGATTTACTCTTCCTGTGCTGTCACAGGAAGAGAGAATTTTAGAGCAAAAAGAATAAGGCAGGATAGGATGAAAAGAGGTTGTAGCAGAAAAATGTTACTTCTTAATAGACACTACCCATTTAACAGACAACTAGGTAATTCTATTTCTTCTTTTGACAGTAGTGATTTGAGATATCACAGCAAACTTGAAGATTCAGAATATATAAAAGGATTTCTCATGCATCTCTTTTAAAATATTTTTTGATTTTCAAAAGTCCTTAAGTTACAAGACAGATCTCAAAGAAGATGGGATGTCTGAGGTTTTCAAGCAACAGCAAGAAATACACTCCTACAGCCATAAATCAATATATTTATATGATTTCTGTCATTAATAGTAATAATTTTTTGCCTTTAAGTTGACTGTTTGATATATATGCACTCTTTGTTTTACTGTTGGTGAAAATTCTTTGATTCAACTCATAAAACCTGTCATTTTTTTGGTATATGCTGCATTAATGGTGGCAGATTCTGCAAGGTTGTTAAATTATTCTGCTCTCTGCCTCTCCAGCCATCTTTCAGAGTTCAGTAATTTTAGGAAACAATGTAAAACACTGTAGCAACAATTTTTGGTTTATAGCTCCCAGATAAGAAACAAAACCATAATAAATGCTGCAAATAGATTTTTAAACAAGATTATACCTGAAACAGATTTATTCTTTTCTTTCCAATAAACTTTGCTTCTCTCCATAAAATTTTAGGATTACTTTCGTCCTGATAAGCAAATAAAATAGTATGCTCGCCATATGTGATAGCAGAATATGCTTACATACAGGATTTGTGCTGTATAACTACCTTATAAAGAAGGTCCTGACCTTTGGCTTTTCCTTTCAGATGCCTAAAAGGATATGTCAACAGCAGTTTATCCGTATTTGATTTGAGTGAACTTGGGATGGGATACTCAGGATACTGTCGGTATGTTACAGTGCTCTACCTTCTTCTAATACGTGCATGGACATTAATGCAGACAGTAAATTGAAAGTCCGTGCTTAAATTGCTGGTCTAATAGTTTCTTTTTCACCTGTAAAGGCACTGGAATTTGTTTAACACGAAGTTTCAGGTGCAGGCAGTGTGTGGTAGGACACGCTACTAACACATTGGAAACCTTGCAAGACTTTATATTTCATGCCTCTGAATTATTTCATTTCAAAGTTCCACCAGCTGCCAAAAGGGTAAAATTTCTCATTTCAGTTTTGTTAAGCCGTCTGAAGTCTATTCATTAAAATACACAATTAAAACTGTGTATTGTTGTGGCTCTAACCCAGGCTGAGATTACAAACAGTTATGCAAGATGAATACGAGAAATTCAGCATAAAAATGAAATATGACATTGCATAAGCGCGCTCCTGGTTTCAGATTTAGTTTTACAGTGAGCATTAGTTTAAATTAGAATCATGTTACAGTTATGCTAACTTTGTCTGGTGAACCTTAAATGATTATAAGCAAAGACAAGAACCACTTTAGGGTCAACATGTTTGAACCTAATGCTTCAGCTTTGTAACAGTAAAAGAAATTGTTTGCTCTGGGAAGCAAAAAGTACCATCTCATAACCAGTGTTATTTAATACCCTGTATTGTGGTCTGTTCTCCCTTTCTGTTTCATTCCTCTTGAAGTCTGCCTTCACTTCAATTTCTCTCCTTTTAGACAGATCTGGGATGAACTAGAGACCACTTGACCATATTCAGGTTTTTGAGCATAAGCTAACTTATTTGGTTTCTGTTTGCTTTGCAGGTATAGAGACTACAGAGCCCCACCATGGAGTTCAACTCCGTATGAATTCACTTTGCAGTTTTGGCATGTCCTGGCAGCACGACTGGCTTTCATAATAGTATTTGAGGTTAGTCGTGGAAAGGAACAATTTATTTCTACCTGTTTAAAGTCTGAGTTGATTCTTTACAGTAGTTCTATAAATAAATTGTCATTTTCATCAGTTGCTTGTTCATTACAGTCAAGAGAGTGGGGGAAAAAAAATTGTTTTCCCCAAACTGTTGTCTGTCAGCTGCTTCAGACAGAATTGACAGAGCATGCACTTATTTTAGAGTCCCTCTAAAGTCATGTTTCCCTAACAGTCATCTTATACATCATGTTGGTTCCCAACCAAATCTTTCATATGTTATTGAAAAAGAAACACAAATTTTATGTACATTAGGCAAGGTTATTACAGGATAACATATGTGTTAGGAAAATGATACATGATTCTAACCTAATATAAAAGTAGAAATGTATATACTAAATTTGAAGAATGTATTGCATACTATCTAGGAATCTGGTTCCTGTTTCCATTATAAACCCTTAACAAAGACTACTTGTAGTTAATATTTGCATTTGCTAATCATACTAGCATATCCTGCAGTCACATCTTCATTGAAGTCAACAACTATACTCTTAATTTTACTTTTCACAAGACTTCAACATTTCCCCATTTAGACTGCTCAATTACTCCCATATGAGCATGTATTTTTATTAAAAAAACCAAATAATGAATTGAATCTCAGCTGGATTATTGCCACAGACTTTTAGGCTTTAAAATGTGGACCTAGAAATGAGTAATTATCCATTTTTTAAGCAATTATTTTTGTTCTTCTTTTCAGCACCTGGTTTTTGGAATAAAGTCCTTCATTGCCTACCTGATTCCAGACATGCCCAAAGACTTGTGTGACAGAATGAGGAGAGAGAAGTACTTAGTCCAGGAAATGATGTATGAGGCTGAACTGGAACATTTGCAAAGAGAAAGGAAAAAGAATGGGAAACAGTATCACCATGAATGGCCTTAGTCACTACCATGCTGCAACAAAAACACTGTTTGAAATTGCAGAGTGCAGTTACAAAATGAATTTAGAGTCTGGCACCCGTGTGAGATTCGTTCGTGCTGTATATATGTTCTTGCTGGGCAGTACAGTTGCAGACTTTGATGGGCGCTGGAAAACAGATGTTTCCAATGATGACAATGAAAAGCCTTACCTGTACCTGATCTGTGGTCAGCTCCAAGGAGAATTGGCCCTCAGGAATGTGCAGACAGATGGAAAACTTGGACACTGGTTCAAAAAAAGGCAATGAATTTCATGCTGTTCGGGAAGATACTAGCAGCAGAATGAAAACAAAAAATTAACAGTGAACTTAAAGAGTAAGGGCATGACTAAAACCAACTTACATGATATCCACTACTTCTACAGCTTCTGATTGCTCAGTTCCATCTGTAATGCCTCTAAAGAAAAGAGCAATTGTTGCCTTTGTGGCCATAACTTGATCTTTCAGGCTTACTGTTTTGTCAGGTTTGTCCTAGTCTCTTGCTGAGATTGTGGATGTGGTCCTACCCTAAAAAAGGGGTCTGTGGCTGCTTAATATATATACTATGCAGTTTAAGATTTGCACACCAGTATCATTAATTTATTCTTCTAGTTGAAAACCAAAAATTCCAAATTCCAAAAGAAAACAGCACTAGAAGAATGCATTGCATTGCCCACATTGCAGCTCTGTTTGAAAATGACACGGCTGTTGAGTTGTCTTTCCACTTTTGTGTGTGGCAAGGCCACCTCCACATGCTTCCAGGATGAAAGAACTGTCATTTTCATGCTCTGATATAGCATGCAGATGTCTAGCTGTGTTACTGTTCCTTTTGACCTGTCCGGGCAATGATTCCATGACTTCACAGAATGCTAACTTGAAATATTCCCATGCAGTGCAAATGACTTAGTCTTCAAAATACAATTAACTTTCTTATAGTATGCAAGCTTCTGCAGATATATATGAGACATGCAGTATAACATCATGACTTGCTTGTTCAGGGAAGGAGAAACAGAGCAATTTATAACAATGCTGTTCTTATTGTAATACTAAATGTTCCAGTAACGTACACTTCTTTTATTGGCGTAAATATGTGAAAATATGGGAGATAGACACAGACAAATACATATACAGATTGTATATAAATGCATACACACACAGTGGTTGCAACTATTATTATTATTATTCTTCCTTCTTACAGTTTGGGGGGACTTTTTGGACAAAATCACTATAAAAAGTAGATGTTCATGTAAGAATCAAATTTCAGTTTTTATGTGCAAACAGCATACTACAGTGTTTCTTGTGATTATAGTCACATTTTGGTGATAAAATTGTCTATTACTAACATTTCATAATGTGGGAAAAACACTTTAAACAGTTTAGACAAGTTTGCAGGAATGCCTTGCAGAGAAGGGTGTGGAGAAACAGTTACAATTGCTATGTTTCTCTTGTACAATTTTTAATAATGTTTCTCTACATTGGATAAGAAATATTAAAAAACCACAAAGAGTCAACAAAGCACAGTAACTATAAAAGCTGCAAATTTGAACATTATTTTTAGCGATAAAGCTGCAGCAAAATTACTGCTGACAGATATGAAAAGACCTGGATTTTTACTATTTACAATACCCTATTGAACTAAAAAGTGTGATTCTGGTATTCACTTGCATCTATTAACATAATGATTTTGTTTTATTCTTACAAAATTAATTTCAAGAGTCAAGACCCATCAAAGTGGATAAATAGAATCTGTTGTATGCAGAGGGCCCAGCATCAGACTTTGAAGTTCTTTAGTTGTGTCATCATTTCTTGGTTATATCCAGCTCTCTGTGACCAGGCAAGGCAACTATAGGAGTATCTACAGTATTGCATAACAGGAGGAAAGACATTTGAAGATATGGTCCAATCAGATCTATTACCCATTCATTCTGTGATAAAGACCTGGTGGAACTCACTTTCCCATGTTTCAGAAAGGCCGTTTTGTTTCTTCATAATCTGGGTTATGCACTAAATTCCTCAGGAGTCATTGTCAGAAAAAAACTAGTGCACTCTCCTCGGTGCTTATAGAATCACACCGTTTGGTTTAGTGTATTGTCTCTCTCTTTCATTCTGTGGGTTATTGGACACAGTTTGACAGCACTAACCCTGTGTCATAGTTTTTGTTTCTGATCACTGTGCCATGTAGTGATCATACTTCAGTTCATCAGAAGGTCACAGATGAGCTCTTTTTAATGTTTTCTCTAAAAGCAAAATGCCTTGGCTGGCCCAAGGCATAAAGGTACAGGGTAAAATCAGGCAAAAATCAGAAATATTTTATACTTTCCTGTTTCTGCTGTGGATATCAGCATGTGTCAGTACATACCTAGGCAAATTCCAATTGGGCTTAAATAAAACACATGAAACCCAAAATCTTTTTGTATTTGAGATTTAGATATATATACTATTAATTATTTTCAACACTGGTATATAGGAGTACACTAAAGGCAAGTATGTAGGTCTGACATGATGCATTTTATGTACTGGAAAAGCACAAGAAGCTTGGAGAAACACTCTGTGTCCTTTACATTTGGAGGACATCAGCAGTGTGTAAAAAGTCTTGCCACTATCCAGCCATTTGCTTAAGCTGAGAAACCTTTTTGCTAGACTTCATTTAGTATGCTGTTTTCATTGACTGCACGTTATTTTCCTAAAGTATAAGGCACACACTGTCCTCAGGAATAATGTATTTTTTGAATGGTGAATGATCTTTTCATATTCTAGATATTGTCTTTTCAAAACAAATGACTAGACTGCATGTAGGCTGCGTTTGTGAAATCTGACAAAGCTTTAGAACCTCAATTTGTGCAAAAATGCTTTAGATCGTTGCAGATCTAATCTATGACAACTTTGCTCTATGCATGCACCCTTGGAGAGACTGCATGAGCAACTAGATATTTTTATGTATAAAGGATTAGTTCAAAATGTCTTAATTATTCCTAACCAAATTCTGCGTTTTCATCCAGACAAAAGAAATTTCCATTTCAGAAATGGCAAAAAGTCCAGATATGTGATACACATCTCATTTCTTATGACTTTTTATTCTTAATTTGTGCCTAATATGTGAGATCTGAATTTTGGTGAATAAAAAAAAGGAAAATCAGAATCCTGTTTCATTAGCCATCGTAATGAGAGCTTCCCCATCATAGCTCAGTGTCTGTTTCCATGTAGAGGGAGGCAGTTAGAGTTCAGTATTCACAGCTGAGCACAACAAAGTTGCCTGAATGTTGAGCCCAGGTACACACAACACAGTGATTGAGCATCCTGTGGAGTACTAGTATTTGGAAACAAGGTAAACCTTATGATGACTTCAGTAAAGCCTTTGAAACTGTCTCCTACAGCATTCTTCTGGAGAAGCTGGTAGCCCATGGCTTGAACAGGTGCACTCTTTTGCTGGGTTAAAAACTGGCTGGTTGGCCATGCCCAGAGAATGGTGGTGAATGGAGGTGCATCCACTTGGTGCCTGGTCACGAGTGGGTTTCCCCAAGGCTCAGTGTTGGGACCAGTCCTGTTTGATATCTTTATCAATGACCTGGATGAGGGGAGCAAATGCACTTGAGTAAGTCTGCAGACAACACTTAAGTTGGGTGGGACTGTTGATCTGCTGGAGGGTAGGAAGGCTCTGCAGAGGGATCTGGACAGACCGGATCAATGGGCCAAGGCCAGTTGTATGAGGTTCAATACAGCAAAGTGACAAGTCCAAACACTTGGGTCATACAGCACTACAGGCTGGGGGAAGAGTGGCTGGAAAGCTGCCCAGTGGAAAAGTATCTGGAGATGCTGGTCAACAGCAACCTGAACATGAGCCAGCAGTGTGACCAGGTGGCCAGGAAGGCCAGTGGAATCCTGGCCTGTATCAGAAATAGTGTGGCCAGCAGGACCAGGGCAGTGATTGGCCCCCTGTACTGGGCACTGGTGAGGCCACACCTCGAGTGCTGTGTCCAGTTCTGGGCCCCTCAATTCAGGAAGGACATTGAGGTGCTGGAGCAGGTCCAGAGAAGGGTAATGAAGCTGGTGAAGGGTCTAGAGATTAAGTCATATGAGGAGCAGAGGAGGGAGCTGGGCTTGTTTAGTCTCGAGAAGAGAAGGCTCAGGGGAGATGTCTTGAGTCTCTACAACCACCTGAAAGGAGGTTGTAGGAAAATGGAGTTCAACCCCTTCTCCCAGTCAACCAGCAACAGGACAAGATGACATAGCTTCAAGTTGCACCATGGGAGGTTCAGGTTGGACATCAGGAAGATTTTTTTTTCATGGCAAGCTTTGGAATGGGCTGCCCAGGGATGTGGTTAAGTGCCCATCTCTGGAAGTCTTCAAGAAACAACTGGATGTGGCACTTAGTGCTGTGGTTTAGTCATTATGGTGATGTTCAGTCAAAGATTAGACTTGATGATCGTGGAGATCTTTTCCAACCTTAATGATTCCATGATTCTATGGCTATTTCTGTTATCTTTCTTTCCTACCCCTTTTTGCCAAAGGATTTATAGAGAAAATTTAGATGAACATTGATGTTAATATTGATGATGATAACAAGGCTAAAATTTTGATAGTGAGGATGGAGGATAAATGGATTTTTGTTAGATGTTTCTTTGGAAGTCCATATGTTCATTACTACAAAATACATACGAGTTGTGTCTATGCCCTTTTCCAACAACAACTTGTAAAATGGGTCTGAAAAACAGTCAGGCTCAATTGTGTCCTGTGGAAAGCTCAGAAAGAGAATATCTAGAGAGACTAAGGAAAATAGGTTAACAGGTAGATAAAAACATTCATAGATTTCCAGAGGTTTCCTTCATGGAAAATTCTGCAGAAGGAAAAATATCTTGGGAACAGTTTTAGGGTGAGTGTTGATATGGGGAAAGGCAAGATTTCTGTGAAATTTTTTCTTAATGTGCCATTAAGATGATCAGTTTAATAATGTCATCGTGCTGTTTTCTTGCTGCATCTTCTTCCACTGCAGACTCCAGCTGGAAGTGTTGCCAGAGAGAATTTCTGGAGCCATGGGATCCAATGGAGTTACTTGCAAAGTCCTACATGGCACTGTGGGACTTAGTAATCATTTGAATTATGTCACAGTCCATTCAGAGGCAAATTAGCACATGCATATTCCCAAGCATCATATCATTTGGTTAACTGAAAACCATCCATGTTCATAAATTGAATGGGCAATGGCCATATCAATAAAAATCATTTTATACAAAGAGCTAAATATAAATGCTATAAAGTTAATGGAAAAACTTAAAAAAAATCACATTTTCTAATAAGTTTTATTTCTATTAAGAAAAGGGACAGAGATAAAAATAGTGGTATGAGCAATCACTTAAAATGTAGTAGTAGTTCCAGAATAATTTAATTTTGTTGTAATCCTCATAAAGTGCTGATGTTGCTAATTTTGGGGCAAAGGTTGAAACAAATACAAGGCCAGCTTTTCACAGTAATGTTTATTTGGTGTTAAGGCTGACACTAGAATTCAAACAGAATTCCACATCTAGGCAGACCTGTTATTTTGTTCCAATGCATATTTTATCTGACTAAAATGCATACAGTGACACTTTTTGAAAGTGTTTAAGTGAATTGCAAACTTAAATTCCCATGGCAGAAAAATAAGCAGCTTGAAAAGTTCCCCAAGTGTTTTCCTAGTCAACCTCATGCTTGAAAAGCCCATGTTCTTCTGGGGTAAAATCAACAACCAGCATGTGGAGGTAGACTGAGGACAAAGCAGAGGAAGCAAAGGGATCGTCTTCACTTTGGCAGGTTTTGGTCCAGAATTGCCAAGGGTTCTGAAAAACAAGGATTTGAGAATGGAGCATGGGAACAGCCATCCTGATCTGTTTCTCCTCTGGCTCATTCTTTCCTTACCCTCAGTGTTTTATTACATGTTGCCTCCTGTCTGACAGTCCAATTTCCAGGGCAATTCTGCAGATTTATTTACAGGCTGGATTTGGATGTCCCTTATTGAGAAGCTAAAGCAGAAAGTGCACAAATAGTCGTTTGTCTGGTACATTTTACAAATCAGTATGCACTGGATGAAGCAGTGTCAGGCAGCACAGGGTGCCTCTCTGTCTGTGCCGTTTCTGGATCTGTCCTTTCAGTGACTTCCCCAAGCACCGCATTTTGTTCTCCCTGTGTCCCTTCCTACACACACACACGTGTCCTAAATACCCAACACAATCTTACAATTTTTAAATTTATATAGTAGTTTAGTACAGACAATTTTTCTCTAATATTGCCATTGCAACCACATTTGCCAGAAATTTTGATTGACCTGATTTTGGCATAACCCCGACAGCACAATGTTACCACAACAGCACAAAGTTCTAACAGCACAACAAGGAACTGTAGAGAAATCACTTTGCTATTCCATGTTATACAGGAACTTTTTTAATCCAGGACTTGGATTTAGTCTTGAAATGTTAATGGTGTATTCCCTCCTCACTGTACTGGAAATTGCCTTGTGTTAGTTCTGTTGGCTCATTCTAGCTCCTTGATCTAACCTCTGTAATGTCAGATATTTTCTGTAGTTTGCATTGTTATTGACGTGAGCTACTTGTTAGAATGCTACTGGGTGAGAAATCAGGATTAAACCCAATAGAGTCTAGAGCTAATGGGATTCTAACTGTGGAGAACAGGATGATTTTTCTGTTAATAATGGAAAAAAAATTCAGATCACATTTTTATTTTGTGTTCTATTTAAATGACTCAGAGTTTTGTATTGAAAAATCTTCCAAACTATAGGCTCTAATTTTTACCTAGAATAGTATCACTGAAATTTCAGTTCTTTGAAATAATCTCATGTAAAATCTAACTGAAGAAGATAGTTCAGTCATTTTTTACTCTGATAGTCCTGGCTAACTTGCAATATCATGATCGTACAAGATTTCTTAAAATGTGTATATATTTGAAATTTATGTAATATTTAAATACAACTTCATTTCTAAGCAAGGAGTAAGAATAAAATTTCAGCTATTTTTTCTATTCGTAAATCCACACTTTGTAACTAATATTTAAAATAAGTTTACAGAACCAGAGAGCATTTCAGAGAAATTTACTTTTCTGTGCAAAACCTAGAAGTTCCTCTGGTGTGTCAGCTTTCAGTTTCTTTTTAAGATTACTTTTACAAGCCGCTATGTACCCCAGAACTAAAAGAATTCACTGAGGAAAAAGTTGTAGATCTAATTAAATATTGTAAGACACTTTTTGCATAAGTTTGTCTTTGAGATGCTGTTTACTTTATCAAGGTTTACATGTACAAATGCAACTACTTACTGTATCATACACATTTGAATATTGCATTTTTTCATTAATAAACTTGGATATCTTTGAAAGAAGCTTTCATTTTTATTATTCCAAATATTCAAAGTTAATGAAAAAAAAGTGTATGCTTGAAAAGTGAGTGTTCATGAGCCTTCAAACCATATTATTGCAAGGAATTAATTTCAGGGTTGGCTTGGGCATTTTTAACAATTGAATACTCGATTACTGTGGTCTCAGGCTCAATTTTCATATTTTTAGCCATCTATGATCTACTTCTTTCACCAGTGACTAACAAGTTCTTAAGCTCCTTCAGAATTTACCTGTTCCTAGTTCTCAGTTTTTCAGCCAAAGTGGACAGGCTAGCTCTTCTCTGGAAGGCTCAGGATGTAAAGGAAATGAGAAGATAACTGTAAATAACAGTGACATGAATATTTGATCAGAATGGTAATTTGTCTGAACTCCAGTCTTGCTAGGACTTATTCTTAAATCTTGCTAAAAGACTGAACAATGAACTACTGATTAACAATTGTAGCCATCATACCTAAGTGCACATTTGGCTTCACAAAACCCTGTGCCTGGCTCTGTTACAAATACAGAAAACACTTGGGCTTGATGAGCAGCTTCAGTTGAAACAAAACAAGTCTGTAAATATGAAGTTGAAGAAAAGTTTTTAAGGGTATTTCTTCAACAGCATTTGGAGAGAATACAGTTCTAGCCAACCTAACTCTTTTTTTTTTTTTTTTTTTTTTTTTTTTTTTTAAACACTAAATGGAAAAAGGAAAATTCTCTTCTGTGGCAAATGACTTGAAAATGTACTAAGTCTGTAGTGAACCCAATGTTACTAAGCTTGTGAAATGCATGCGGAACATAAGAACAACGCACTGAACAAGTGCCTTAAATATTCAGAGCAGACCTGGTTGTCTTCATAGTTACAGGTCTCTGAATCAGATACCCTTCAACCACCAGGAGAGAGGGTTTTATCCTCCTCCGTCTGACTATATAGCTGCATATTGGTGTTTTGAACCACTTCCACTCAGGAATTATTTTATGCCCTTATGCATGATAGTTAGGCTTTCTTAATACAACCTAGTCAATAATGTGTATGGCCATGAGATATAAATGATGTGTGAGGAGGCTTTTTGTGATACCTGGGAATAGGCTTAACCTGACCTCCCTCGTCTCCCTCCATCAGAGGGCAATTCACAGTCTCACCTTAGTGAGAGACCTCAGAAACTTCTCTGAAGTTTATTTTATTTCTCTGAAGTCTTATTTTATCTCAAATTCACCCTTGCACACTTTCCTTCAATGGCAAGTTACTGAACTGAGAGTGTGATACAGATGTAGTGCAGCTACTTCTGAGAGGCAGCTTCCACAACAAGATTTGTTAAACATTTCTTCCAAAACAGAAGTCCTTCCAAAATCCCATTGTCCAATCATTTCCGAGGTCTGCCAAGAACTTAATAAATAAATATCTGGCCTTTATTGCTATAGAGAACAATTTTTCTCTCTTGGTCACCTACAAACTGGTAAATGAGATAAAAGCAGTTCTTAATTTTTGAAGCTGGAGAACTGAAGTTAGGTTCAATGTCCCTTGTCTCGTGGCTTCTAGAGGCGAGATTCTCTGCTCATATTTGTATAGGATTTTTCCTCGGGATTGTAACCAGAGATTTGGCAACTGGTTTCTCTGTTGGTATTATTCTTGAAGGTGCCATCTGTTCTGGTTTTATTTGCAGTAATTTTAGGCAGTTTTTCCTCAAAGTCAGTCTGAAAAAAAAGAAAGAAAATATCCCTGTAGTTTGAAGCCTGTATTCACTGCCTTTTTCCTCTGACTAAAGGAAAATTGTTACAACAGTGCAAGAGACAAGGTGTTCTTTTTAATGAGTTACAAAGACTTGAGACATCTGAAGACCAGCTGGTCCTGTTGCTGTGAAGGAGGAGGAGGTGGAAGAGAGCAGCCCAGGTGCTGGTGGTTGCAGCTCTGCCTGGTTGTTGCTCTTGGGTGCTGTTTTGAAGAGGAGAAGTCCTGTGGGCTCTGAGGTGGGGCTGGCATCAGCAAGAAATCTTCATGTAAGTGCTTAAGTCTTTCTCTCTGTGCTTGGTGGGAGGAGAAGGTAATAGCTTGGTGTGTGAACTCTCTCTAGGGTTTAAAGTGCGGTTTTGTCCCTGCTTGGCTGATGGAGCAAGGAGGGCAGGGGGAGGGAGGTCAGACCCCGTTTCATGGGCCGTTTGTTTCTGGAGACCCTGAGTCCCCACATGTGAGGCAAACAGGAAAAATACGTAACTTATTACTGACTAGGGTTTGTCTGATCTCATTTCCAGTCTGCACTGCCTAAGCAGCATCCTTTGCATGAGTTCAAAAGAGATTGCTGAAAGGTATTTGGCTCTCTGCTTAGCACATGCCCTTAAGTAGGTACATGCACATGTATCTGCTGCTCCTGGGCCACAGCAGAGCTGAAGAGGTTGGTTCAGGTACTCACCTCCAGGCTGTCATGCTTCACACCACACCAGAGGAAAGTTTTGAGTCTTTCAGACCAAAAGAAAAACAGGTTGCAGACTGGCTTGATTAACACTGGTGGGATATCTTCTCCTTTAGTGGGTCCTGGAATAAGAAAATAATCATACATGAGTCTATAGCTATGTGTGAGCCTTGGGAGACTCAGACTGTGAGGTGGGGGAGCAGGACCAGAGCCTGCTGCCCTCTCCTCCTGGGTCTTTCTCTCACAAGTTGCTTGCTGGATTTTTAAAAGCTTTTTTAACAGCTGAGTCAGATTCTTGTGCAAAAGCATGTTTATATAAATATATATATGTTTATATAGAACACCAACCTGTTATATAGCTTATCAATAATCCTGTGATGACACATCCCAGGCAGCTGATGGCACTGAAGTACAGGTAGGACAGGGAGTACCAGGTGTCTGCCAGCAAAGGCCTGTGAAGAGGTGACAAATGCAGCTGCAGGTGGGCAACCAGTGTGTTTAAATTGTCTCCTGACTGTGCCAGCAAAAGGCAGCTCTTGCTGCAGTTCGTCTGTACTCCCAGCCTGCTCTGTGGTTACCGCCTGCACCCCAGCTGCAGGCTGGGGCTGTACTCAGTGCCAAAATGCAGGGTGTAGGTGGTAGCAATACCTCTCTGGAGCTGCTGTGGGAGCTGCTGTGGTCAGTGAATCGGTGCCATTCACCAGCGTGCAGTTGAGGGTCGACAGTTGCAGAGGGATGGACTTTGTTGGTGGTGCAGGGTAAATGAAGGCGCCAGTACCAGCCCAAAAACCCAAGCTGATCCCAGCTAAGAGGCCTCCGAGAGCACCCTTGGTAAGCACGGAAAGATACTGTTAAAGGTGATGCGTGGAAAGTGCTTCTCTGTGAATGTGATCTAGGCAGGAGTAGGTGATGATGGGTTACAGTCTATGTCAGCGTAAATAAATTCTGTTCTCTCTCGGCCAGGGTACAGAATATGGTGTTTTAGTGCCCTCTAGTTATAAAAGTTGAAGAAAAACTGATCAAAGCTGTGATACAGATTTTAGTTTTACTTCTGGTAGCCTTGATGGGAGTGCTGATGGGGCAATATGGAATGAGTTCCAGTTGTGTTTTGAGTGAGGTAGCAAATGCAGAGCACTTGAAATCATTCCATGTGTCCCAAGGCCGGGGTGAATATTGAATATTTTTTTCTTAATGAAACTTAAAACCAAAAATAATTTTTTAAAAAAACCCTCATGTGAATCTAATCACCAATTATTCCACGGTTGGGTAGACTTGAATTGAAAAAGATATATTCAGACAAGGAAGAGGCATGTCTAAATAGATCCTCTGGCTCTAAATTTGGAAAGCAGCCCAGATTAAAAACCCAAACAATTTTCAAGATGGAGTTTTAACCAAACAATACCAAGAGATTTTCTTTTAGATAAGGATTTTTTTTTAACTTACCTTCCAGTTAGCACATGGAAACATAATTCCCAGTGTAAATAATCCCAGCATGGGCCCCCCACACATTCCGTGGATGGAGAGGGAAGCCTGTGGGTGCAGAGAAGACAGAGGAAGTCAGGGCAGCAGCTCGGTGGAGTATGCACAATTCTGATTTTTGTCTGTAATTTTTAGGAGGAAAATGATGAGGGAGAGGGGATAAGCAGTGATTTCAGGGCACAGTTAGAGAGAATCACACTCAGTATAATTTCCCAGCAGTGAGTAAACAGTGAAGGAGTTAGGGCATTTATGGTTTTGTTTCTTCTTCTTCTAGTTTTTCGTCTTAGCAGAGGGTCCACTGAATCTAGCAGCCCTCAGAGCTGCCCAGCGTTTTTTGTTCAGTTCATTGCATTTCTGTTCATTCCTGTTCTATTCATTACATTTCTGAAGCAAGAAATACCTGCACGACTCCTCCCAGCAGTGATGCTGCTGCAGCCATCGAAGTGCACAGGACACCATATAGTACACCTGGAAAAGGTCAGGTAATATGATTCTCAGTGCTGGATAATAGTGGGGATGATTTCTAGTTCAGTAGTGCCTGAGGTGGCCAGGCGGCATGGTAGAATTTGCACTTTGGGTTTGATATTTGGAGTGGACCATTAAGCACTCAGCAGTGCCTTGTGTGAGGTCCTGTTAGGTTTTCGGTGGTTGATTTTTCTTACAAAGCAATGAAATTAATTTAGAAGTTACACCTCGTGTAGAAATATTTCTATTGCCTTTAATTATCGCTTTTAAGATCATCTAGTAAGTGGGTTGAGAAATGATAAACAGCACAACACCAATTTTAACTTTGTGGTAGGCAGAACTCTGTATGCAGCAGTCTCCAATAAAGCCAACTAAAACTTGTGGGCTAGCATGCCTTGGTTTCAGAGGTAAAAAAATGATTTTTCTAGGTACAGAGTGAAAAAACTAAGTAGTAAGTGGAAAAATAGGAATGGAAAAGGCTGGAAACAGTTATAGAGATACAAAACGTATTGGTTTGTCTCTTCCATGATATTTATGGACTTTAAAAAACATGCTTATGATGCTATGGTATTCATAAAAAGTTTATTATATTAATGCAATAATTGTAAAAAGTATCCTATAAATTCAAGTCACTTTGGTTATATTGATGATCTGGGAAGTTTTTTATTTTATTGCATATTTTTTCTCTGAAAAGATGAAAACCTGCTTATGCAATAGGTCCAAGTTTGCACAGAAATTCCTTACTGTATTACTCTAAAAGAATATGCAATACTACTATATATTAATGTAATAACTACATTGATATTCTTTCTGTGCCATAAAGAGTGTTTTCCAATATTTTCAATAGACCAAACTTTTCCAGGGATTTTGGGTAGTGGTTGTTGATGCTAGTCTATATTTGTTTCTGTACCATATATTTAATGATACTTAATGTTATTGAAGGACAAGGCTGATGTTCACCTTGAGGGTAACATTCCTGTGGTGGTTACGAGAACACAAGTGTTTCTGAGGGAATGTCTCTATACAGTGCCCTTTGCTGCTAAAAATATGGAACCCATCCAAGGTACCTACATAAGCCTTTGCTGATCCACGTGCTCATGTTCTCGGAGAGGTTTGGGAAACCTTTCTTGATCAAGTCTTCAAAGGTAACAGTGGCTAAAGCATTGATGCTGGCAGCTACTGTGCTGTAGAAAGGGAGAAGGGTAGTAAGTAAATAGAAGGCAATGGAATCTGAAATCAAATTGTATTTATAAAGAAATACTTCCCCTTGTTCAGCACTAATGATCCTCAAGAAGTATATATTTTTTAGTGTTTTTCATTTATGCTGCTGTAGCTGGGGAGGTTTCTGCTTCTTCTGCAATTGCTGGGGGCTCTGCTTTACGCTGACAGAACAAGATAGAAACTTACCCCAACCAACCCTTCTGTTCACAAATCTGCAAAGACCTTCAAAATGTAGACGTGTTCCAGAACTAAAACTTTACTCCCTTATGAATTGAAAGATGTCCAGTTACCACTAGTGCTACCCTGGTCCTTCATGAATGACCCAACTCTTTTGAGTGAACTCATATTCGGTGAATACAGTCACAGATAGACTTGCTGAAAAGATTTATAACCCTGATATGATGTTGTGGCAGTTAACTCAAGTAAAGACAATTTATCCATGAGCAGCTCCAAGGGTATTTGGGAAACCTGAGCTCAGTGTTTTTACATTATGTTTGTATTGATAATATTGTGCAAAAATGTATTTGGGATAAATAGATACTGGTGAAATGGAACTAGATTGTGTCATAAAAGTAATCACAGAATCATTTAGGTTGGAAAAGATCTCTAAGGTCATGGAGTCCAACTGTTAACACAGCACTGCCAAGTCCACCACAAACCATGTCCCTAATTACCATATCTACATGTCTTTTAAATACCCCCAGGGATGTAATGTAACTCAGCAAAGCAGTATTGCTGCTTCCTAGAACGTTCTAAGAAAAACAGCCAGGCTTTTCTTAGGGTTTTATGTTTTGACTTCATTCTGAGTCCTTAAGAAGTCATTGTACACAGGTAAAATGTAATTTCAGATTCACAGACCTTAGTGTTCCACTGAATGCACAGGCAACGAACAGTCCTGGGACTCCAGGCATCGCAGAAAAAATGTCCATAACAAAGTATGGCATGAGCTGGGGTAGAAGGAGCACAAGACCAACACAAGAAATTAGTTAAGGCTTTCCTGGGTAATGGAAGAGAAGTAGCTGTTTCTGAGCATGTTGCTAAATTCTGACATTGTCCCAAATAACATGGTGTCAAATTTTGAGCAAAGGGAATGTCTTTTGGCAAAAATGCCCAATTAGATTAGTACTGCAGAAGTGCCAGAATAGATATTATTGTAGCCCTGATTTGGCAACCGCCTTAGTGCCTGAGTGCTGAAAGGACATAAAGCACTGCACAAAATTTAAAGTGTCCTGATATATGCTATATCTGGACCCAAAGCAGCTCCTAATAATAGTAATAGACATATGTACCTGATCAGGAGCTGAAATGAAATCAGCAGTCCAAGGGTCACAACTCTTGTAATGAGAATACATCACCAATCCACAAAATACTGCACACAACAGGACGGTCCAAAGTCCCAATAAATTCAGGTAAAGTGCCCTAGAGCAAAGATGATAAACAGTTTAATGCAAAATAACAAAAAGCTGTTACAAGTTATTTGTTCCTAACTTTTCGGGGAGGTGCCTTAATCATAGCTGGTTTTCTAATTCAAAGCTGGCCATATAATTCAAAACAAGATTTTAAAATAACATGGAAAAGTACAGCTTCATTATACCATAGGGCAAGGATAATGTTTCCAAGTAACTTCATACAGCCGGAAGAGACCCATAACCTCTACGCAGAATTATTCCACAGAGCACTGCGCCTGTCACTCCTGTCCCCTGTGAGAGCAGGTTTTTGCCTGTTGGGAGTTGTTGTTGCTGTTTACCCACTAAGGCACATAGAATATTACTTTGGATGGACTCTGTCATGTTTCCAGTGTTACCATGCCAAGTAGCAGTGTTGTTTTCAGCATTCCATGAAATGGATGTGGGTGACTGTATCTGCTGGGAAGGTTGTGTGGCTGAGGTTCAGCAAGCCTGCAGGTCCCGAGAGCTGCCAGATTTTATAGAGCCCACATTGTGTTTGGACCTCACCTTGTGCAAGGTCTCTTGCTTAGGGCCAGCTCAGACCTGTGTTACTGGGACCCAAAAGTCTTTCCCTACTTCTTACTAGTGATGTTCTCACTGGTCTGACTTCTAAATACTTTTCAGATAATAAATTTTCCACAGAATAAATTCATAAAGACAGTCATGACCTCAAGAAAAATGAGTATGTTTGCAGCCAGCAAAAAAAGCAAACTTTTTGAAGAAGGAAAAAGTAACCACCTTTATGCTTTAGCCATGTGTGCAAGCAATTAGTGCTAGGTGTGTGAAAAAAAATCTGGTTGCTTTGTAAAACCTGTGTCTAGCTATGCACATGCTACGACTGAAGTTGAGGAAAGTAGTATGCTGAAGACCTATATGTCTATTTTGTAAAGTTTCACTTGGTTCTTTACCCTTGATTCTGATTATTCTTATGCTGTGGAATTTTAAAAATTATTAATTTAATTTTATTTAGATAACACCTTGTACTGTAGTGATCCACAAAATCAATAACCACTTTTAATACAATATTACATAAAAACACTTCCAATAAATACATTTTTATGATGAAGCTGTAGATAGCACAATTTCTGTGTGGGCATCTTTGCTATGCTCTGCTTCTGAGGATTAATTTGCCTTGCCACAAACTGGTAAACTGCAATAGATAGACAGTTACCTCTTTCTCTTTCTGCATTTACTTAAGTCATTTAGAGCAAGAGGTAGTAAGACTCTGAGAGCAAAATTAGCTTGCTACCGCCTAATGGGATCCCAATATTCATTTAGTATAGCTGACAGGCTCTGTAGTTCCACATCAGTTTGCTCGACTGCAGGAACAGGTTAATGACAGGCAGCTTACAGTTTAGCATGCTTTTCCGATTTGCAAGAAATGCATCTTTGTATTGTGGACTGGTTGACTCCATAGATCCCTAGCCATGTAAATGTTCCCCCAATAACTATTGTCCAGAAGGTATGTCGTCTCAAAGGATCAGCATCAAAGCTAGAAGAAAGAAAGAAAGAAGAAATTTAGTTTGTTTACTTAAACACATTTATTAGCAGGAGGTAGGTGATTTTTTTTCAGGATTATCTAGCATGTCCTACCATGTTAATCAGAAATTTTGCATTGGTAATACTGTCTTCCAGCACAGACCACATGTGTTTAGGTTTGGAAGTTTTTTTACTTTTAAATTGGAACACATTGTTTTCAAGTCAGGATAAATAAATATTACTCAGACTCAGTCAGAGGGCCAATTAATTAATTACATTCATAAGGCTGCTTATGCCCAGATGTCAGATTTGTGTCATACTGAAGCAACAGACCTACAAGCCATCCTGCCTGGAACACCATCCTCTGTTAGGAACGAGGTCACTTAGCAGACTCTAAAAAATCCAACAAACTCTTAATAACACATCATGATGACTTAAATTCCTTTACAAGAGATTGCTTCAGCTGCAGTGTTATCTTTTGTACAATGAAATTCCATTATTCAGTAAATCTAATGGTTACAAGTACATCTTTCTGTTTCAAATCTGTCATCTTTGCAGTTCTCCTTATCTTGGTAGGTACAGCAGATAACATTTGACCTTGCTGCTGGATTCTCTCAGTGACGTGCCTTGATTAAGGAACGTTTTACTCAATGACCCAAACAGTCAGAGGAAGGTCAGATTTCTCTCCCAGTGCACTGGTGCACCATTGCTAGCTGCTGTGGCAAGTGCATGTAAAACAAAGTGCCAGTCTTAAGAAAGAAAAGAAAAGATATATACAGTTGGAAGGAATACTTCAGCTGCATTTGTAGCTACACAAAGAAAAATGGCAAGGTTCCCCTTCAGTTCAGCAGAACTTTGATTTCTTGAAAGAGTTAAGCTTTCCTGAGGGTCAGCTGCGTTGCCAAGAACTGAAGAAATGAGGAATGGACTTCTCTGAGTCACCAAGGTTCACAGAATTACAGAATATGCTGAGTTGGAAGGACCCACAGGGGTCATTGACTCCAACCCTTAGCCCTGCACAGGACCATCCCTAAGAGTCACACCATGTTTTTGGCTTAGTGAAGGTAGAATTTCTAAACATTAAATATTTGAAAAGGAAAGGTATTGCACCATTTGTTTCTTACTCAAATATGTTTAGTCGTGATCCTTCATGGGCATCTTCCCAAACTTTGGTGGGTCCACCATTCAGACTAGTTCCTCGAACCAAGACCGTCACAAAGCCAGCCACCATGACAATCATTTGAAATGCATCTGTCCAGACAACAGCTTTTAATCCTCCCTAAAACAGAGAAACTGTATGTCCCCAGTCTTCTTTCCTGTTGCTCAAGTACTGCAAAATGTAGAAAGGCTCCTTATTTCAATAGTTCATGAGCTGTATGTATAGCAAATCAAGACTCTTTGCATTCTCCCATGGAGGGTGTATTTTTGCGTGTCATAAAATTTCACAGCCTAAATAGTTCATCACAGGTGTAGGAGAATACCTGACTTCCAGTTAAATGGTTTTTTAATGCCCTCTTTATGTATACTTGAAGAACATACCATGATGTGGAAAAAAAGCTGAAGGAGTTCTGTCCTGTTCATTCATCCTATCTCACTCTCTATGTCCTCTGAGTTCGGTGCTCCACAATTAGCCTCACACAGAAAAGTAGCCCCAGAAAGTTTGGTATTCAGCTTTCTTCCATAGCTACCTTCATATTTGATCAAATCTGTACTAGAGCAACATAATAAATGATTTCAACAGGAGTGGACTGAAATATTGAAAAAATTCACTAGTGGTAATGAGAACAGGAATTAGGTTGTGTCCTGAGCCCAGAGCTCTGCTACTTCTCTGCCATGTTTATCTGTTTTGGAATTTGGAGTCTCATGTTGCTTCCACTCAGAAGCAAAGTTCTCTATGGCTTGTTGATTGTCCTTCCTTGGTATTATTGCTCTGTTCTTGATCTGGGGTAACACCAGACGCATATTTTTCATTACAGTGTTTTTCAGCCTATAACTTGTAAAAGATAAGAATCATCTTATAAAAAAATTTAGTATGACAGGAAGGTTATCACCTCCTTATTTGGACTCTGCCTCAAGCTGTCTTGTTTAAACCCTGCTACATACAGCAGAGGATTAGAAAGTGGTTTTTTTTTCCTCCACAAAGACATATTTATAACACAGAGTGTAGAAGAAATTTATCTCTATGTTCTCCAACTTTAAACTGCAGTCAGATTGTATGTGGGAGCCACCCTTCTGCAATAGCCTGTCATGTTTAAAGAATGGTTGAATTAACCATTTGTGTTCCAGCTGTTCAGTTATTCTTGTTACATACCAGAGTGCAATAAAAAGTGCAGACAATTCCTGTTGCAGCTACAGAGCCCCAGAGATCAAATCCAGTGACTGCAAAACCCAAGAACACCAAATCATTAGAGAAATGGAGGTAAGTCATCTGGATAGTAACAGAAGAGCTGTAATCCTTTAGCTTTAGATGGATAGGAGTTAGCATTAATTTCAGACTTTTGTGCCTACCAGCATCTTTGCTGGACTGTTCAAGTTTCTTAGAACTTCTGTATATTGTTTTGCATTGTTGTTCTCTTTCAAATTGGAATTAACTAACTTTCAAGTGAAAGTAACATGTAGGAAGAATACTTGCATAAAGCAAAAATGTCATTCTGATGAGACACAGCTTTATAAGCATTGCTTTCCTTCTGTTCTCAGTCTAGAACTTTCTCTGAGGAGCCAAGTTATTCAGAGATTCCCAAAAAATCCTAAAACTAAAAACCCCAAACCCTAAGTAAATTCCATTCCCTGCTACTAGAAACAGTTTGATGCTAAAATGTGCTTCATTGAAACAAATTTTATGTTCATTTTGCTTCATAAAATTCCTTTACACAAGACATACAAATATTGGTTTGGCTGATATTGAAATCTCTCCCACCAGGCACAGTTTGTGAGAGCAGATCTGTAAAAGTTCTCTTATTAGCAAAGTTAGTATGGCATAATAATAAGTGTGAGCTATCACATGGAATTCAGTTGCACGCCAGAGGAAGGAGATTTGGTACTGTATGAGAGGTGAGGTTAGACAAACTGGTTGCAACTTAGATGATGAACAAACAAGGGAGCCCCACAATCTTTCCTCAGTCAGTTTTGGTGAGATCAGGATTGAGGTCATGATGATTCCTTGTGCCCTATGGCAGTAAAATTACTGATCCCATCTGTGGTGATGAATGCTGTGTGCCTAGTTTGCAACTATTACTTGAAGAAGTCTGCGGACAGACAGCAGCAGAGCATTCAGCTCCAGGTACATGGAAAGGAGTTATGCCCATGGAAATCTGAACATGGGAGACAGGGCTGGGGGCTGGGGGCGGAGAATCAAAGTACAGAGTATGGTCTTGGATCATCAGCTTGTACTGTGAACTTTGTCAGGATGTTGGGAAACTGTTTGCTGCAAACCTCTTCAGGTGGTAACTGGGTGGAAAGGAAAGCAGAGCAGCAACAGTGAGGCTTCTGCTGATGTACGAGTGTGAGAGGGGTCTGGGGAGTCAGAAATACAGAGCTATGAGGTGGAGGCTAAACCTTCTTACAGAACTTTTGAGTAGGGTTGGTTTTTTGTGTTATTTGTCAATTTTCCTCACTTCATTTACTCTGATTGCCTTGTGGTGTGGTTATTTAGGGTAACAGTGTAGTGCAGCATGGGAACTTACCTTGGTTGAGTGCCAGTGATGGAGCATAGACCACTATTCCTGTGTAGAGGATCTGAAGGAGAAAAAGTTCATTAAAAAAATCTTGTATTTGAATGCTCAGTGATAAGGCCTCTATTTAGAGTAGGGCTCTGAGCAAAATACTGGATCTAGGAGTTTCTTTATGTCTGCTTGTATTGCATATATTTTTCTGTTTCAGCCTTTACAAAATAAAAATATTTGGTCTAATTCCTTTCTGAGTGAAGGACAATTATCTGTCTTGGTATTATTTATTTCACCTATTGCTGAGATGACTAGATGACAAAATATCCTCATTAAATAGAAAGAGGGTGTCTCCAGAAAACACAAAGTGTGATACAGAAATAAGTTGCATTGATCTTGGAAATTAAATTTTCATTTTCCCTTTAAAGGTAACTGACTCAATGCCCTTCAGATGTAAGTTCTGACAGAACTCCTGGAGAAACAAAGCATAAAATTCAATAGCATTCAAATCTATTGCTGAAGGTTTGGGAATTAATAAAATGGAATTCATGCTAAAAGAAATGTCTCCCAACATCCCATCAAATCCCATCTTTCCATAAAATATATGACTGATGTAACCTTTTGAGATGGTCCCTGTTGAGACCATCATGGTCTGAAGCTACCTAGGCATCTGCCCAGGAGATACCTTGTGCAACAGCTTTCAAAAGGTGATAGCTTCACCTCAGTGTCACAAATGAGTAAGTAAATTTACTCCATACAGCTTGTCCAGCCCCTCAAGAAAGACAGAATCCACTTGTTTAGTAAGAGAGAGGCTTCAAGGGAACATAATGAGACCAAAAATCTGAAAAGCTATGAGAATTCAGCACAACATCCAAGTATCAAAGATAACAAAAATGGCATTCTTAATACTAACACACGAAAAGTTAGGGAAGCTAGAAAATTAGAAAAACAACCATTCTTTCATTTTAGCATTCACAGTCCAAGTGAAAAAAAAAAAAAAAAAAGAAAAAAAGGGTAACATCATTAAAACATCTCATTCTAAAAAATGTGTTGCCTGAGCCTAGTCTGTGAAAATCAATGTTGAGTGAAATCAACATTAAAATGAGTCAATGTTTTCTTACCGTCTGCAGGATGTACATCAGCGTTGCAGCAAGACGGATAATCTTGTTAAATCTTAACTCCAAATACTAGGAAAAAGAGTAATCTCAGTAAAATGCACATGTTTGCCCCGAGTAGCAGCTTGCTATGCAAGTAAAATTACGGGTAGCTGGCATTGTTGTTATGAGTAATAAGGAGAGCAGGATTGTCATTACACATAGCGATAATTACATTTAAGAAATCTTCTCATCTGTATCATGTACTTGAAGTTCTAGTGGGGTTGCAGTATTAGGTATCTTCTTTGTATCAGGAATAACTGAAAGAGCCCAAGGACTACAAAGGAGGGACATTTAAAGTTCAAATGAAAGCATATTCCAACTATGCAATGAGGAAGCTTGAGGTCATCTCTAGCAGAAATAGCATAGTTTGACTCCAGTAATGTCAAAAGTGGTGGTGGAGCAGATGGTGAAGCAGCAACACGTAGTTTCCTAGTGCATGAGCTAAGCTGGCTTTCTCACTTGGTCTGGCTCAGTCTAAAGCCAAATCTGCACATCACCAACATGGAGAGACAAGAGGGGGGATCTTATGGACTTCCAGGTGAATGCAGAGAGGTGTTCCCAACTACCACATGACTGCAGAGGTGAGTAGATATCTAGATCCCAAACCCCAGATTTTAGGCCTGAATCACCGCCTGGATTCTCTCTGTAAAATATCTCCGTCTCTGTGGCAGATTCCATCCAGCCCAGTGTGGGCTGGGTTTCTCTTTGGGCCATAGTCCCTTGTGTTCCCCAGCAGATACCTGGCATGGGCTGTACAAGTCTTCTCTTTTTTGCTAGTCTCTAGGCCATGCTTCACATATTACTAAAGCATCTTCTTTCTTATTAATTTTGTTTGTTTCCATCTTCTGTTTCTTGCTTAATAAACCCCATGGTCTGCCATACAAATACATAGCTAATTTATGTAACAACCTATTTCTAAAAATAATTTATGAAGCCAGCAAAATTATCTTTCCAGTGTGCTTGAAGGGTCTCTCCAGCTGCAATGACACCTTTGGTGTTTCAGATGATAAAAGTAATTAATTCTTTGATCTTGGATTAAAAACAGCCAGAAAAGGCAACTACTTGCAGCAATGGTCCATTTTATTCTTTTCCAGCCTGAAAATATTTCCAAATGCCCAGGCAGATCTGTTTGACCAGATCTGTTTGACCAAAGCCCTGGGCTCAGAGAACATGAAAAGGCTTTCTGTTATTGGGAAGTTCCTTGTGAACTAACTCAGCTTTTCTCATCCAATTCTTTCTTAGTTGAAACTGCCTACAAACAGGAGCAACTAAATTTGCAGGGCTTGATTAAAGTGAGTAAGAGGTATCCCAAATGGTCAGTAGCTGCCCTGTGGGTGTTCAGGTGATAAGGGCCGCTACTGAACTGTATTATGAAGAAAATAACATTTTTCAGAAAGAATGCCAGGAAAAACTCTACAAAATTCATAAGTCATTATTTTCATTTCCTAGTGAATGTCTGAATTCATTATGCAGCCCTGCCTTTTTTTTTTTTTATTTCTTTTTTATTTTTGGAACAGGCCTGCCACCTTTCTCTTACTCCCCTCAGCTTTTTAGATATCGAAAAGTCCACTTTTATAATAAATGGGATCAAATTGCCATATTTAGACTAAGTTTGAATTGGATAGTATTGAATGTTGTTCTTAAAGTCTGTCTTTAATACCTGCTCTCTAAACCAGAGTGAAATACTTATAAGATCAGAAGCATTTGGATACACTTAAATATGTTCCAACTGTATCTTAATTTGTTGCTGATGTGTAAGCCCATATCCTGTCTGCGTTATATGGCATAACAGGACCTCTGACCCTTACTTTGTGCTTTCAACTTACACAGCATAAAAACCTAGTTAGAACAATGCAACCAATTTCTAAAAGTAAATAATCTATCAATTCAATTGTTCTGTAAAACACTGTAGAAAGTTTTCTGTCAGAGATTTTAATCTAAAAATATATGTGTGATACTGACTTATGCTAGAATAGTTTTATGATTTTTACTTACCTCATAAGTGCTTGTTATGCCAGATCTGTAAAATACAGGTAGAAAAAGTTCAGCAGTAAAAATTATGACCAGCGTGTATGAAAGAAAGAACAGCACAAAGGATGCCCCATATCGATACACTTCAGAGGGTGTCCCCAGGACAGTTACTGCTGACATGAAGCTTGTTGTGAGAGAAAAAGCTATGGGTCCACATGTCATCTGCTTACCGCCCACCAAAAACTCCTTTGAAGTTTTTTTTTTCCTCTCTTTAACTGCAAAAAAGACTCCAATGCTGGCACAGACTACAAATAGCGCAACAAAAACAGCATAGTCCCAAGCCACAAATTTTTTGACTTCTGGAGCTTCAAATTTTGACATTGCACCAGTTGTACAATTCTCTGATGGAGGATTCTGATTTACTATGACTGGTGCTCTGACCAGATCAACTCTGTTGACAGCCAAGCTGAAGCTTATCTGTAGCTCATCGATGACAAATAATGAACTGAAAGACTGTTCAGCCAGAAAACGTTTTTAAATCCAGTTCAGTTCTAAGAAGGGGAAAAAAAGTAAGGATGAGTTAGGAAGGTGCTGAATGCACTTAGACTCTACAGCTACTGGTGCTTCTGCCAGGCAGACTGAAGCGAGAGACTCTAGCTGTGAAATCTGTAGTACAATCCCTTTTTATCTATGAGGTATAAATTGAAGGTTAAACATTAGCCTAACACATTGACTTGATCCGACTCTTTTCCAGCCTCTCAGCATTTTAAAATAATAACATGAGAAAACAGAGAAATAAATAAAGGAGGGCAAAATGAAGGAAAGCTCAGTGTACAGACCTGTCACTTCACCAGTGAGCTGGTTTTCAGAAGAGCGATTTCCTCATATGGTTAAAACCCTTGAACATCAGCGATAGGGTTTAGAGTTGTCCTTTGGCATTCTAGTGTGCTCCTTGGTAGACTCTGTGAGTTACGGCTGCCGCAAGGAACTGTAGTGTTTAATGGTTAGAACTAACTGTGGTGCTTCCCCCCACCTGCCCCAGCCCAGCCCCTGTGTCTGGGAACTCAGGGGGCCTGAAGATGAACAGCTGTGGTTTGTGCTGCACTGTTTGAGGATGACGGTACTGCTTTCACTGACTTCTGCTAAATACAGTTTTATGTATAGCTTGTATGGGTTTGTGTGAGAGGTGGCTTGTTTTATTTACCCATGTGCAACTTAGGCAGACTTACAGGACAAGGGGACCTAAGAAAAACAGATCAACCAGCAACACTTTTCTTGCCTATGTCTTTGGCACAATTTGTTGAATTCAATTAATTAGGTTTTCCTTGTCTGTTTTTGCTTTGCTTTAAATAAATAATCCATTTTATCTCCATCAATGCCGTAACAATACATTTTCAAAAGGAGCAGGAAATTATTTGTCATCCTGAAGGATTTACTTCTACAAAGAGGTAGTGCATGTGTAGTTGCAGCCCTGAAGGAAGAGTAGAGGCATGTTTTGGAGAAAATCAAGAAAGAAATGGAGTAACCAGGGAGAGCTTTTAAAAGCAGAAGTCCCTTTCTTCAACTTTATCTTGGTTGGGGATGGATCCTCACTTCTCCTTCTTAAGTCATCAGTAAATGCAGGTGGTTTGGCAGTGTCAGTTGTACCTTGCAAATTAGTGTGTGTCTAGACATAAAGCCTTGACTGTTCCCATCCACTGCTCAGGAAAAAGGGGAGTATGTGTGCAGCAACCTTCATTGCTTGGTGCAGAGACAAAGAAAATCCAGGACAGTCCACAGCTGGAATTGGCTTCTGTCCATGTGTGCAGTAGAGTAGTTGTGCAAGTTTCATGGTTGATTTTGGTGAGTGGATGCAGAAGGGGGAGTTGCAAGGCCTCCTTCTACAGCAGAATGTGAACTAAAAAAGCCAAACAAACAAAAAACCAAAACCAACATGAAAAGATACTTCTTGAAAGGCACTTCTTCATCTATAGCTGAAACACTTTTACTACCCAGAAGTTAAAAATATGAAGCACACATTTGTGATATATGACCCAGCCCTCTGTGAAATCTGGGTTATGGATTAAAGCTCCATCTGTTGCCCTAGCACTGTAACCTGCAGGTTGTGAGATGGAGGCACCAGATGAGACAGCAATGAACCTCTTGGTGCTATTGTGGAGTGTGTAAGTGAGTCAGGATAGGTAGTGTTCTGAGAATTCTCAGAATTCTCAGGTGTGTCCAGGTATACACCCGTCACTATTTCTCTTTTATACAGAACAAATACCTTAAGGTGTTACACTCCCAAAAAAGCAGCAACTTTCACTTGCCAGACATTCCTCTGCTTTTGAGGGGCATTTTTTTGCCTTAAATTTGAGCCAGTGAACTGCACTATGTAAGTAAGGCAGCATCAGTCTTACATTGTTGAGAGGGTGGAGAACTGTTTGTAGGACCTTGGATAAAAAATGAAAATATAAAGCAAATAAAAAGGTAATCATCTGGATTGGAAGGTTTCTCTGCCAGTCATGTTACCAAAGAAACTCTAAGTGGAAGATTCCTGTAACATCCATTCTAGGAAATTAAAGATAGTGTAAAAAATTCCTATTGGCATAAATATAAGCCTGCAGTGGTTTTTTTTAATTTATTTTTTTGAATTGTGAATGGGTTTTCTAGCAGAAAAGTGGGGGGTTTTTTGGATGGTAGCAATTTGCACAAAGGAGAAAAAAACTAATGGAATATCAAACTGAAAATCAAGTTAGAAAAGTAAATTTGTTTACTTATGATGCCATAGCCCTCTGACACATTTTCAGCATAACTTCATGGGATTGTTCAGAATAACAATTTTGGCTAAATTTCACAGGGAAAAATAATGTAAACTAGAAATAAAATTTCTGAAGAAATACTTTAAAATAGTATGTAAATGCTTGTTATTCTGTCATGATTATATTCTGTACCTGGGAATAATTGTTATTTTTATTTCACTGAAATAACAAGAGGAATTTTGTATTTTATTTGTGCAAACACATGTGAAACAAATTTTTAGCCAGGGTAGCCCAAAGAAGAAGGTTGACTTTTTGAAGCTTCAACACCTCTTTCAGTATCTGACTGTGAACCAAGAATCTGACAAGAAATTCCAACTTGAGTGTTTCAATTTTCCACTCGAGGCTGTTTGCATTTGAAGTTCTATTTCAGGCACCATTTTGGCATCTGAAATAAATTCACAAGACAGCAAAGGTAAGGGTGTTTCTAATGAGCTGCAGCCTGCAGTCAGACAGGAAAACCTGCAAGGAATGTTCTTTTCCATGAACTGCTGTACCTTTTCACCTGATTTTTGGGAACATTAAGAATGGCCCTTTAAGTGCAAGAGGAGAGATATCTTGAATGGAGGGTTATACATCATTGCATCTTTCAGTCTGAGACTAGCAAAAAGTCAAATCTCAATTCAGCATCACATTAGCCTGAGGGTTATCTTCTAACCCTGGCCAGATGCACTTGCCTTATCCTAATCTCCAAAAAAGTGATGCTTTATGTACTGCACCTCGAATATTTACAAGCACTTCCGTAGGAGGAACAAAGGGAAGCTGAAGCCACCTCTGTCTGCTCCTCTCACCACCACAGCTGGTGCACATTTAGCACCCTTTTCCCTTTGTTTTGTTTTTTTAGATTAGACACCAGTTTCAGATGACAGAAGTCTTCCCTCTCTGAAGCCAGACTAGAATCATGTAGCCTGATGCTCGATGATCAGACCATGAATATTTCCCCTGGCTTCAGCTAAGCTGATCTGCTGAATATTTTTGTCAGGTGTAACAGATCCAGGACCTGACCTTAGATTTAAGAGTGACTGATCACTAGTACTAAGAAGAGGTAAAAATGAGTTTTGAGTTCCAAAATGACTTAAAACTTTTATATCTTCTGCACTTAATTTAGTATTAAAGTCTAGTATTTGAATATGAAATTTTTCCATTCTTATAAACATAAGGGTCATTCTGTGCGATAATATCAAATTGCCTTTGATGTGAATTTGTTGGTGCTATTCTCAATGCTTAGATCTATATATATCAAATATACCTGATTAAACATAGAAAATTAAGGTCTCATCATGGGTGCATACTTTGCATAGTCATAATCAGCCTCTCAGTATTATTATAAAAAATAAACATTACATATATTCTCTAAGCAAATCTTTTCTAGCACCTAGATTTGAATGCTCCTCTATTTAGTATATTGCCCTGAAAACCAATGGGGCCTCATGGGATTCATCCAAGAATCCTCAAAATGCTGGTTGATGTCATTGCACAATGTCTCTTGATGATATTTGAGTGGTCTTGGGAATCCAGAGAGTTCCCAGCTGGAAGATGGTGAATGTTGTCCTGATTTTCAAGAAGGGTGAGAAGGAGGACCCCAGAAACTACAGGCCTGTCAGTCTCACTTCAGTGCCTGGTAAAGTTATGGAGAAGATTATTTTGGGAAGTATTGAAAAACATCTGAAGGACAACCCAGTCCCTGGTCACAGCCAGCGTGGCTTCATGAGAGGAAAGTCCTGCTTATCAAACCTGATTTCCTTTCATGACAAGGTAACCCACCCAGCTGATCAAGGGAAGCCAGTTGATGTAATCTTTTGGGATTTCAGTAAAGCTTTCGATACTGTCTCTCACAGGACAAAATGTCCAGCACAGCTGGATAAACACATCAGGTGGGTGAGCAATTGGCTCACGGGTTGAGCACAGAGGGTAACAATGAATGGGGTGACATCAGACTGGCCACCTGTCACCAGTGGGGTTCCACTGGTTCCTTGTGAGGGGCAGAGGAGGGGTGGGCATTGACCTCTTCTCTGCAGTGAGCAGTGACAGGACCCCAGGGAATGGCCTGAAGCTGTGGCAGGGGATGTTTTGGCTGGATATTAGGAAAAGGTTTTTTCCCCAGATGGTGGTTGGGCACTGAACAGGCTCCCCAGGATAGTGGTCACAGCACGAAGCCTGACAGAGTTCAAGAAGCATTTTGACAATACTTTCAGGCACATGGTGTGACTCTTGGGGATGGTCCTGTGCAGGCTAAGAGTTGGACTTGATTAATCTTGTGGATCCCTTCCAATTCAGCATATTCTATGACTCTGTAAAAAGCATTTAAAGTGCAGCTGTTGGGTGTACCAGTGCACTACTGAAGGTTAATTTTTTTCTCCTTATAATGCAGATACTAGAATTAAGTCTGTGAATTGGTTATTTTGTTATATTATAGACAACTGGTTTACTGTACTTTAGTACATGACTGAATTATTTTCTTACTCCTTTTCAATATTTTTCAATATTAAGCTGTGAAAAATTCATAGAAATAGGCATAGGAGGATTTACATAACATTTAACTGGATGGCTGAAAAATAAGTAGTAACTAGTTTATTGAGGAAAAGTAAATTTCTGGAGCAAAAAATGCATTGAAAATCAAAAGTGTGTCATCCAGAAGTCCTCTTACACTTAGGGATTATTATCTTTCCCTGACAGTGGACTTTGGATTTTCTTAAGAGGCACCTCTTTAATGATTACTCTTTCCTCAGAAAGACATGCTCATTTAGCTATAAAAAGGTCATTATAGTCCAGTAGTATGGGGAGCTGGAGGTATTGTTTCAAAACAGATCATTCTCTGGGGACACAGAGTCCTCCCCACAGGATCACTCTTCCCTGACAGCAGCAGGTCACATCAGGGCACCCAGCCGGGACTGGGGCCAGTGGTTAAGACTCATCCTGTCTTTCTGCTTCCCTCTGTTTTGCATCATAGGGTACAAACTTTGTGGAATCACTTGCCAACCCAGTTGCTCACTTTGTGAACATTTTTCAGGAGAAAAATGCGTGGTTTGCACTGAGAATTGGATTTTCTTCTACAAAGACAGTGAGCTGGGGAGCTCACTGAGTGTGAGGAGAAACACTGTTAATCTGATACACTGGATTTTGAATAGTCATATTCTCAAGAAAAAGAAGTATCTTAAAGTAATGTCAGTCATCCTTTACCCCTTCAAAACTGAAGTGCAGGGAATGAGTGTCCCTCTCTACTGTGTGGCTGCAGTTTCCCAAGGCCTCGAGCCATCCTCCCACCTTCCCAGCTGCCTCTCCCATGGGCCTCTCCATAGCTCCATGCCAGGCACCCAGCTGGCTCTGGTCCTTCAGTTCCTTTGAATTTCACTGTAGAGGAAAAAGTAGCACATAGAAAAGGAGTTTGCTGCTTGTGTATCCAAGGTAATGATTTGTTTTCCAGGAATGGTGCAGGTATGAAAGATGTTTTTATCCAAATATCAGTCAAAATAAATTACAACTATTGCAGTCAAACCACAAGCTGTATCGCCCGAGCAATAACTCCCATAACAGATTGGAGTGGAGCGGGGGTGTGAGACAGCTGCTGCAGACCTGCTTGCAAAACAGAACAACTCAAAAAGACTGCTGTGCTCTTGGTTTGGACACCAAGGAGATAAGGTTGTCCTTTGGATCATCTCTATTTTCCACTTAGACACTGTGGCAAATACTTTTTGAAAGGTGGAACTGAAAAATGTTCCATCCTGCTTTGGAGCACTCCCTGGCTATCACATCAGGATGCTTTTACCTGTGATGTGCCTCATACTTGCTCTGCTCTGATGTCCGTCCACTGATGCAAGTTCCCAGGTTTCAGTGGAAGCTTCTAGAATCAGATGTCCTACTTTTTTTGCTGACTTTGCCAGTGTAAGTCTCTGTGTGAAAGAGGGGGAGCACAGACGAGGGTGAGCATGAGAGACAGAAGGGAAGGGGACTGACTGAGGGAAGGCAGGGCCAGGCTGCACTGGGGAAATTCATGCTGCATTGGCTATTACAGATCCTTTCAGGGAAGAGGAGAGTACTAATAATCTAAGAAAACATAACTAGTTTCTGTGAAAATATTACTTATTTCTGTTTGGCTTACAGCTTTTCATACTAGGGCTGTTAAATTCGATTTTTCTTTTAATTTGCCAAACAAGTTAAGAGGTTGTAAAATTTGTGGACTGCCAGAAGGATGAGTTGTCTTGATCCCAGTGTATCTCAGCAAAGGACCGCAGTCAAGGACTGAACAAAACAGCAGTGTTACATTCTATTTTGTTTTAAAATGAGGATAAGACACAGCAAAAGTAAAGCACTTTCTATGTACATCAAAAAGCACTTTGGAGAGTATGTAGCACCTGGGAGGGAAACAGGGAGTCGAGATCTCACTGCAGGTGATTTAAGGATAAAGAAGTAGTGTGTACTTTAAGAGGATGAAAAAGTAATGTGTTCTTCACTATTTCTGTGCCGTTAAAAGCTTCAGAAACCAAGTCATCTGACTTGGTGTTCAATTGTTAATAAGTAGTAGAAATACTGCCTCAACCCTGCAAAAGAAGCATTTGGAAACAGTCTGGCAGCAATGTTAGGGATAGAGAGATGGTGTGTACTTAACAGGATTGTTGTTAAGGGTCCGTACAGAAGGCCTGTGCAGGCTGTGGGCAGCTTTAAAGAGAACCCTAGTTACAATAAAGCTGAGGATCACAACCCTTCACTCACCTACGTATTACCTTACTAAAAGTAAAGGGGAAATTCAGGTGCTCCCTGAGGGCTGAGGCTGTTTAACACTAAATGGGCCTGATGTCTTAGGTGGTACAGGCACTCCAGTGAAGTTGTGTTATAAAAAGGTCCTTTTCCCACATCACTACCTTTTTAGTAGGACTTGGAGATCAATCATCTTTAACCATTCTTTTTATTGACTTATTTGTTTTGCCACTTTCACTTTTCATTTTTAATATACTTCAAAGGGATCCCTTCATTCTGTTTTGCCTATATAATTTCACTCTCCTTATGTACCCACATCCTTATCTTGATATAGATTACATCACAATATTACCACACTGCAAAACTGTTTTGTGCTTTTTTTCTGCAAAGAGAATAGCTTCTCTTGAACTGTTTGAACACTCAGATATTATCATCTTGCTATCATTGCATTCCTCCAATTATTATCTGTTCTTAAAATAAATTAAAATAAGCAAAGATAAAGAGCTAGTCATAGTTAAAATAATCTATCCAAATAAAAAAATAAATAGGATTTTGCCAGCAGCTACATAATACATTTTTCTTGAAAGAATCAGTTGGAAGAGCTGGCCTGCCATAATATTGCCTCTAATGTGTTTAAGGTGACATGAGGTGAGGAGGAAAGGAGTTGGACCACGGTTTTTCCATAGGTCTTTGCCCTGACAGACCTTTCCATCTGTCATGCATCTGAGGGACTAAAGTTTTTAATGCTTTGCTAAACCCTCATCATTAATTTAAGTTCAGGTATATGAGCTTTTGTTTGGACCTTTACTTGTGCTGCCTTTCAGGCTGCAGAGCACAGAGACGCCCTGCAGAGAGACCTTGTCAAATTAGAGACATGGGCAGCCACCAACCGTGTGAAGCTTGGCAAGGGCAAGGGAAGGGTACCAAAAAATATTCTTATGTAAAGTGAACATTAGGAATTGGAGAAGATATATTTGGTTGAATGGAAAACAGCCTTTGCCACTGGGCAGTGGCTAGCGGGGGAGTTCCTGTGCAATGCCACGTCAGTCTGTTTTGTAAGAGCTGATTTTGTGCTGCTGGTGTGAAGCTGGACATATGATATGCTGCCACAGTACTTGCTTCAGAATCAGGCAAAGGGATGCCATAACAGTGTGAATGGCTGTAAAAAAGTCTCTGGACTTTGCTTATGTGAACTATTACTCCCATATCTCTTGGTTCTTTTTGATAAATTCATCAGCTTTCCATGTGCTGTTGACTCCAGGATAGCAGGGACAGTTTTGTCTTACTTGTTTTGCGAAAACAGGAGTGTAACTTTAGCATAACTGAAGGAAACTTGTATCCTGCTTGCCTGGGGACAGACAGGGGAAGCAGATTACTTTTTGGACACAGACTCAAGAGGGCATCTCTGAACAGGTACCACAAGGACTCTACCTCCCAGCAGTACCTTCTGATTTTGGCAGAATAAACTAAAGACATATCTCAGGGTCACCCCAGCTATCAGGAGTCATAGTGAAGAAAACAAAACCTCAGGTGGAGGCACACATCAGCAGACCTTTTTATTTCCTTTAGGAGTATATAAATAAGTTCTCACTGCTCAACAGCAAATGTCTTCCTTCTGACCAGGAGAAGCATTTTCAGGGCACTGTGACTTGCCCACAGTGAGTTGCCTCTCACCCAACCTACAGACACTGGCACGTGGGGTCAGCAGGGGTTTGCCTTGGGAGTTCTAAATCCTATCAGTGCTGGGATCACACCGTATGTGAAAAATCCTAACTTAAATTAAAGCCAGTTATAGCAAAATTTGGAATTGCATTGTGCTGTTAGCTTCCCTGCTTGCTGCCTGCTGAAACTTTTCATAAGGAGACAAATTGTGTTGGTGCCTAGGTGGCAGCTTAAATCACAGAAGTTTTGCTTCATTGTTTATTTGCAAGAAGTTTGTTAAATGCTGACAAATATTCCAAATCTCTTCACTGAAATGGTGGTAAGGCATTGTAATAGGCTGTCAAAGGAATTGATGGAATCACCGTCCTTGGCATGTTCAAAACACATGTAGATTTGGCAGTTTAGTGATGGACTTGGTAGTGCTGGGTTAATGGTTGGACTTGATGATCTTAGAGGTCTTTATCAACCTTAGTGATCCTATGATTCTATGAAGTATCATGTTTTGTGTGACGGTGTCTGTATCTTATTATATAAAATGTGATTGCCTCATGATGACCTGGTTGTCCTTTCATTTTGTGGCTTGGTGTGTGCACATATCTATGTCTAAAAAGCATGTAAGTATGTTTATGAAGTAGAGGGGCCATGGAGATTTGGTGTATGTTACTTCTTCCATTAGTCATGTTGGTTTTGTTTGGGATTTTGCTTTCTTTCCTGTATAGGAAAATACTTTGAGGTGGCTCTCAGTTTAAGCTGCAGAGAGTTGGATGTTATTTTTATTCAGTCTTTTAGTCATTTGGAATCTTGACTCTGAGTGCAGATGTTGAACAGTTTTGGAAAGCTGACCCCTGAAATTAAGCATGGAAAAGAAAAATATTACGGTAGTAGAATGCGACATTGAAAATCAATTTCGGTTCAGCAATAAATTCTAAACCTAGATGTTTGCTATATATGAAGGCTTATGGTGGAAAAGCTGAAGATTTAATGCAGAAAGATTGTTCAAGAGAGATGAGATTTTTTCCCTCACGTGCCACATGGAGCATTTTAAATACATCCCTTAAGAAGAAAAACTTCTCCTTTATCTTATGTAAGTCTAAACAGGCCATCGCTCTGTTGCATCTTTATCCAATGCTGCCTTGACAGCAGGAAAAATTAGAAGTGAAATAAATCCTGTCTGTCTCCAGCAGGCTTGAGAATAGATCACTTACTTTGTGTCTATTTTATGTGCCTTTTAAATCTTTGACAGGGCAAGCAAAAAATTCAGGGTAAGTTGCTTGTGTTGGAAGTCTGATAATTTCACTGTGAAAGAATTTTGAATGTGGGATTGACAGGAATAATTTTTCAGCATTCTGGTTTTTGCAGCTCATCTCCTTGCTTCTCCTTCTTGCACATACTGCACCCAGTGCAGAGTAGTAGCTTGCAGAATTTTTGGACAATCTATTTACTACTGCTGGGAGATTTTCCCTGTTTATTTCAAAGTCTGCTTGTTTTGGTTTGGGGCTTTTTCCTTTTTTTAATTGACATTTTTGTTGATTTATTTTTGGGGTTGTTTTGCCCTGTAACATCTGTGGAACATTAACAATTGCTTTCAGTTTAGAGGAGAGAATGAAAAACTGAGGAGCAACAGTCTATTTTAGATTTATTTTTTGAGTAGCATTTGTCTGCGGGTGAAGACTTGGAAACAGGACTTCTGATCTGATGCCTAAATACTGCCAACTGGCTGCATGACTCTGGATTAGTAATTCATTCTTTTATCTTCCTATTCCACAGGAAACAAAAATAAAACAGACCAGATGCTGAACTTGAGCTGTCTGGAAAGCCATGGCTAATCAACTTTTTAACAGGTAGCCAAAGCTGAATCTAGTGGAGCTGCATGGGGAAACACTTTCAGATGGGTCCAGATCCCACTCACAATGGAAAAATATGTGTTGCTGTATCTCTACTCCTTTTTTTCAGCTCCACACATGCATTTTGACAGGCGTTTGTAGTTACAACCTAAATACTCTTTACAGGCTGTAAATCTTTGATTTATAACTGTAGGACTCTTTGTTCTCAGAATGCTATCTTATCTGGTAGTTTAGTTATGCTAATACAAAGGAGCGCTCAGAGGATTGTACCTCCTAACTGCTGCCTACATTAAACATTTGTGAATTCATTTTGCAATGTGCATAATTCTTTATAGTTTTTCTTCCTAAGGTGTGATGACCAGGCACAGCTCCATGACACAGGAACGTCTGAGAACTGACATCTCTGGACGAAAGAGGTGACAGGAGCAATCTGGAAATGATAATATAGAAATTGGAACACACCTGTATAGAAGGTTTGGACTAATACTGTTTTCAAAACAAGTGGCTTAGGATGAGTTTTTTCCCCTTGGAGCTATGAGTGAAATTCGTTAAGACAGGGTTTGTTCTGATGGAGTCATAGGCAGTGTGATTAAACGTGTTGCTTACAAATGAGAAGTAGTAAAAGTAGTAGAAAGAGTGCCACTCTTGCACTTCACTGTCGTATTTGCATCATAACTTTCTTAGGAGTTGATTTATTTAGAAGATAGACATAAGGAATATATATAATTTATTGAGTTTATAATTGGGATAAAACTCCTATACCAACAGCATTTTGCTGTTTATGTTCCAGTGAGTATTGTTTCTGGGCTTTGTGTGGGTTTATATGGTGTCAAAATAATAGCTAAATAGAAAATACTGAACTCAAAACCACATCAAGCTCTGATATTGGTTCCTCTGTTGTTTGGAAGAAGTTGTATGGCAAATTCAGCAACTTTGCACACTATTAAGAAGTTTCAATCAGTTATTTGAATTTAAACATTTAACTTAGAAAACACAAAGTTAATTTAGATTTTTGTAAACAATAATCAGGATTTTGTCCAAGAATGAGATATGGGGAGTTGTCCAAGTATTAAAGTAATTTCTAAGATAACACTAAAGTAAAATGTGCTTTTTATGCCTATGGAAAGATTTATGTGGTTGTTGCTGTTCTGTATGATGTTTCCTGGAAGAGGACAGGCAATGCCTCACTTCCTACCTCTTCACCCACGCTGTTGGACTGAAATCAGAAGATGTTAAGAGATTGCTATCCTTGTAGGGAATCAGATATCTGGATATGCCTCATAAAGATGTGATATGGAAGAAAAATTATTTCCAAAGACAACCTTAGATAATGTTTGGAGGAAATAAAAAATTGCATATATTCATACTCTGTAGCATCACAGTTTGAAAACACTGGGAACATATTATCCTCAAGATACCTCAAAATAAGATACTGCTGCCCCGTCTCATAAATCGCTTCACATCAAACCTCATCCAGTCTCATAAAGTCCTCACAGCTGTAGTTCAAATTCTGCTTTCATTTAAGTCCTGTGTAAATCAGTAGGAAACATTTTGAAAACAAGGCAATTGCTTTTTAATTCCAGGGACTGGTATGTAATTTGACTCAGTGCCACAGTAGCTGTCATGATATGTTATTTTGATTCATAGGCAATTGTATTTTAATTAATTACATAGCCCTCTCTATATAATTAACTTATAAATTGACTATTTCTCTCAATATTTACTAAATTAATTGCCAAAAAGTCAGTGGCATTGCCCACAGGAGCAAGCTGACAGTGGTGTCACCATGCTTTGAAGATGATTTTGTAGCTGAAATGCATCGACATAAAGGCATGCTTTTCTCATGCTCAACTTAAACATATCACATCTGCTATATATTATTTTGTGGTATTTTTCATAGGCTACTGTGGTATGTTTTAATTCTTCAGTGGATGAAACTTCTGGTATCAAATCTCATGCCGATGAGGAAAATTTGTGCATCAAAAGGCAATGGGAGTCTTTGGGTCATATGAAGAAGGTTCTACACCTTATGACATTCTTATGTCTTTATACTCCTACCACTTCTTTTTAGCTCCTGTTTCTCCTGCTTGTCTCCACTCTTTATCTTTGTAAAAGCTGCAAATTCTCTGGGGAAAAGGACTAGTGTTATTTCTCACAGAGGCAGGCCTTCACTTCTGACTGTAATTGTACAGTTATATTGAAGTACAACCTTAGAATCACAGAATGGTTTGGGTCAGAGGGGACGCTAAAGATCATCTCGTTCCAAACCCCTGCCATGGGCACCTTCCACTAAACCAGGTTTCTCAAAGCCCTGTCCAACCTGGCCTTTAACACTTCCATGGGTGGGGCATCCACAGCTTCTCTGGGCAAAAGTATTTCCATACAGGGTCCCTTGTGAGGGTGAGTGTGCATATGTCATTTTTGTGAATATACATAATTTGTGTGAAGCCATTTGTAAGGCAAAACAGAAGGTGGATCAAGTCAAGAGGAGCAACCTGAGAGCTTGTGATTTAAATCTCATACAAGGTCAAGTATCATAAAAAAATAAAAGGTTGCTTGGGTGCTTATAGAATTTACAGGGTCTTGATCTAGGTGTTTTTTTTTTTTTTTGTCTTTTTGGAAAGTTAATAAGTTTTAGAGCAATGTCACTAAAAAAGAACAAGTGTGACCTATACTTTATGAAACTACTTGCTATACCTTTCACTGGGATTATTTTAAATCACTGCTGGCTGCTTTTAAAATCTGAGTATTACAGATGAAGTTGTCAGGGTCACACAAATAAATAGAGGTGTGAAGTGTGTATGTCTCTGTGTAAGATGTCCTGCCAGGCAGGTTGCAAAATGTTCCTTAGTGAGCACTTGGTGGTTTTCAATTAAAAAAAAAATAAAAATTGGTGCAGGAGTGGAGGACAGAAGGAGAAAATGGAAATACTTTGTTACACACCGCTGCAGGCAATGCCTGCTATTGGTGTAGTTGTAAAGCATAATGTCTCCTGTGAAATCTTCAGTGAAAGCTTTTGAAAAATGCTCGTGTGGCTATATGTGGCCTTCTTCAGGTACAGCAACATAAATCCATTTTTCTGTTCTCTTCTCTTCTCTAACAACTCCTTGGGCAGACAAAATTACCCAGCAGGAAACAAGACACCATGCTGAAAAATTGTCTGCCTTCTACAGTTCTCCGTCTGGAAAATAAATCAGGTAGAAAGGAAAGCAGTAAATCAGGAACAGTGGGGACTTCAAAAAACAAAGTTAATGTTAATTTAGTTAAAGGAGACTACAGAAATGATCTTTGCTATTCCATTAATTTCTTCCATGATCTATTAAATTACTTTTTTTTTTTTTTAAACTTCCATCACTCCACTCCTCATCTGGAAAGGAGAAAATCAAAAGAAGCAGGAAAAAATATTGCCACAGAGCTGGATGATGTTAGCATAGGGATCACATAACCCAGTTTTTCAATTATACAAGACCCTTGAATGTGTGTGTTGATGCAGAAATGTGTGTGTGCCTTAGGTTTGGAAACAGATCACTTTTTCAGGCCCTTGTATTACTGTTCTCAATCTGCCTTAGTCCTCTGAATGGGAACTGGAAACAGAGCCTGTTCCTGCACATGGGGGCTTTGATTCTCCTGCTGCAGTGGATAAGTAAATCCTATTAAGGCTGCTGGCGATCTATTGATACCTTGTTGGGGGAAAAATTCAGGTTTCTGCTTGTTACAAGGGACCAAAAGAAGGATTGACGATTGGGCTTCATGTGCAAGGATGACTAAAGAAGTTATTTTAGTTTCCTTATGTACAAATTTAAAATTCTTGTTAGTAGTCCAAATTTGTGTTTGTTCAATGGTTGTTGAACAGCCCATCTTGACTGCTGACACATTAAAGCAGTCTGGGAAAAGCCTCTGCTTTCCTTTAAAGAAGATGGAGCAAAGTGTTCTGTTGTTTCAAGAGGGATTGGAAATGTCAGCTGATGCTTTGCAACACAGATCTATTTAATCTAAATTAGTATTGCAGATTAGAAGCAAGTGCTGTCCTGGCTTAAAAGCAACATAATGTTTATAAAGAAAGTTCAAAGCATATTTATAAAACTGAATCTGTCAAAATAGATCAGCCAGGAGATAAATTTATCCTGTAGATGTTTCCTATAGGCCTATCACTCAACTAATTTACCTTTCTGGTCCAAGTTTTACTGAGTCTGAAACAATAATGACATCCTTTTTCCCCCTCCTAAAAAGTAGTAAGAACTGACCCTATGAGACACAGTAGGAATTTGTGCTTTTAACTGCCTTCAAGCCCCTGATCTCATTTGAGGAGTGATTTTGCTGACCTTCCCCTGGGAAACACCAGGACGTCCACAGGTTCTTGGAAGCACAAAGCACTGCCCCATCTCACTGGGGGCAGAGGCATCTCAAATTAATCATTTTCACTGGTTAGTCTGGCTTGAAGTCTCCTAAAGAGGAACGTGCTAAATTCACAGCATTTTAAATTAGTAAATACAGTTGGCTAGTGGTGATTTAATCAAAAATCGAGACATTGTGTTCACTGCAAGAATGCCTTACACCACTGTGGAAACACTCCCGTTTATCAGCATCACTTGCATTTTTCCTGAAGAACAAGATAAACCATGAAAAAAATTAGGTGAGGGATGAATCTTGGACAATCAACAAGTTTACAAACATGTTCATTGTGGGTTTTGAATGGAGATGGAGAAGGAAAATTTCTGAGGTCATAAAAACCAACAAACTTTCCTAATTCTTATGAGGTTTCAGGAAATTTAAATGTGGTATTAAATGTGGTACAAATGTTTTAATAATTGCTAGGGAATGGAGGGCCAATTTGAAACACTCCAAACAATTAATTTAACATCTGTATCTTATAAAAAGCTTGCAAATAATATAGAGAGCAAATCAAGAGAGTGCATACATTGTAGTAATATTGTAGCAGAAGGCAAACACTTCTTAGAAAAGTATAGTGCTGTTTTATTTGAATTGGTACACACACCACAATATAAATGTGTAGTAATTAATATTGCCTTTCGAAACAAGTCCAATAAGATTTCAGCATAAGAGACTTTCTGTAAAGTGAACATCAGGTTAGGGACAAAGAGACACAGAACAAAGCTGTCTCTTGTTCTTGTCTAGGTGGTGACATCCCTGTTCTCTTGGAAATTCACCATATAGTCATCAAACTTGCCATGAATATTAGTTCACATTAGGAGGAATTTTTTCATGAGAATATGTCATGATCTTTCTTTATTTATAGATATACATTTTAAAATTAACAAGTTCTACACATACACTCTGCTAGCCTTTCTTTTAAATACAAGGATAACTCTAGACACAAACATCTGTTTGTAGCTAGTTCAGTACTGTAAAAGTTGTGGTTTGTGCTATCATAACTAATTACATGAACTAAATGGGAAACATGTCTTCTTCACCATCACATGGCCCCCTGTACACCAAGAAAATTTGAGTTGCTATGAATATTCTCATGCCACCAGTTTTATCCAAGTACTTTTCCAAACCACTTCAGAGGAATTACAAATATCATATGGTTTAGAAAATAATGACAGCTTGAAGGTCCACAAACAACCTCTGAATAAAAGCACTGTACTTCTCCGAGACTAACTGTGAAGTGTTGTATTCCTCTATCTCCTAAGAGGGTTATAACGGATTGCAGGGAGAGGCGGACCAGCCATACTTGTTGCTCTAACAGGAGAGGGTTGGCTGGAGGACTGCCACTGTCTGTCTGCCTTTTCTCCCTCATATCCATTTCAATGATCCATTGATATCTGGTTTTCACCATACTGCTGTGGGGCCTCAACTAAAGAGGGCCCTTAACTCCAAGATCCTTCAAGGTTATTACCAAACATGATTTTAGTAAATCACTTTTCTTGCTGTAGCAGACTTGGATGATAAAGCCTCCATGGCACAATACTCTAAATATACGTGTAGTACTCCTACAAGTTTGTTCACAGGCGGTCCAGATTTCAGTTCTAGGTGTAGTGCCATGGATCTTGAGCAACGGAATATTGTCAGGGATGGGTCAACATTTGGTCCTAATTCAAAAGTAAGTCAAGCTGTGTTTGAAAGCCTGCTTGGAATATTTTGCCACTTGGAGATATTCTAGCAGTTATCAAAATTGTAGAATCATGGAAAAAGTGTATTCTTATAGCAAACTGGCTAATTTTATTGTAAACTAACTAAAAATAAAAAAGAAAATACTGGCTATGAGAAGAGCTCATTCAAAATGGAAATATACTTGCAGTTACTTTTTATGGGGATTCATTTTTCATTTTCAAGACTTTTTTATTATTCTAAAATTGGTTTTGCCATTCAGCTGTTGTTCACTGCCTGATTCTTGCTGACCACAGCTGTTCACAAATTTGACTTCAGCTAGTTTTGACTAGTGTTTCTTTATTGATTATTACCAGACTACCTCTCTGACTTGGAGCTGACTCCTGTTCAGGCTGAAATCTGTCCGTCTCAGACATTTCCAGGGACATAACAGTTGATCTAAATTGTGTGTGACAAAACATGAGCTCTAACATCTTTCACTCCAAAACAGTCTGTGGCCCTGTATGCCAGTCTCCTTCCTTGTGAACTCCACGGACTTCAGAAATGCAGTCTGGTCCTCTTTGACATGCTAACAAAGCATAACTGGAAGGACTGTTTCCCTGACTCATGCTCTACATTGCTGGTAAAACTAAGACGATGCCAGCAGGTATTTTGTACCAAGTACCTGCCCCTACTGCTTCAGACCCATCCTGTTTCAATAAGCTATATAATAGATCTCAGTCCAGGAAACAGCAGCTCCCTGGCATGTTTCTCATGTATGGTTGCTGCAGGAGCCACAGGTAACACATATATTGAAATTAAGCACCCAGAGGTGCTAGGCAGATTCTCACAGTGCCCCCTCCCTCATTGTTCAACTCACAGCAGATATTTCAGGTGCTCATTTGTACTGGGTTGTGAGAGTTTTTGTGTTCTTCAGTCTCATAACCTCTCAGTCTGACGTTCCTGGCTGGGAGCACCCTGTTCTCATACTCCTCTTGCAGTCTAGCAAGCAGCAGCCAGCTTGGCTCAGCAGGTTCGGGCCATTTTGGGGGGCTTGTTGAATGCTTCTGAGTTAAAAAATTGGTTGCAGTTCTACTCTGGGAAGTAAAGACAGGGTGTTCTGTGTTTTCTTACTCCATTTCTGCTGTACAAAGGATCTTATAGAGTATGTGCTTTTATTTTAGCTCCTCCCTACAATGTCATAAGGCAAACCAATGAGTTGATGGTTAAATTCAAGGCTTAGCCTTCTGGATCCTCTGATAAAAAGCATGCCTCACAGTTTACCTAAAGTGGGATTTTTAACTAGAGAGGCCAAAATATCTTTTAAAAATATTAAATAAAAAATTCTAATGATTTTGAAGACTGATTATATCTAGACTACTTTTGTGGCCATGTTGTTGTGGGTTTGACCTTGGCAAAATGCCAAGCCCCCCTGAAACCCACACGGTCCCAATGAAAAGGAGGGAAGAAAAAACAAGGGAAACTGGAAAAACTTATATATATATATATATATATAAATTTACAACACATATATGTACAAATATAAAAGAAAAACCAACAATAACTTTACCCCAAGCTGCCCTCCCAAAAACACACAAACTCCACCCAGAACCCCAGAAAAACATCCCAAAAGATGTTTTCCCAGGAAGAGCACCCAGCAAGTAAAAAAAGGAGAGAATAATAACAAACAAAAAAAGTATTTACTTCCCAAAGACCGAGGGTGATGTGGGTATCTCAGCAGAGGAGCGGTCAGGCCTATCGCTAGGAGCTGCGACAGCGTGCCGTCTCACAGCACTGCCACGAGGAGAGAAAGGGGGGAGGATCACCTCCTTCCCTGAACTTATAGTCGACTTGACATCAGATGGCATGAAATACCTCGTTGGTTACTTAAGTCATGTCATATCTGTCCCTCCAAATCTACGGAGAGCCCCATGGCCCACAAAGCTGAGGCCTGCTGAATTTGGCTTTGGGCCTAACTGAACTAAGGCCTTAATCTGAGTTTTTTGGGGTTTATCAAACCCATCACAGGCCACCGTTTGATCTGTCATTTATTCACTTTTGCAGTACCTACTGTTTCACTTTTGCAGTACTTACTGTTGGATGAAAGACTCTCTTTGGGAGTTTGCTTGTCTCTGGGCCTTTTTGCTGAGTTCTCACGGGTCAGTTTCCATAGACATGTCATTCCCTGCCCTCAGAGATCTTCTGAGCAATTTTCTAGTTTTACTAGTAAATAGGACACAACATAAAAGGAGGCAGTCCTTGAGGGTGGTGAAACACTCGAACAGGTTGTCCAAAGAGGTTGTAGGTGCTCCATCCCTGGAAACATTCCAGGCCAGGTTGCACGAGGCCTTAAGCAACCTGATCTAGTTGAAGATGTCCCTGCTCTTTGTGGGGAGTTGGACTAGGCAACCTTTACTTTACTTTTATCCTAAGTCAGTCAAGTTTTATACGTGCACATATGTTGGAGTCTATGGAGTGGAACTTAAAAATATTCCAAAGTACCTGTTTAAATTATAAGGTGACTTTCCATTTTCAGATAGATCAGGCTACATATTAGTTTAGGTTAACTGCAACTGAGTGGAGTATTAGTTCCTTGACAGCTGAGTCATTTGAAATGAAATGTTGGTGGCACCTACCCTGCAGTCACAGAAACAGCAGAGTATATTTAGTTTCCACATCTGTGAAAAGCCTTTGAAAGCTTTTTTAGGCAGCTTCCAGTAAATAACAACAGATTTTTCTCTCACAGTCTTCATACTTCTGTAATTTGACTGTATGTACTTAACCCGTAAAATATATTGTATGTAAACATACAGGCTCACATAGCCTTTGCATTTTTCTGGCAAAATTGGAGATGCTTTTATCTATGTAGTCGGTTTTATCACTATTTTTGTGAATAATCTCATTTTCTACTTTCCATCCAAGAGATTCTATCAAGCTGCTCTTTCCTTGGCTTGTATGATGCAACATGCATATCCTGTCACCATCAGGACTGCTGGGACACCAGTTCAGAGCAGACAAGAAACAGCTGGAGGGGGCAAATGGAAGCATGTGAATTTCTCATGTTTATCTTGGCATTATAGAAGAGCTTTTCCAGACTTTAGTATTCATTAATATCAGAGAGGAAATAAGTAATTTATGTTAAAATAAAGTTGAGAATGAATGCAGAAATGAGTATTTTTGGCTAGCTACAAATTTAGCTGGAAGACTTGTATGGGTTGAACAGAAGACCACTGACAAAAAGGGGAAAGCACTTTCAGTTTAGGGCTAACACTGAATTCAGCATAAGGGAAATTTCTACACATCTTGCTATCTACCAAGTCTTTGAAAGTTAAATATAACTATAACAAAACAGATAAACAGTTACTTCGCATCTACATTCTTAACCTTCTGGGTCTTATTCTGCTGACTTATTAGAAAAGGTTTAAAAAAAAATCTGAAAAAAGAATTTGCGAAACAAGCTAGAATTGTAAATATTTCACGACCAACTTCACCACTGGCCAAGCTGTTTCCTGTTCATGATCAGTCATTGTGAATGAGCTATGGGGCTGTGTTCAGAAGACACATACAGCCTTGAGTATCCGTCTCTCATCGTGTTGGCAGGGAAGTGACTCTGACCAAGTACTGCCCTCACAGCCATTACCAATGTCCCCGTCTCGCTCCACTCCTCTCTCCTTTTTGTAGGGAAGGTTAGGGAGCACGGGACAAGTTGGTTCAATTCCAGACAGGAATAGCCGGTTCAAGAAGGTGGTGGAAGGGTTTTCTGAACTCTGAATGGGAAGGTCTGTAAATAGTGGTCTTCAGATAGAAGAAGCTGCTGAGCTGCCCAAGCCCCTGTGTGACCAATGTGCCTGCCCCATTCAGATCTGGAGCTGCTTATATTACAGAAAGAACAAATGTCCTACAGTTTTGCATCTCAGTCATTGGCCCTACCTCTCTAGCTCACGACAGCAGCCTGTTTTAGTGATGTCAGAGTATGTTCTTGAGGCTATTTGTTTCTTAGCTGCATTGGGCTGTGGATGATGGATGTGCCATCATCTGGGTGATAGCTGCTTGCTGCAGACCAATACATCTCCACTGGGGAAGGGGCAGCAGAGGACCCCTTCTAGGGACATAAATCCCCTTTTTGTACAGTGGTCAAGTCTGACAGCCTGCCTGCTTCTAGTTACACTACAGGGCTTTCAAGTGTGCTGGTAGAGTGCTAGAGTAGTGCTATTGGGTTAAAATCATACTGAAACCCAGAGCAGTCTGGCATCAGGGCTAATGTGGGGTCTGCATAGATCTGGTGAGCTAGCAGATCTTCGTGATCAATGCCTGTTGCAAACTGATTACCCAGTTAACCCAAAGACATTTTAGGACTCAGTAGATGATTAATGGTTAGGAGAGAGGAACAAAGTCTGACACCTCATCAGAGAAGAGGGGAGGTGGGGGTAAGTCTTTTCTCTTACCTATTCCATTGATGCCTCAGAGAAATTGGGATATAGCTCTGTAAACTGTGTCCTTACCTGGGGCACATTCCAGACTGGTGGAAAGGGTGTGCCTTGCCAGAGAGGGAGCTGAGGGACTTATGGAATGGAGCTTTTCCCTTGTTAGAGAGTCCTGGGGCCAATATTACGAGAAGCAATGGGGCATATTTGCTTCTAAAGTATAGAATTAAGTATCGAATGAATTGTATTTCAAGTGTATAGTACTAATTTCTTCATGGCTAATCTTTAATATAGGGATGTTGTCTGTTCTAAGCATAGGTATAATACCAGAGTGCTACCATAAAACCTCTTCTAGGGATGACAAATTATAGTACGGAATGCTATCAGCATATTAAGCTGAAATTACATCACAAATGCCACAGTGAATAAAAATGGAGTACAATAAGCTTGATGAAAATCAAAGCTTTCCATTACATCCCAAATTATCTTAATTGTATTGTGTCTTTATTGTAGTAGAAGGATGTCCATTCATTTCTTGTCACTTCTGGGAAATGCCAATAAACTAAATGCTCAGTCTATAGCCCTAAATATTATAACACACAAAACAAAGTTTGCTTAAAGATAATCCTTGATTTATTCAATATACCATAAAATTCTTGGTTGTTCCTCTCCTAGGTGTAGGAGACAACCCAAGGAAACTTCATATACTTTCCTCATTACAGTGAGGGTTTCTGTCAGGCTGTTTCATTTAAAATGGGCAGAGAGCCATGATCTTGCATTTAGCATCCCTGGAGGTATTCAAAACGGGTAGATATGACTCTTATGGAAAGGTTTTAGTGGTGGGTTTGGCGATACTGGTTAATGGTTAGACTTGATGATATTAAAGGTCTTCTCCAACTTAAATGATTCTATGTTTCTATGATCTTCAGTTATTTTCTTATTGGCTTGTGCAAAGATCCCGAAGGCTCTCTTAAGGAAAGGAACTGCAAGATCTCTGTCCAGCTTTCCAAAAAGCATCTATTGATTTTTTTGATACTCCAAACAATTGAGGTTGCAACTTTTGAACCTTTCTAGAGGGATAACCTGGCCCAGACACTGTGCTGTTTCTGATATTCCAGCCTGTTCCACCACATGACACTGTAGTCATAGGTTTTTAAGCTAGTTTGGGTTTCTCCATGTGCTCATTGTTTCTTGGACTGATTTTTCTAGTTCTTCCCAAGAGTTCAAGAATGAATATGTATTCTCCAGAAGAAACTAAAAATTAGCAATTGATGTTTACTTCCTTGCCACTTTCCCAGTAATTGCTTGGAGCCCAAATGACTGTCCACTTGCTGTTCAATGCCAAGTCCCATCAAATCCTTCTTGGCACTTATACAAACTCTGAAGGGCAAAGATAAACATTTGGCACAAGTAATTACACTTTTAAAAATATGTTATAAACCTAAATGGGAATCATCAATCTTTTGTCCTTCAGAAGGACATAATAGCCACTGAAAATGGAAACATAAACTTGCCAGAGTTTCCAATCTTGAAAAAAAAAATTACAGGTTCCTGTTAAAATTGTGCATAAACCCTTAATTTTTCTACATATTCAGCTTCAGATAAACTTCAAATTACTGAGTCTTGAAAGGGCCCCTCTAAACAAGTGATTCCTACCTCTAGTATTATCTGACAAACAAGAGCAGTGGTTAGCTTGGCCAAGTCAATGTTTACCAGATGTTCATTGCATTGACACTTGCCAAGGTATGTCTTGTAATTGAGACTTTTGCCTCAGCTTACAGCTTTTCCTGCTGTTTCCAGATTGCTTCCAACATTCAAAAGAGGATGCTACAGAAAAGCCAGCAGGACCATTATTTATGCAGGAGCCTGAAGAGTTAGAAAGAATATATAAGAGTAGGCTTCTGAAAAGAGATGTAAACAATAAAATTACATTTTAGTTGTGAGGGAAGAAAAGGGGACAGAAAACTTTAATTTACTTATGGTTTAACTGTGATCAAATTTTCTGTGATTACTTTCCCACATTTGGAAGAATTGAGAATCTTGAAGGTTTGGAAAATGACGTGAGCTTGTCATATGAAACATATTTTTTAATTTCCAGTGTGACCTGGCTAGAGATCTGCAATGTTTTCTCCGTGTCTAATTCACCCTCTTTGCAGTGTCTTCCTCTGCCTTTCAAGAAGAAAGTGAAGACACAGGAGCACACAGTAATGTGCATACTATTGTTTAAAATTACGTAACTGGCTAAGTGTGACTTTAGAAACTGAGTCTGGTGCTTCATAAGACCTGCAAAAGAGAAGACACTTTGCAGGCCCAGTTGTAAGGACTTAAAGCCTCTAAAATACTGTCAAGGCCACAGAAGGAACTTGCCATAAGATAAGCCACTACAGCAGGAACTTGAGATAAGCACAGAATTTGTGACAGGAAGGCGCTAATTCCAGACCTAGTGAAGATGAGATCTGGTTAGCACATCCTGATTAATGCATCCAGACAAAAATTCCCACTGTGGCAAACTGTGGGAAATGAAGCAACTGCCCATACACATATCATCGCCAGTTATGGGACAGGATGGCATCTGTGACCACCTTCCACCATCAGACTTCACCTGATCACCAGTGTTAAAACTTCCTCCCTGGGGAGGTACCTGGGTGATCCAACCTGAACCTGAATGCATATTAACTGTTGAACTCTTTCTTTAATGGGCTTCCCCCATGCCTGTCAGACCACGACTGCGACCATCACTTTGACCTACGGACATCTAATTTGCAACAATCAAGTCTTGCCACTCGATCTGTGGGTGGTGATATCTCACCTGTCCACTGTCTGTCTTTCCACTATCTACTCTTATCCTCAATCTTCTTCGCAACACGGGATCAAAAAACACTCAAACATTGATAAGATGAAAATGAATAAATTTAAGCTAAATTGCTCTTCATAGACAAATAAAATAGATGGCCATCATTCCAGATGAAATACTCAGATTAGTACTTTGAAAAGTGCATCTACATGGCACTTTCTGCTCAGCTGCAGCTCCAGAGGAGATTCCTTAGATTGGAAATAATGTTTCTTTTTAATATTTTAATCACATGGTCACACATTAATCATGTTCACAATGCAGAATTTCTCCTTCCTGACTTCTGTTGGTGTTGTCTCTAGACAGGAAGAGAAGTTGAACCATCATGACTTTTTGTAAAGGGAAAACTGAAAATTTTGTTTTTTCCAAAAGCCTGACTGAGATTTGTAGTGTTTTCCCAGAGCAATGATTTTTTGATGTCACCTTCTGTACTGACATTCAATACTTTCTGATCAAGCTACCTTTGTCATTGGTACTGTTATAGACAAAACCTATAGAAAATATTTCTTTTGTCAAGAAAATATTCTCATAAAAATTGGCAAGAGAAAATTCTTGCAAGACTGTCATTTGAATGAAAGAAAGTAAATGGGAAAACTGGTACTTGTCTCAGTCATCTGTACAGATGACTGTAAATAACACACCTACTAATGTGCTGTGTGTCAAAATTGACAGGTGTGGGGTTTTTTGGTGCAGGAAATAAATGATTTTGTTGTTGTGCCTAAAGTTGTGTGTATATGGATTTTTATCTGAAAAACCCACAGTAATCTTAGTTACTGTCTGCATTAATTTTTCCAAAATAAGAAGATACTTTTGCTACTATTAGGATGATGATTTGTTTTTTTCCATCAGAATCTGAAATAAAAATAAAAACCTTCTCTAATAAGCCAAATAATTTTTAAGAGCTAATAATTTTAAGAGCCTAGACTTCACTATCTGATCAAATAAGCTATGAAAAATGTAAATACAACAGCTCAGAAGGAAAAAAAGACCTCAGCTCTGAGTGATAGGAACAACTTTTATCTTAGGTGGTCTATCTAGGTACATACTGGCTATTCCTCTTCTAGGCTATTCTTGTCTCCTATTTATTTTGCTGAGAAATATGAAATGTACCCTTTTCACTTAAAATCAGTTTAGTTGCTTGAATTCAATGGGATCTGTGAGTAGGACATGCAGGTGGTGCTCATCCAGAGGAATATTTTTCCCTTGTCAAATATTCTATGGATTCATTTTTAGTAAACATATTACAAAAGTGGTGATTGATCTATGTACTACCTTAAATCTATGCTGAAGAAATAGAAAATTAAATCAGTAGAGAAACTCAATATGAATACACTACAGGAAAATTCCAGATTAAATTAAGTGGTCTGGTCTTCTCCCCTAAATCACTTCTCAAGGAAGTTAAGTGAATGACACTTATTTGATAAACTTTTAGCATTTTCTCTGTGCAATTCTAACAGTGACTTTACACCACTAATATAAACTGATTTTCCTCTCTAAATCCATGTCCAGTTTGGCAACAGTGCAGTATATTGCCCCGACCTGCCTAACTTCTCTTCTGCTGCAGGTGCTTATTGAGCCAAATCACTTGTCTTAAAATCTTTTCTGCCTTTACAGTGTCACAAAAATTCAAAGTTTTCTTACTTTTGTGAAATTTGTAACTATTTCTTTTGCTTTCTCCTTCATACTTTGAGTCTGTAACTTCAACTTATTCACTTTCAAATTATAACAATACTCTTCTTTGTGAAGTTAGATCATGCTTAAAAGTAGGAATTCCTAACCTTATTATAAAAAAAATCCAAAACAAAACCAAACCAATGTACCCCTCCAAAAACCAAAAAAATAAACAGCAAAAAAGCACAACCAAATAATAATGAAACTAATGAAAACTTCACCCACCCTCTCCTGTTTCTTTGCAGCTATATTTTATACAATGACTGAACATTTTTATTCCTGTTAAGTAACTGCTTGATTGCATCACATTGCATCCTCGGAGGTCTCCCTTTGAAGCTTTCTAAGGGTTTGATTCTGGCTATTTTAGTTATGTAAGTTCTTCTATCATCCCTCAGGCAATGCGATGATCAAAGACAAGCCAGAATGTCCTGAGAATTAATTTTGACTATTTTAAATACGAAAGAGCAGGAAAATTGAAAGCGTGACGGAACCAAATCAATAAACAATGACTGTTTCAGATATATTCTCTTTAGGAATGCCTATGAAAGGCTGGATCTGCCTGCAACATGTTAATATGTCCATTCCTGAAGTGATCTGCAGGTCCTGTTTAATGTAAAGACTCATTAAAAAGTCAGTCAAGGAAAGTTTTACTTTCTTCTAATTAGCCTTTTATAATTGGAATGACTTCTGTAAGAATAGAAATGAGCTGGAGGCTGTGGCGGACCATGATGGAATTGTAGGAGTGGGAGGAAGAGGGTTGGAGATTTCTACACCCACACAGAAGGGAAGCATCTTTCCCCTCTGATAGGACTTCAACTTTGTGCTGGTTAACCATGCATTGATGCACTTTGGTAACAGGCTGGTCTTGGAAATAGCCCAAGCGCTGGTTAAATGCACAGTCAGCATGTTTGCACTCTCCTTTTTTGTTGAGAAAGTAAGAGAATTTTATCTTGAATGTTTAAATTTTAACATCTTTAACACTTTCATTTTTTAAAATAACCTATTTCCTGAGGTTTAAAACTCTATTTAAATTAATCCATACAGATACATTTTATATGCTTGTATTTCCAACAGTAAAGTTGGTACAAGTTTTTTATACATATTTAATAATTTCAAAGCATCTTTTAAAATTAACAGTAATTCAGGAAGTCATTATAATTTCCCTTTTGAAAATACTTGGATGGAAAAATTCAGTTCTTTAACTTGGTGATGAGTGCACTTATAGCTTTTCAAAAGCTTGTTTAATTAATGTTAAAAAAATTACACTTAACTGCATAAAGCAATGTAAAAGTGAAACACTGAGTATTTTCACCTATTAATTTCACAAATCACATAAAAATCATCAAGTTTGTACGCAATGCCTGCAAGTATATATCTCCAAGAGAAACCACCAAAGTTAGAGTGAATACATGTGTTAAAAAGAAGCAACATATTTGGTACAGTGTTCTTTTGTTCTTAGAGTTTTTCTTCAAGTTTGAGTAGTTTACAGTGCTTATCACAGTAGCAACCACAGAATATGCTGAGTTGGAAGGGACCCACAAGGTTCATCAAGTCCAACCCTTAGCCCTGCACAGGACCATCGTCAGAAGTCACACCCTGTGCCTGAGAGTATCATCCAAATGCTTCTTGAACTCTGTCAGGCTTCGTGCTGTGACCACTGCCCTGGGGAGACTGTTCAGTGCCCAACCACCCTCTGGGGGAAGAAGCTCTTTCTAATATCTAACCTAAACCTTCCCTGCCACAACTTCAGGCCATTCCCTGGGGTCCTGTCACTGCTCACCACACAGAAGAGATAAAAGAATCTACTTCAGATAAGACAAGTTTTGGATCTGAAGCAGCTGGTTTTGTTTGAAAAGTTGATATGAAAACCATAAGAAGGTAAACAGAGTGTAGTGAGGCGCCATTTATGATTCTGACAACACGTTTCCTGTAAACACAAGAAGGGGAATTAAAAAAATAACTTAGTATAAGTCAAGGTACTAATTGCTAGTTTTAGCATATACACTTTTAAAAATCAAGTAAAAAAGAACAACAAATAAAATTGGTGAGAAATAGAAGTAATAAAACTCTACTTTTTCAAAGACGTCACTAGCACAGTAGGGGATTACTCACAACAGTAGTTTATTTTTTCTTTCTCCCTTTTGGATGCTTTAGACTTTTCCTGTGGTGTAAACAAAAGGGGAAAATATTCCTGGAATGTTTTCTGTTTGTCTGGATGTCTAATTTAATAAAAAACATCACTGAGCATAAACAAGTGTAGTTAAATTCTTCAAAGATGAAAAACACCAGCAGTGACTTATTATAGTAATAATTTATGTGCATTTCATTATTAAACATATTGCTATTATAGCTATGGGCTCAGGACTGTTTTTGGAACAGAAAACATCCAACTACATTGACTCCTTCTGAAAATTATGTACTCCACATTTGAAATGACACAAAACTGTTTAATGGCCCCACCACCACATTAATCTCCTACTCAATATTTTTTTATTTCAGTAAAAAATTATGATATACAAAGAATTCTGCTAAACTAAATCTGACCACCACTCCTGAATGATTGCCAGAGAGCTTTTACTCCTCCTGCTGAACAGTAGCACTTAGCTGAGCAGCTCGGCAGTTCGTCTGTGCTCAGAGTTGTCTCAGGTGTTACCCATGCTAACACAGGCAATTCTGGCTGAAAGGAAGGCAAGAGGAGCAACACAATTACTTTATCTCACCTTTCCATTCCTGTAGGTAAAGAAGGCAGTCATATAATAACATCTTTTGAAAAACAGCTTGGATAAATACCATTACATCTTTTTGCACATATATGTAATAAATAATGTTGTTTTCCCAGCATTCAATAACACGACTCTTCCAAGCTGCTCTTTTAGACCCATCCAATGACTTTACATGTTTGCAAATATGAAAGTACATATTATGTGTTTCTTAATATTACTTAACCTTGTGCCATGGCATGCACTTATTCTATGAGCAAAGCAAAGCATCTTCCAACATCGGGGAACTTAAGTTGTTTTCAGACAGTGCAAACGCAAACTCAGGGTTGGAGAAAGATCATCTTATTTTGGTTTTTGTTTCATGTAGAAATACAGTGATTTCTGAAGCACACTAGGCATAAGAACTTCTCACCTTTGCCATGCAGCACTATGTTTGGGGTTGCTATTGCCTTCTTTTCTGTAACAACCCCACATCCTGCTCTACAAATGTGAATGAACTAGGTTAGAATATTTCATTTGAGTTCATGCATAAAGATAATGCCATAGAAATGTTGTATAAAACAAAATCTACAAAAACACCTCTCCTTTAAATCTATTCAGTGGAGAAAAAAGCCATTTCCTATGGATTGAATCATCCCAATGCAGTATGTAAAAAATATAAGAAGTCGAAGATACAGGAGGAGTACCCCAAACAAAAAATATTACTTCAACTATGCAAAACCTGTTACCCGTAACCAGGTAAAACAGGCATAACTCATATGTCTTACCAAAGATAGTTTAATAACAATTTATGATAAGCTCAAGCAGACTGCATAACAGTTGCCTTTTTATTGGGTTTTTTTTCCCTAATTTTTGCACCTTATTTTTACATATTACATGCTTCAGGCTTCTGAAAGAACTTCTCTTACTGGGATCTGGTAAAACCTTAAAAAAAATTGCTCTCATAATAATTCAGGACATATTCTGTTAAGAGTATTTGAGTGAAGGAAAAGACGTGCTCAGTGGAAGGGCTGCCTGAAGAGGAGTCTGTGGCTAACATCCACACAGTACTTCATTGTATTTTGTTTATGATTAGGAGGCATAATGTGGAATTCAGAGCACTTGGGCACCTCAAGTTACACCACACCTACCTGCTATCTTGAATTTGCACAGCATTCATCTCAGTGTGGAGGTTTTATCATGTGCCCCATAGGGATGCTGCCATATGCTTGTGTCTCAGTAGTGGATCATAGAGTTTTGAAATCTGGAAAATTCATCTTTTACTTAACTGTATGCTTTAGCAGTGTGGTGTGACAAAGAAAATAAGACATGTGTGTGTTTAAGGAGATGGGAAATCAGGTTTCAGAGTGTGGTTCAATCTTACCTATTTTACTGTCTGAGCAGTGTCCGAGCTTATTTTATTTCTCTATAAAAAGATTGATGGTGTGTTTCATCAAACAATAAATTAGCACATGGTACAAGCAACTTAGCATGTTTAAAGAAGTTTACTGATTTTTCAAAAAGATAAGTTAATGTATTTATGCAAGGGGCTAGAGGGATCATAGCAATGGAAACAGATGAAATGCAGTCCTGTGCATCTGGAAATTTTTGCAATATAGTTGGTCTAACAATTGTTACTTAGTACCATGTAAGAAAACCCTGAAGGGATTATCCTAGATATTCTGGTATATCATTTGTTGCAAAGATGTTTTCTTGCTAATGCTTTGGTAGACATATTGCTCTCGCTGAAGGGTATTTGAGAGACTTCCTGAGGCAGTGGGATAATATGGAATAAAAGTGAATGCCAGGAAAAATTAACTCTTCTTGAAATCCTATACATTAGAGTGCTGTATCCCAGTGTTTAAACCTGCATTTTCACTTAGCTTGCTGGAGCTAACTGACCAGGCAGCTCAATAGGTGATTTGTTTTTGGCTTGTGTGCTGCTCCAGCACCAAGGCTGCACTGCTGGTTAATGCCAGGTGAAACAGGTTTTACCTTTATCTGTGCCAAGTATTACTTGCACCAACCAGCATGGCATGGTGGGGCACAGCTTGCCACTGCAGCAATGACCTCTGACAGAATGGGTTACCTTGTATTCTGGTGAAAGTAAGCAATAATGGAACATCATTTTACTGAAATGTTATTTGTTTCCTAGTTTGTACCTAAAAATGCTTGTAAAGTTACTACCAAGGGCACATGTTTGTCCTCTGGGTTACACTTATAAATGTTTTCAGAAGGATTTAAGCAACATATAAAGAATGAAAAATATTATGTATAAACTGTAGACAAGATTCTTATTTTGAGTAATGAGGGGAGGGAAATGCACATATCCTTTGTGACTCCCTGTGAAGACACTGTACCAGGAGATCAGCAATGAGGGGGCTGACGTGCTGATATGAGTGTTGCCTCCTGTCATAAAGTGCAAGTGTGCACATTAAACACTTTTTCCACGCCTGTATTGGAATCTCTTCAACTAAGGCAAATTGTTTCCACATATATCTAGAGCAGTTTTACATTGATTCAGTCAGAGAAGTTTAGTTAATGAAGTTTACAGTATGTAGGGGAAAGGTAATATCTACCATATCTGGAGCAAATTATTTTTTAAAGACACATTGCTGTGAGTCTGAAGTCATCTTTGTGTTATCTTATTAAAAATTACCTCAAAGTTATATTAAAAACATCCATTTTGTAATAAATATTTTAAGTAATTGTATTTATTGGGAGCTGAAATTTACTTGAGCTTTTCCTACTCTTTTACTTTAAACAGTAGTGTGCATAAATATGGTTAAAATTCCATAGATTAGATTTTTATTCCCCCCTGCCCCCCCAACCAAGAGTGGATTTCCCTTCTTCACTTTATGAGGAGTTTAGAACCAGATATTTTTCCTTTCAGCTTACCAAGGGATTAATAATGTAAAACTTGGCAAGGAAACTGCTGTCTGTGAACCAGAGTGAATATTACTTGATGTAATCCAGATATAACAGTTCCCTGTGCAAGCTGGACTTTTTGAAACATAAGGAAGGTAGGAATGGTTTAGTAGCCTGTGTAAATAAAGAGGAAGCAACTTTAATTTGTAGGCATGAAAGAGGGTTTTTGCTCTGCTTTGTAAAGTTATATTTAACTCTGACAAAATAGGATTTTAAAATATCTCCACTTTGGGGGGAAAAAAAAAGAATTAATCCACTTGAAAGAATACAAAATTTTGGGTTGGTTTTTCTTTTTGTTGGGTTGGTTGTTTCATTGGGGTTTTTGGTTTATTTGTTGGGGTTTTGTTGGTTTTTTTGTTTTTACTGATACCTTATAAATTTATGTTCACTCTGGACTAGGCTGATTCAAATCTTGGGGGCTGCCAGGTCTCTTTGAACAAACATGAAATTGCCTGCACTGAAAACACAGCAGTAGCAGCTGTGATCTAGAAGGATCCACTGCATCCCTTCTTACAAATACTTTTGAGAGAGGGACAAGAAGGCAGCTTTATAGCAAAAAGTTGTCAGTGTGACATGTGTGGTCAGAGCTTTGTCGCCTGTTTCTCTGGAAGTGCAGTCCTGAAGTGGAGCCGTTGCTCCTTCTCACACATACACTGCACAAAAGAAATACGTGTTTTTGTAGCCACAAATGCTTCCTCAGATGGGGCATGCAAGAGTGTTGCCTATTACAGTATTGTTAATCTACCATCTTCTTAATCTCAATTTTGAAATTATTTCCCCTGTATATCCTAAATCACCTTTCTGAGGCTTTTTTTCCCCTCTCATATACTGAAGTATCTGTACTTTCCTGCCTATACAGCAATGAAGAAAATGATCATTTAAATTTGATCCAAGCAGCTCAAGCTCTGGTTAAGATACCATTCATTTTTACAAGCCAACACCTGCAAAATACCTTTCTTTGTCCTCAAAGTGGAGGAAAATGGCTCACATACTCAGCTCTGCATAAAGTCTTGGTTTCAGATTTTTTTTTGGTGCTTAGCATTTGTTAATACAGGTGTATAAATCCATCTCATCTCAGCAAACTACCTATCATACAGTCATAGAATAAGGGAATCATAGAACAGCTTGGGTTGGAAGGGACCATAAAGATCATCTAATTTCAGCCTCTTGCTGATTTCATCAATTTGCTCAAAGCCCTATCCAAATTGACCTTGAAAACTTCTGGGGATGCGGCATCCAGAACTTCTCTGGGCAACCTGTGCCAGAGCCCTACCACCCTCACAGTAAGAAATTTCTTCCTAATATCTAATCTAAATCTAATCTCTTTCAGTGTGAAGCCATTCCCCCTTGTAAAAGTTCCTCTCCATTTTTCTTGTATGTTCCCTTCAGGTACTGGAAGGCTGCAATTAGGTCAGAAGGTCACTCCAAAGCCTTCTCTTCAGGCTGAACAATCCCACTTCTCTCAGCCTTTCCTCATAGGTGCTCCAGCCCTCTAATCACCTTGGTGGTCTCCTCTGGACTCACTCCAGCAGGTCCATGCCCTTTCTGTGCTGTGGACCCCAGATCTGGATGCAATACTTAAGGTGGGGTCTCAGCAGAGTAGAGGGGCGTATTTCTCTCCCTCAGCCTGTTGGCCATGCTTTGTTGATGCACCCAGGACACATTTGGCTTTCTGGGCTGTGAGTGCACATTTCTGGCTCATGCCTGGCCTCTCAACCACCATTACATCCCTCGCAGGGCTGATCTCAGTCTGTTCATCCCCAGCCTGGATTTATACCTGGGATTGCTCTGATCCAGCTGCAGCACCTTGCACTTGTTCTTGTTAAACCACACGAGATTCCCACGGGCCCACTTCCCAAGCTTGTCCAGGTCCATCTGGATGGCATCTTGTCCTTCAATGTGTCAGCCACACAGTGCTTGAGTAATGGATACAAACCACTGCACTTGTGATCTCAGAGTTTGTTGTTAAATGACTGCCTATGAACCAAAGATTTGGACCTGTGTAAAAATGGTTTGATGCCTTTGATATGTCTAATGCCTTTGAGCAGAAGCTTCTGTGTTTTACTAATAGAAATCAATTTGCTGAAATGCATTAGTTTGCTTGCCCAGCTAAGAACAGTCTCCTTCATTCATGTGCATGATACAAATTTTTTTTTAAAAAAGCTGCCTAAAGTAGTGAACTCAAACACACACACACAGGAAAAAAAAAAGGAAAAAAAAAAAGGATGTTCCAGTTCTATTACTTAATAAAGCACAGACATCCAAAGATGAAGAAAACAGATGAGAAAGGTTTTTTTAGCTTCAGAGAATTTTACTGTAATTTGAAAACAACTTTTGTAAGTGTTATGCTCACACTCATCTGTCCAGAGAAACATGTATGCACTTTTGCTGTACATGCTGTCTTTAATAAACGTTAGCAGCAGCTGCACTGCCTAAAAGTTATATACGTTGTAGTAGTTATATCCTTTAGTTATGTTTTTCCCTACAAATAAATGAAATATATGTCTAATGTGGAAAAAAATAGAAACAAAAGATAGTCCTTGATTAGAGAAAAACAAATGGGAGCATATTATTTAAGATAAGGCCCATAGATAATATAATTTTATAGGGATGTCATTTGTTTCCAAATACTAGACATTATTTTGACATCTTTGATTCTTGTTTATTATTATATGCTACACATTACTGGAACTCACAATACATAATTTTTTTATACCTCTTCTATTAATTGCTATTATAAAATCATAGTACTTTAAATTATTCTTCCTCTCCTTTCACAGGAAAAGATTTTCCTTCTATATGTATATGTAAATAGTATATCTAAAATATACATTAGTATAGCATATATACTATTACTATTTAGTATGTGTAAGGGATGTGTGTATAGGGGTGTGTGTGGGATGTGCATATATGTATAGTTATTCAAAAGCCTTTAAGTTTGGGGAGACAATAATGGGATGATTCTGTAGGCATTTTTAATCATTTATACAGAAAAACTTTATAATCTGGAAATCTCTTGAAGAGGACATAAAGATGAGATATTTTTAATTAACTTCTCTAGGCTGTTTCTGGAAATTATTTGAACTATTAGTTTCTGTGGTTTCTTTTAAAGGAAAAACAGTAGTGTTGCTTTTGGAAGTTTGTTAAATTTCCTCCAAATGCTATGTATAATTCGAAATTCAGCTAAGTGTTTTAACACATGTCCATGCCTATTTTCAATACCAGTTTGACCAGTGTTTCCCTTGGACTCCATATATTCCTCATGCAGTTAGTGTACTCTGGCACCAGAGACACACACATTCTTGCATCCATTTTGTTGTAACTATCCCTCTCCAAAAGGGAGTGCTCTGCACTTAAGGAAACACTGAACTGAATACTAATTTTTACATCCACAGCATGAAGGAGCAAAGAAAACATTTCTAGCAGCATGGGGGCCATCTTTGTGTCAGAGGGAATGTTCTCCTATGTGAAATTAAACTTGCATCTGTCTTTGTGATGTGTTTAACATCCAGTTGTATTGACAGATTTTCACAGAGGGATATATCTGAAAAGTTAGGCAGAAAGACTTTGCCTGTGTGCATTCTGCAGCCATTACATGTCTCAGTTCTTTCAAGCAGAGTTCTTTCCTCCTGAAGCATTCACCTCTGGTAAATATCACTCTTTTCTTTCTTTGACACTTATGCTTGGTACTTCATTCACTGTTGTTATTATTTGCAAGAACAGCCTCTAAAAACTGCATTTTACCATTTTTACCACCATCATAATCAAAACAAATTATATGCATTTCCATAACTTAAACCCACTACCCTTAATGCTAATTTTTCATTCATCCTTTGTTTAGGTTTTGTTGGCATTTTGTATGCTCAGGTTATTTTTAGCAAGGGAGATGATAAACGTCCTGTGCACCCGGGGCAGAGGCTGCCTGAAAGCTATTTGGCAATAACCCCAGATTTGTGGCTCTGGCTTAAAAACCCTCCAAGAACTCTTTTTCACCCTTCAGTTATATTTCTTTAAACAATACAGCAGGAACATGAGGATTTGTAGTCAGATTTGACACGATGTGTTGCTGCTGCTGCATATTTAATGCTGGTACCCTTTGAAGCACATCAGCAACTATGGCTATAATGTGACCCTGCAAGGTCTACCATGGTAAAGAGAAAGGCATGCAGGCTGAAACTCGTATGTTATTTTGAAATGGTATTTTCACTTAGTTATTTTTCCTGTAATAAATAAATTTTTCAGTGGTGGTTAACTTTTCAGGACCAACTATACTGAAATCAAAGACAATGTCTTAGGCTGTTCATGCAAAGCTCGGGATCATGTTTTGCCAAGACTGAAACTTGTTTGTGTCAGAAAAAATAAAGTTGTGTAACTAAAGGAGGATAATTGTACATATAAATTTGCTTATATATGTGAAAAGTGGTCTATGTTCATAATTATAACTGTTCTTCAGACATAAAACTCCATTTGTTCCTTCATACTGAAATGTCTTTACAAGCTGAGGTTTTCGACATACTGATGCAAAGTTTGTGAATAACTATAGTATATAAAAATCCATTTTATTTTCCTTTGGTAAATTATCTTCTATTCCTTTTTCATGAGGTCATGTCACCACACGTAGCACTAGGCATTTTTTATGGAATGACAAGAGTAGGACTTTATCACATGTTACAGTCAGTAAGATAGTTGTCTTTCTACTTGTATCAGGCATTGAGGGTGATCAGAGCAACACAGCTATGGGTGTACGAAGAACCAAAACCTGCTTTTTCTGTGACTTCTTGTATCATTTGAAAGATACCTAACTGGCATCAAAGAGGGGAGCAGATATTCACTGGTTCACACACATCAAAAAACTTGATTTTGTTCTCCTACACTGAAATTTTTTTGTTGGTTAGATCCCTCCTACCCAAATATGTAAATTATTATGAGCTTAAAGGAAAGGCACCGCAGTCCAGTGAATGAATTTTTTAGTGAGTTTAATGAGCTTTGAATTAGGTCCTGTGGTAATCAAAATGGAAATGAGACACTCACTTTTGAGACACTCACTGTTTGGTAACAAAGACGCAGTTCACTTTGCAGCCAAAACTCCAAACTTCAAACCAGTCTGCAGCCTAGCTGGGATAATATAATAATTTTTCAGGCATTTATTTGTTTTACTGTAAAAGTCTGGGGTTTATGTAAAATTTGCTATATCTACATTAGCAAGTAATATGGTACAAGAGATGAGCAGATTGAGGTGGGCAGTGCAAAAACCTCTATACCTACACCTTCACTGAAATGCTAATGTGGGTACAACCATGACAGAAGTCTTATTGGATCCCCTTTAGAAACAAATGAAAAAGTTTTTTATTTATTTCAGAAGCCCTTACATCTTCCTTTTTTATTTGCTGGAGCACTCTTCACAAATGAAAGGAACCAATTTAATTCATATTATTTATATTAATTTTATGTTATTTACAAAGAAACTGAGAATCTTGAGGCTGGAACCAAATTTATTTCAGGATGAAAATTTCTAGTGTGTAATGGGTTTAACATGAAACTAGTAACAGAAAGTATTGATTATGATGGAGAAAATGTCCCCAGAGCATGTACGCATCACTCTGCTCCCAGCCACCATTTTGTTGGAACAGAGACAACAGAAAAAGCAAACCCAGGTGTTTTTGACTAAAACCTTCTGCTACTCTTCATATCTACTCTCACATTCCCATTTCTTCTTAAAATCTCTGGCACTGACACTTTTATGGGGACAGTATTAGCCTTCCCAATGATCATTTTTTCCTCTTTAGCGCCAATCTGTTAAAAATTGCCACCAATTACATCTACATACCAGGCCCATACATCTGCAAACTGCTCCTTTAATTAATATGCATATTTTTTCCTGCCAGCTTATTATGGCTGGGTTCTGACCTCAAGATCTTTGATAATTTTCTCAATTGCATCACTACTGTAACTCAAATGGCACTAAGCCACCTCTTGCATTCCATTTTTTTATTAACTGTGGCAGTTAGCTTTGGATGTAGGTTTTTGGTTTTTGCGCAGTAGAGTTTCATCCGGTTTATGGCAGATCCATTCCAAAGGATTGCAGACTCACCATCCTCACTTCCTCATATCAGGGTTGTGCAGAGTGGTACTGCAGTCTCTGGACACAGAGAATGCATTATTATTTTTAATTTACATTCCTTAGCATCTTTCATGGTAGGGTAATTAAACCCTTTGGTTTCTTTTAAAGCCTTCACTTTAAAGCACTTTTTGCCCAACAGAGGCAACAAGCATGAGGTGACAAGAGGAATGTTCTCTGTAAAGACCAGGAGTTGCCCAGGGAGCTGCCACCACCCAGCAATAATGAGTTATTCAAGTCCAGAACATCAGAAGTGAGTGCTTCCAGTTGCACGGTATCACAGTCCTGGCATTTTGCCACCAGCCTGTGCTCAAGATGTTTTCATTTGTGCTATCCAGCAAAAGAATATGAGGATTTATTCAAGTTGGATTTTTTATTTTTCTGAGGGAGCAAGTCCTGTCTAGGGGGCTGCATTGAGTTTAGGTGCAATCTTTACTTTTCATCCTATAATTTGCAGAGAAGGAATCTGACAATAAAAGATGGGAAAAAGAAAGGAACTGTGCAGTGTTCACATGGATTAAAGGTTTATTTTGGCAAAGTTCATTAGCACAGTATGTACTTGTATCACAGGTGTTTTCCCAAAGCATTTCAGCTGCCTAGACAAGATGTAATGTCAGCAACTCCTCCGTGTGCTCCCTCCTGCTGGAGCAGGGCAAACGTTTTGTTTAACCACAAAATAACTCATTCAGGGAAAAAAAAAAAAAAAGAAGGAGAGGAAAAACAAACATTATGCTGTACTCTCGATTGTTTTCAGTCACAGAAGTGATTCTTGGGGACAGGATTAATTAGATTTAGGCTGTCAGAGACCATTCTGTCACCACAAAAAAGCGTAGTTCTGAAGCTCAAGTCCAAGGCAGAGAGAGAAGATCCAGGGTGTGCTCTGACCTTTGAGAGAATGGCTTTTATCTCTAGCTTTTCCTTTGCAGAATGACAGCTGAACTCCTGCCTCTCTTGTCTTTTTTAGACCAGATCTGCTGAGAGCAGGACTTTCTGGGCAGGGCACACCTTTTGGCCTGCTCTTGGCCAGTGCTCACATTGTTTGGGTCTTACTGACCACTGCAATAGCAATTAGAAATAGAAAGATTAACAAACAACATATAAAACTGAGGACAGCAATGGGAACTGGTTGGTGAAGTTCATCACGTTCAAAATCCTCGAATGCAGATTTGTATGGAAACTTGCATTATGTTGGGAATACTATCTCTGCTCCCTAGAAGAATCAAAAATGTACCGAGACAGTGCAATGTAATAAGATTGCCATCTTTTAAATGAAACAAGCACTTTTTTATTTGTTTGTTGCTCTGGAATCTGGAAACAAAGTCAAACACTCCTCCCTGCTGTTGAATGGGGCTGTTTGACACATTAGTTATTGTTTTCTGAATCTATTCCAGGAATTACATCAATCAACAGTGCATGCTTATTTATGCGAATTTCATTTGATTAGCGTTGGTGAATGGTTTAGTGATGCTGTCAGAGTTTATGAATTACTTGCAACTTGTAATCTAATGCTGAAACAGTCCTGCATGAATACTGAGATAGTTATTTTCTGTGACATTTTCATTGTTTCATATTTTAATTAACAGGAGTTTACTGTTAAGTGAGAGGTGGTTTGGGGCATGACCTTTTATGAAACAATGCAGGAAGTCACAACAACTGTTAATAACCAACACTGAGAAGCACAATACTTTTGTAGAAAATCAATATTAATATTTTCAAGGGTTTGTAATATTTTCCTTCATTATTATGATGCTGTGATCCACAAAGAGTATATTAGGCAATGGAAATTAATTACTATCACCGTCTTTACTGTTTAGTATGTGTTCATGTATAATAAACTTATCCAAATCCTATAGAGAGCAACTTTAACACACACATTCATAGCAATTTATAATACAGGGGGTGATGGGAAGTTGCTGATAATTGATAGAAGGTTTGATTTGCCTGTTGTTGATGTTGTGGATTGGCTACACAATGCAAACTTTTCCAGCAGCTGTGTGTCCCATCCTGTAAAATATCACAGAGACCTTCATCAGAGACATATTCAGGGCTCTTTCAGTGCAGGACAGCTGGGATGAATCCAGTCCAGTTAATATCAGCATGCTCTGTGCTCTCAATAAAAAGTCATTGGGAGTTCCCGTCCTCTGTTTTTAACAAACTTAGAAATCTGTACAATTAATTAGGCCCCTAAATCGCAAAGATACATGAAATTTTACCCTGTGAAGTTGCCATGCTGCCTTCAGGGGGATGGTGTCATTAGGAAAGATGATAGCAGTCCACGTGCTTGTGTTATTAGAACCTTCGGCCTTTAATGAATAATGTATGGCAGCCCTGTAGGGGTATTAAATTTCATGTCATTACATGTTCAATGTGTTACGGATAACACATAATTGCAGTGTCAAGGGGAAACAGTGGTTTGGTATTAGTTTCAGACCTTTAAATTCTGACTTGCAACCCTAAAAAGTGAGATTTATATGTAAGAATAAATGACAGACTAAAAATTCCTTCACTTACATGTTACAATGATGTTTTGTATATTTGTGGGGAACTAGAACTCAGGTCAGTAACTCATGACATATCTAACATAATTTAAACAATAATGAAGTGCTGCTTGTGCAAGACAAGTTTGTAGAAAGGTAGATTCAAAAGAAAGGTATTTGTAGGGTTGATCAGGCAACACAACTTTGTCTTGAAACTGAAAGATTAAAAAAAAAGAAAGAATGGCACATAAGCACATTTCACTTTAAAGCAATAAAACCCAGCAACTCTATACCAGGAAACTGTAATCAATTTTCCTGCATTATAACCGTGTCAGTCAAGCATCCTGCCTCTAGGAGGACAAGGTAGCTGGGGGAGCTCTTCTCACAAGACATGAAAAAACTGAAGAGTTGGCATCAGAAGGACTATGTGCAGGCATCAGCTTATCTGCTGTGCTTTGGCATCTTGCCCCCAAGGTTGTTGGCCAAGTGTGAGATGATTTACCACTAGTGAGGCTATTTGTCAGATGGATAAGCCCCTCCAAACTGAGTGCAGATTTTCTGATGTCTTCCACTTCTGCTTGGACCTATTTAAGAGCTGTGGCTGGGATCCTGTGGAAGGATCCATTAATGGGAAATGAAACATGGAGAGTGTACCCACGGAGAAGCATTCAATGCCTCAGTTCCACTCTGACTCCTGCACAGGATTGCGATACGGTACATGCAGTACCGGCAAGGCATTCTGTACTCCTGTGCATTTAACCCCAAACTAATTGCTGTCTAATCTGCAAGGGTATTGAAGCCTTTAAGTATTGTACTGAAGCACTGAAATACTGTATATGCTATACAATATAGGGAACTATACATTATTCTCATGGTGTGTTAATACAGTATCATACTTGCACCTACATATGCACAAACATGTACTTATACATGTAATTTGGGGGATTACTGTATTTTCACAATTACTTGTTAGGCTCATTTTGCAGAAAAAGTAGGAAAGTGAAAATAAAATCAATCTCCCTCCCTGTTAAAGAAAGTGCTTTGGAATCAGACACGTAATCACACCCTTAATTTTTAAAGCTCTTGTTTGAAAAGAGCATGCAAAACCAACTGCATAATACTCATTTTCTCTTTCCAGAAAGGAGAGTTGACACTCCTGGGATTTCAGCCTATGGTAAGGCTCTTATAAACCTGAGGCTTAAATCACAAAGTCACTAGTATGCTTCTATCTGCTGTGAAGCTGGATAGATTATTTTAGGTAAAATCTGACCACTAATACTAAACTACAATTGCAGAGAGCAGGCCTTCAGGACTTCATACCTGATTTTGCACCCAATTACCACAACTGACACTTCTTAGAAATATCAGTATAGAGAAGTTGAGCTTCCTGTTCTATTTATTTAAAACATAAACAGAGATGTTCTGTAGGTTCTTGATTGGTTTTCTTTCCATTAGCATAAACCAAAGTCTATCCAGCGTATTACCAAAGGGGAACAGCAGAGAGGATACATTGCACCAAATTCTGTCTTCTGTCAGACAGTACTGAGCGTGGCAAAATGTACAAGATCTGTGAAAACATGTTCAATCTTCCTTGCATTCACCATAAAAAGCTCTTGGAGGGTGATGAAATAACAAGAATAAAGAGTATCCTTGAAAACTTTAACTGTAGACCCAAAAGGTTGTAACTCGTTACTGTTACTGCAAAGTTTTTGTCCACCCAACTACCAGGGACTTACCTACGACCCATCATTTAAGCATCAAATGAAGTCCCTATTGACCAATTTAACCCAAGATATTTGACCAAAAATAAAGCCATCCATAGGTCAGACCATGTTTAGACTCTCTGGAGTGTTAGAAAAGCTGTAGGTCTCATTGCAAGACTGCATTTCACATGGACAGACTTTTCTACTGAGCCTTTGAAGCAAATGCAGCTGCTGTTGCAAAGGAGTGGCGAGAACATAAAAAGTGAGAAAGGAGAGAAATGCAGGTACTGGTGAATATGTATTATTTGGAGCTTTGTATCACAAGCACTCAATGAAAATAGAAGCTGTATTTTAGTGCTGACTGCACTGAGTTGACCAGAAGGGCCAAGGTGCTGCCAGTGTAGCAGAGCAAAAAGGACTGGTGGCCCCTGAGCATCACTGCCCTCTCCTCTGCCTTCTCTAGAAACTTGGTTTTACTTCTTGGCACACCATTTCTAAGGCCGTCCTCTGGCATGCTAGAGTAGGTGAACCCTTCTGCTCTGTATATGCAGGCAGTTTTCTATATTGTGTGGGTTTTAGATAACCAATTCTAAATCTTTCCAAATCATGATTGTTACAGAAGACAGTAACATTTAAAAAATATGAACTCACATGTTCTATAGGAGAGTTTTTGTTTGTTTTACTTCAGTGGTGATACAAGTTTGTAGAATAAACAAAAACTTTCTTATTCCTGGAAACTGTCTCCAAGTTTGGAGGCAGGCCAAGAAAGGAAGGAACTCCAGTTCCTGTGACATTCAAATATATCTGGAAGTCTGAATTTATATGAATATCTGTTAACTCCATATATGTAATTTTTTTATCTTTTCTATGAAAAAGCTGGTAACTCCAGAATGAACCTACGTAAGACCCTAGGAGGGACTCAAAAATAAGAGATGATCCATGGAAAACAGAAACTTGTTAATAGTGCAGCCCTTGTATTTAGCTGGAGCTCCATCAAGAGGGAAGAAATCTCCTTCTGTCTCTGTGTGAGGCCAGTGGGACAAGCTGTGTGCTAGTGGGGCCACAGGGAAACTGCCTTTCCTGTGTGCCAAAGGAATACATTATCATTGAAACCAAGGAAAATAAAGGATTCTCTTGTTTTGAACTACCTTCGCTGCCCCAGAGGGAGAGGGTTTTATGGCTCACTGAGAGGATCAGCTTTCAGTCCAATGGGGAAATTGCATGGATCTCTCTGGCGAGGGAGAAGATGCTGGAGGGTGGGGGTGACCATGGTAGAGAAAGAGTTGCATGTTCCTGCATGCCACACAGCAGTAGCATGGGGTTTATCACTTGAAACAATCTCTACTACAAGCTTTGGTCTTGAGATTTCAAAAAGTGTTCGCATCAATGTAATTGTAGTGAACTAATCTGAGTTATATTATCTTGAGCTGACCCCAGTGTGTTTTGCTTCCAAGCAGGAAAGGCATGGAAATGATAAAGTACCCAAGAGTTCTTGTGATGTATTGTTTAAAATAAAAGATACATTTTCTATATAGAGACTTACATGCCTCATTTTGCAGACATATGGCTCATTCTCCGTGTGTTATTTAATGAAAAATGTGGCTTGTAATTGTGCTGTGAAGCAAGATTTTAGTGATTATAGACACAATTAACTTAATTACACCATTTGGGTTTTTTAAAGTAAATGTGAGTTGTCAGAAAATCTTTCCATTGGGGAGGGCAACAGGATTATCTTTTACATTATCTATATATATATTTATATATATGTAACTGTATATGTGTACATGTATGAGTATATAAGTACAGAGCGCTTTCAGAGAGCAGGATGCAGGTGGCTCTGAATCCCAGGAGCTGGATGTATATCCTGAAGGCAGATTTGAGGAGGAGATGATTGCTGCATATGTTTTGTAAGGCTGAAAAACTGCACAGTAGTACAATAGGTTAGTAAAGAAATATCCATAAGGAACAGGTTGGCTAAACCACAGCAACAGCTCTGTAGCCTTTTTAGTGACTGGTGGGATATCAAGGATATTCCACGTGTCACCCTGAAACTCAAATGAGCCCAGAGGGTGGCTAAAAAAATCTAATTTTGTTTTCTTGGAAAAGCCTATTCCAGGACCACTCAATGCTTCCAATATTGGGGTCAGGAGGATCAGGAAATGGGAAATATGTGGCAAGAAGGCTGCTTTGGAGGCTGTCACAACCTGTCGGTACAGGGCGTGATGTTGGCTGTAAATTCTTGTCAGGCTGAACAAAGACACCTGGCCACGTGTTGGGGAACCTTGTGCTTTTATTGTACAGTCGCCTTAACTCCGGCAACCAGCCTGCTATTTAGGCTCGTAAGGTGTTGGCTAGCAAGCCCTTAAATGTTACAGTACACCTCTCAAAACTGGTGGTTGGTTCACAGTCCACTTCAATACGTGCTGAACTCCCTAACCAAACTCCGCAAAGGTGCTGCCTAACAAGCAACAACACACTGCTCGAAGGTGAGGCTACCAGGACACAATACACTGCTTTTCAAAGGTGCTGGCCCAAGCCACACCACCACTCCCCAAAGCTGCTGGTTCACAAGCCACAACACACTTCCACAAGCTCTCCACTCCTGCAACAAACTTCAGTGCAGAGTACCAGGTAGAAGATGATAGCCACAGTTTGCCCAGACAAAGCAAAGGAGGAGAGAAATAAAGACAGAAAAGAGAGAAAGAGAATAGAGAATGTATGATATTAGTTCTTAGATTCCACTTTGGTCCTTCTGTGTGGAAAGTCAAGATCTGGGGTAAACAATGAGAGCGAGAGGGAGGAAAAAGAGCATGAGGAGCCTTGATCCACTTCCTTTTATAGTTAATTTGGTGCATGCCTCTTATGTAAACTAGATTTTTCACACTGCTGTTTGCATGTACACAGCCAGCCCCTTTGAGCTCTCCTCCAGGGAGTGAGAAGAGGGGCAGGGGGGCTGAGCATGGGTCTCAGTGTGGAGCAGGATGTTCACTCATGGGACGCTGTCTTCCAATCACACTTTTTCTGTCCTAGCAGTCAGAATGTTTGAGACAAAACATGCTTATGGCTGGTGCTCCACAGAGGTTGAAAGGGTGGTAGGACACAGTGCTTTCTCAGGTTAGCAAAAATAGGTTAGTGAGGCCCAGAACTCCTGAGACTCTGAAAAGACACCAGAAATCTCACAGGAAAGACATCTGCTGTATCTCATCATCCTGAACCACTCAAGAAACCCCAAAGGAACTTCAGAGATTTGGCAGAAAAGGTTGATAAGATGCAGCCAGGCACATTAGGACTGGAATGCAGTGCTTGGCTCTGGAGATGGGGGAAGGAGTCACAAAACCTCTTCGGATACACTTCACCTCTCTCTCTCCGTGTAATGCTTCAACAAGTATTTACTACCCTGGAAATTGTCAGCATCATGAGGTTTAGGTGCCTTCCTCCTTTTCTTGTGGGTGTCACATGCAGTCACAAGTGAAAGGTTGGTTGTTTGGATTACTCTGATAACAAAAGTGTCACAGCCCACGCAAATGAGCTTCAGTGTGACCCACAGATTTCAGTACTGCAGGAGTTACAGGAGGATCCTAAAAAAACATAGGCAACAACAGAACCTAAATCCTGTTTTCAAGGATTGCAACCCCACCAATTAAATGCAGCATGTCCCTCTGAATATACTACTGAAGAACATGTTAAGATCAAACCCTAGAACTCAAGTAATTTGATGTCCTTTTCAGCCATATTTTTGTTAAAATCCTCTGTGTATTTTGGTCATTAAGCATTGTTTCCATATGGTTGCCTGAGGTGAAATTAAAACACAAAAAGTTGCTGGCTAAAGCAATTCCAAGGTAGTAGTTCTGTTGCTTTCCACAAAGCAAATCAGTTTAACACTGAAAAAGACCATTTCCATACTTTTAAATCTTTTTTCAACTGAGGGCAAAATCTACAGGTGAGATGACATTAAATTTTACATTTGCATTATCATCCATATTTTATTTTAAAAACATTTTTTAAAGTATCTTTTACACCTGGTTATTTTCAGCTGTACATGTAAGACTGTGCAGAACTACCTGAACCAAAGATTCATTTTATCACATATTTACGTGTAATTAAATTATCTCAACAGCCATACTACTTATAAAATGTATGAGATTTGTTCTTCTGGCACTAAGAAATAGCTTGACAAATTACATTTGATTGAAAATTAACAAAACTGACAAAAACATAAAACCAAAAACAAGAAGAAAGATGATTTTGTTATACTTTCAATGGACATTTTGTAGCAAATTTGAGTTTGGTTTCTATTGGTTTGTAGTAATAAGTGAATTGGTGTTAGAATCATGGTTTGAGTGATCAAATAAGAAGGACTGGAAAAGTCCTTTGGCAGAGATCCATCTACACAGGGACTTGGCCTGCATACAGAGAAAATATAGTACAGATGTATAAATTAAACAGCTTGGGATAGTGCTGGTAAAAACCATCTAAGCTGCAGTCATGTGGGAAAGAAAGTCTAGACATCATAGATTAACTTGCTTCAACTCAAATCATGCAAACGAGAAATTAGCTAAACCACATCTGCATAAGTACACATAGAGAAGTTTCTAACCAACTATGTTAACTAGATGTTCAAACAGGGACCAACCAAAGAAATTTAGCTAAGTTGCTTTATTGGTAAAGCTTACATATAATTTTAGTTATAATTACTTTTCTTTTTAAGCAACCAATTAATTAAGCCAACCAGACAGGCAAAACCAGTCCACATTTTATTGCAGAAAGTAGCTTGCAGTCAAGGGTTAATTGTTGCTGTCCTACATTTTCATCACTGCAAACAAACTTTATAAAATGAGAATCCAAATTCCTAATTATTGACACACAAGGCCAAATCAAAACAATGTAATTTATTTGACAATTTTAGCTACGGACAGGCTTTTCTGCCAGGGAGAAAAAGCCAGAGCAGAAAAGGAGTAATGCAGGATCATTCAGTCATTCCTGGGAAAGGTGGGGAACTGTGTCTAGAGATGCTGCCATTTGTGGAAGGCAAGAGAAATAGGGGAACTGGGAGTGAGATGGGTTTTACACATTGTATGTCATATGTAATTTCCTAATATATTATCTATATGTTTCTAAGAGCTTTAGATCTAGCTTTTCTAGCCATACCCCTGCTGGTGGTTTTGGATAGAGTCTGCAAGGTTGTGCAATGTTCTGCCCATTGTGCATTGCAGATGGCCAGGTCATGAGTGCCTTTTGGACATTTGTGCTCAGTCTCAAGCAGAGTGGAGATTTCAAAGGGTCTAAAGACAATACCAAGATAAAAAAAGCTGCTCAGGCAACACACTGTACAGGAAGAAGAGAGTGAGAACTCCCAGATCTGCTGAAAATTCCTGCAGGTCTTTCTGTGATCCGTGTTTGCCCAGGAAAACACTTACATGGACAGCCAGAATCTGGCTTGAATTTGGATACTGTCAAAAAACTTTGCATGGACAACAAGGCTGAAAAGCCTTGGGCAGCTGCCAGCGTGCGAGTACTGCAGGCGTGAGCTGTGCCAACATCAGCTGCGTTGCAAGGCAGCTATTTGGGAAGATTACAAAAATTTTTCCAGGTGCCATCTGTTTGCTTTCTTCTGGGTCAAACCATCTCCCCCTACACTCAGCACACAGGGTCACACTCAGTCATGCTCAGTACAGCAGGCACATCGAAGAGTTCATTTTTTACACTCAGACCTTCCTTCATGGTTTCACCTCTTGCCACCAGTGGTGATAGCCATTGCTGTATCGCATCTTCTCAAAGCTTTCCTGGCCATTTCCTTCTTTTCCAGGCAGCACTTCTTGTCTGTGCTTCATGTGCCCTCCCCAGCTGAGCCCTGCAAGCCACCCCTGCCAGCCCTTCCTGCTCTGGGACTTGGCACACAGCAAAGGATGCACAGCCACCTGATCAGCTGCAACATCTAAAATACATAAAACACCTTCTATGATACCTTTGTAGTCACACTCCTTATGCCTTTCAACATAATTCCCCTGGTGGTGGCAGATGTCACTGCACGCACCGAATCTGTGGCTCTGGATGTGGCCTGGATCAGGCTGATGCACACTATGCCCAGCCCTGGACTCCACTCCTGTTGCACTGCAAACACAAAATCTCTCTCAGGTATGCATTCGTCTTTCAAAAAACCACATGCTAACAGAAATATCAGTTTTTCACCTTAAACTACAGTGGAGCAGATGTTTGCCAGGTTCTTTTTGACCATTTTCCAGCTGAACTGCCCTCCACAAATAGAAATTTGAAACTGTTAACTTTTCTAATTTATTTAAATCGAGATTTTAATAGCTATCATAATGGATGCATCAAATTTTGAACTAAAATCTGGAAAAAAAGCTACACTAATGCCTGTTTTGGATGGACAATGAACATAGGAGGAAAAAAAGAAGACAGAAGAAGGTATGTATATATAAGGCATAGTCACAAGTCAACAGAGAAACAGATTCCTCCAGTATTTTTCTCTATTAAAAACAGAAACAAAAACAAACACTCCACGAAAAAAAAAATTAACAAACAAAGCCCATCCCAAACAAACCACAAGAAAACCCTCAAAAACAACCAAAAAACCCCATCCCACAACAGGATTTTGCTGAAAAGAAGTGACTTATCACACTGTACAGACCCTGAAAGTGAGAACTGGCATCACCTAAATTAGATGTTGTATATTAGTTGTATAGATACTTCAGTTGTGATAATGTATGCTGAGGCTAAGTAGAGTTTTTCCTGAAAAGTCAGCCCAGGAATAAAATACACTTAAGAATACAAGGACTTGTTACTAGGGAAATGCTTAAAAGAGTGTGAAGCTTTAGTGATTAGTGCAACATCCTTAAGTTAAATGTTTGTTCAACTGGAAATGAAACATTTGTGAGAGAGTTTTTCACAGAAAATGCTGACTGTTTACAGTTGAAGAGTGAAGTCAATTGAGGTCTGAAAACCCAACTTACAGTATTTTGAAATGTGCAGTGCAAGAAAACTTTGATTTGGTTTTTCAAGTTGATGAATTTTCAAGATAAAGTCCAGGTCTTCAAGTCAATCAGTTGGAAAATAAAAAATGCACAAGGGACAGACATAATTTTTCATTTGGTTTTCTGGCTAGCTGTAACTCCCCTCTTCTTCCAGGCTCCTCCTGTCCCCCCTGCATGTGCCAGTCAGTGTGGCACTACCCACCCCAGCAGCATTATGGTATTCAGCAGCATTACCTGCTGTCATTCATTCCCTGTTCACCACTGGTTTCTCCATCTGCCCTAGTGGCAGCTGCTCCCCTCATGGGCATCCACATGAGCCATTCGGAGTTGTTGTATTGTTGCTGGTTGGTTCCTGGTTTTGGGTTGTTTTTTTTTATCTCACTCATCAAAATAAGCTGGATGAGCTCAGCATGAACCTGGACCACAGCATCCATGAGCGCTTCAGTTCACAGAAAGCAGCTCCATGTTATGAGAGACAACCGTAATTCTTTTCATGATTTGCTCAACCTTCATTTCTCAATTTTATCAGTCCATGGCCTGTGGTGATTTATTGGGAGGATGTTCAAGAACTCTTTCTTTGATGGCTCACTTCCATCCAGTTTATGCCAATTTGCTGCATGTACGTGCACACACACGGTCATTTAGCCTAAATGGTTCTCATATGTTCCTAATGTTTAGCTCATAGTGTATTTATAGAAAGCAGCTATATTGCTTCTCAGGCTTTATTTTAGTAGGCTTAAAGCAGTTTTGTCTTCCAGTCTGTGTCATAAGACAGATATTTATTTCTATGGTTTTATGCGTTTTGGTTTTTTTAATTTGAAATGATCTTGCTTTAACAAGAAATTTCTGCTAACACAAGGTACAGTCCAACAATACAATCACACTAATACTTACTTGTTTCTGTCCAAAATACCTTGCTTGAAATAGAGTGGGCTCCACTCAGTTTCTTTCACAGCTGTATTAGAGTGGTTTAGTTATCCTGTGATTAATTAATATCCAAAGCTTTTTCTCCTTTTCTGCCATTTAATTTTCTGAGTTCAAAGCTCATGGCAGAAATTCCTGCTCTCAGTTCCAGAGTACGTTTTGCCAAATTTCATCCTGTTTCTTATTGCAATAAATTCTTCTTTATCATCCTTATATTGATCATGCCTTCTTGTTTTAGGACACCATCATATTTTGTTAATATCCTCTAGGTCTTTGTTCTAAAATTCCTAATGAAAATATTATGCTAGTTCCAAGAACAGTTCTGGAAGAATACATTAAATCATCTTGTTCAAGATGGATATTCTTATTTTATTACAGTAGAAGCATTTGTGGACCTACTATTGCATCTTAGCAACACTTGAGGGTTTCTGGAAGGACAGATTTATCTTGAGTTATATGAGGTTTGCTCATTACTTTAGGAGTAAGATTTTACCTCTAAAATCATAAATTAATCTTTCCTTATAATAACAAATTATAAAATCCTCACAATACAGTGTGGGAGGTTTGAGATAGTTGAGACAGCATGACTATGTTGGAGACAAACAAAACAAGACTAACATCAACCATTAACAAAAATGTTATTTGTAGCTGAAACCTGCCATCCTTGTAACATAGTTTAGATCCTGCAAAACTTAATCTTTACATTGTGAAAAGTGCTTAGTGCATGCAAGAGCTTTGTCATGGATCCTTAAAAATTCACTCTTTTGATATTTTCATTGGGTTTGAATTTCAATTTTGATGTCTGTTTAAACTTTTAACGTAGTTTAAAATAGAAGGAAAACGAATTAATGAGAATTTCATCTGCTTGCCTGAAAATTAAAAGTGTGTTCTTCTTGTTCCCCTTTTCATTGTGAACAAAAATGCAGTTAAAGGAAAGAGTTTTGACATGTCTTTCTTCACACAGTTAGTAAGTTAGCAGTCACCTGACTTATCAGGAGTAACAGAAATAAATTTTGCAAAAACTGAACTGCGTCATTTTACAAGAGAGAGGGTGTGGATGATGCACATCAGTGATACATCTTTTGTCTTTATATGCAATAAATAAATAATGATAAAGTAAGAGGTTCTTTAGTTTTTATCAAAAAATTGTTGATGTACTTTAAAGCATTAAAGACATATGTCAGCATATCTAAACGGGTGAATAAAGGCCTAGCCCAAGTCTGAATGGTTAGGTCTACCTTCAAAGAACACAAAAATATGTGAGCTACATATTTCAACGATTTGTAAAGGATGACCTCTCCTTAGCAATCCTTTTTGTTTCAATTCACTATTTAAATCTTGGTTATTATTTTCTCTTCTGCCCCATCCAAACTGGCCTTGACATCCAGAAGAATCATTTATGTCCATGAGCTTAGGCAGAAATAGAGACAGCCTCTGTCCCAGAAACTGAATTTCTTAAGGTAAGATCCTTGCAATATCTGAAAAACATGTATTCCTTCCCATGTGGTCCTCTCATACCTTGATACTTATAACCTAAATATTTACATGAGGGTCTGAGTTCCAAGAGCATTAGATAAGCTGTATTCCTACAAAGACTTGTTCTATAAGATGCTAAGAAGCACCCATCAGCTCTCAAAATATACATAGTACACAAAGTTAAGTGACTTGTACACAGGTATAGAGTAAATCGATGATACAGCCGGGGAAAAGTCAAGCCAGGGAAAAGGGAGGGATTTCTAACTTGTGCAGTCTCCACCCCTTGCCCTGGGCAGGCAGAACAGGCTCTCAAAGTTTTCCATCTGCAAACCTCTGCAAGGCCAAGTGAGGGAGACAGCCCTTCAGTAAATCAGGAGTTTGTATCAGTATCAAGGGAGATTAACAACTGACTGTCTTATTTTGGTAGTCTGGGATCAAGAATAGCCTTGCAGCACCAAAACCAGTATGTACTGGTGCAGTGCAGAGACATGCAGAGCTGTGAGAATGCAAGATTTTCATTCCCAAAATAAGGAAGACAACCATCTGTTTGCAAGTAGGGGGGGGAAATTGATGTACATGGATGTAATCTGGGGAAATATTTCCCTGCAATCTAGTCTAGAACTAATTTTAAAACACCACCACAAAAAAAAAAAAAACCCAAACCAAAAACAAACAAACAAAAAACCCAACAAAAAACTGCCCCCAAGACAAAAGGTCATCGGTGGGTCAGCTCAAGAGCACAGCAGCCAATGCTCCCTTTCCTGTAGGCTTTTGGCTAAAGCATTCAAAGACACTGGAGGTGATTAATTATGGTCTCATTTCAGAAGAGGAGGACGAGGCTCAGCACTGCAGTCTTTGTGTTGTGGTGCTCAGTGAACTCTGCAGCGAAGGTGATATCAGTAGAAGAGATAATACCACAATTCTCCAATTCTTTTTCACTTGCAGGATCCTAAGTGTCTCCCTGACCAATAGATGTTTAGGCAGACCTACACTCAAGCTAAGCACACACATAAAGGTTGGGAATTAGGTTGCATACTCTTTGAGCATTGAGATATCTTGATTTCATCTCACCACCTCTGTTTTATTTCTTCTTCGCTATCCATTGCATTCACTGCAGCAGTGAATGCAAAGATGCAAATGCCATTGCAACTTCAGTCATTAATCACGTATATCCATTAGTATAATAACTTGATAAAATTCTGTTGGCTGCTGTTGTGTCTTAAGATTGGAAACTGTTTTGTATCAGATCCAAGGCTTCTGTGACACTGGAAGTGCTTTCACAGCCTGAAGGGCTGCCACAAAATCACTCATCTACATTAAAAATCATTCCCACCTAATAGCCATTTCCATCTAAAAGCCATTCCCATCTTTAAGATAAGGTTTTCTTTCTGTCTGATTTTTCATGCAGTAAAAAGCTTAACCATGACATGTTATAAATACAGAATTCAGTTCAGCTCAAATCTTGTGCTTCAGACTTCATTCACTTCAGGAGAAGCTGCTTATGCTGGTTAATTGCTCCAATTTGACAACAGAAGCAATTTCTTCTGGCTGAGGTGAACAAGAGCAAATCTCATGCTCTGTCTGAGAAAAAAACATTATGAACTTTATCAAACACCAGATGAGGTTGTGCAAGCATGTATTACAATCATATGGTAACTTTGTAATATACTTCTGTAGAAAAATCAGAACTTAAAAAGGATTTTCTTCTTTTGCTAAAGTAATTGATATGTCTCTGCAGTAAACCAAAAGGAAAAGGAAAAAAAAAGAAGCAATGTGATTGCTCTTAATTCCATAATATAAAGAAGTTTGTGCAGAACTTAAAGCACTTTCTTGGAGTTAAACCCTCAAGTAACCGACTTTCTGAAGGATGGGCCAGATCCATAAAGAAGGAGACTATTTACAGGCTGAAATTCTATTCCATTAGCAACCATTGGTAAACAAAAATATAAAAATAAAATAATTCTGCAGGTCCATTTGATACTGCCTCTAACTTTTTACAGAGCTGCTTCTCATGTCACACTTTTAAAAGGAAGGAGCTAGGTTGGCTCACCAAGTTTGCTGGGCAGGCATTCTGTAACTATATATGGCTTTAAAAAGAAACTTAACCCACAGGAAGCTTGAAAAGCAGTATTTCACAGCTATGAATTAGAAAGAACTAATTGAGTTTTTTTCTATTTATGAATGTAACCAGAAATTCGAGGCAGAATTGGTTTTTTTTGAGAGGAAACTGAATGTGAGCCAGGTGCCCTGGCTGCTCCTTGGCCAGCACACGGGACCTGTCTTGCACCCCATATCTCTGCATTCCCAGCCCCACCAAGAGGAGCCCCTGCTTGTTTTGCTGATCAACTCTGCCCAGATCTGAAAATACATTTGAAAAGTAACAGCTCTGAAAGAAATCGGTAGCTTTCTGCAGATGCTGAGGACTGTTTAGACATATAATTAATGTGGTCTCGCACTTACGGAAACTTGGCCTTTCTGCTTGGGATGGTTTTGGCTCAGGGTGTGTTCTTGCTGCCTTTTTTTTTTTTTTTTTTTTAAGAAAGAACTGGGTTGTTACTTCTTGCTGAGAGAAATGGCAAGCACTATTAATATTGTAGTGCTGACAGAGAAAGCCTTTTCCCAGTTTGCTGTTCTTTTTACTCTTTCCCTGGAAATGCCGGTTCTCTTTCCATAAACAGATGAAAACAGACGAAACATTTCCTGCAAAGTAAGGCAGTGAGCACAAAATAGCAATGGCAGGGTCATCTTGTTGATCAAAAGACATATTTTATTGTATGTCTACACTGTCAAAACAAAAATTTCACTGAGATGAGAAATTTCATGTCAAGTTGTTTGTCTGAAGGAAACCTTAAGCTGTGCTGTATAGAGATGAAAAGTATTCAGGCACAAACTGATGAAGTGGGTTTTTTGACTCCTGTGTCCCCAGCTACACCACATCATGCCAGTTTTTTGCTCTGAGACTTGCAGCTTACAAAGCCCTTTTGTGAATATGAGTTACAGTGGTGCTGACCTGCCCTGCCCAGAGAACCAGAGCTCTGCAGGAAATGGGGATACTCTTTGGGGGCCTGAACAAGATCATTGAGCCTGAATGCACCAAAATTGCTATACTTTGTCAGGCTTAAGAAAAAAAAAAAGAGTTTAGGGATATATATCTTTGAAGGCTCTCTTAGCCAAACGTCTGATCTTGGGCAGACTCATGCTACTTCCAGCATACCAAACACTGCATACCAAATTTCAGGGAAAACTGAGTTGAGTTTAGGTCCCTGAAACAGCTGACCTTTATGGGCAAAACGCTTCACGATCCTGACTCGTGGAAGCTGCCCCCACCGAGTCAGAGACAGGCTGGGAAAAGTAAACACCTCATTGTTGTTCCTGGTTCACTAATAAAGGAAATCCCCATTTAGGTTAAAGTCCCCCTGCTCTGTCTGTGCAGCTGAAATACAAACTGTTCAGATATTTTCTCCAATAGTGGCTGTCATTAAAGAAACCAAATTAACAAGTGGAAGACAAAATGCTTAACCTTGCCCTTGTTCTCATCCCCACAGGGTATTTCCAGCAATGAGACTTTGATGGATTCCACGATGGCTTTAAACTTCTTTGTCCCATATTGGGACAGAACTTTGCTTTAAGTTTGAAAAGGGCACTTCTAGTTGTATTAATATAAACATTGCTGTGGTAGCTGGTGCAGCTCCATAACTCTTTCCCAGCAGTGTCAGTTTTGCAATCCAGAAGGTGTTGCAGTCTTCAGTGTCATGAGTAAATACCTGGACATTTATTTTGAGCTGAGAACTGGCCACAAATAGTGGCTATCAGTACTCAGGATAAGAAGTCTAGAAGCTGTGTCTGTACATGGCAACACAGTATATTATAACTGCTGGAAAAGATGGAAATAATCCCATGGATTTCCCCAGTGAGCAGCCTGAACCTCTGATTTATCAGCTAATGGCTTTCAGTCTCCAAGGTTATCATTTTGATAACTCTCCTGAGGCCTTGGATTTATTCAGCTGACATTTGGGTAGAAGGGCAGGTCTGAAATCTGGATGGAATTATTTTTTTTCTTTAGGCCAATGCATTTCTTCCCTGATGTCCTTCCAGTCACTGGATTCATGTGGTTATGTCCATCATTTGAAAATTCGATTATATGTTTCATTTCAGGCAGTGCTCAGGGAAATTTACCATATTTACAGAATATGTAAGCAATTTCAAGACAGCTTCCCACTGCTATCTAGCAAATGCAAGTGTCCAAGAAAAATACAGCAAGGCTAGTACAGCTTGATCTTTGTTAGCTCATACCTTAGAAGACTGATATGGTTGATGTGTAGCATACAGTTGCACCTAAATAATAGTGAGATCAAACAAATGGAGGTCTTTTTTTCTTCTAGAGGTGTATGCTGACCTGAAGTAGAACTTGCTATTAAGGAGAATCACTAAATAAGCATTTAAGGCAGATAAGCAAGCAGATTTAAGCTCTGAGGCAACAATCTACCTCATATGTTAAATGTAGTTATGGGAGAAAAGGATCTATCTATTCAGAGAAGAAAATACTAGATGGTAAAAACAGAGAATCTCATCCCACTCTTAACTGGAAGCCACTGTGTTTGTTTTTTTATTTGGATGAATGGGAAGGGGAAAGGGAAACAAAGATCTGTTCAGTCTATTTCTCTGTGGCCTTTAGCAGTAAATCTTATCTTGATGAGTTCTGACACAGTACTGAGAAGGATAGGAGCTCTGAACCCCACCTGCCATAGAAAAGGCATGAAGGAATGGGCTCATCTGGGTGTGTAAGACATCACTATCTGGGTAGAGAAGTTGGCTGACAAAGTATATTGTAGAGAGACACACGTACCCAAGAGCTGGTTTACTGAAGAACATTGCAACAATGGACAGGTGGATTGAGTTGGCAAGATTAAAGTGTCTCAGATGGATCTGGACTGGCAACATAAGAGAATTATACAACATACAGATGGGCTCAGAATCTGGGGGTGGACTTAACCATAGACACTGTCTCCCAGGTTATCCATAACTGTGAAACAAGTGCTGCAATCAGGCAGGCCAAGTGGGTAAAGCCCCTGTGGCTGGTGGACAATGGTCAAAATATAAATATGGGAAGGTCTGGCAGGTTGGTTACATCACGCTCCTGCAAACATAGCAAGGCAAGAATGACACACATACAATGGTGGAAACAATTGGATGGCTGGAGACACCCCCTGTGCCTCACACCACTGCCTGGGGCACCATCTGGGGCCATGAAAGGCAAGTCCTGTGGTGACCTGGCACCACAGAGAGAATGGAATGGGACAGCAGGACTCATTTCAGAAATAACCTCATAGACACCTGGGCCAGAGAGCACAGTCTTGAAGGGATGTATCATATTCCCTGTCATGCACCGGCCTCCAGGAAAACTGAGCAGTACAATGGGGTGTTATAAACCACATTGAAAGCAATGGGTGGCAGGACCTTCACACATTGGGACCTACATTTAGTGCAGGCCACTCTAGAGTTAACACTAGTTAACACTAGAGGCCCTGCCAGTCTTGCTGGCCCTGAACAATGAAAACCCCCATGTACCTCAGAAGGGGATAGAGTCCCCGTGGTGCATATGAGGAGTACATTAGGGAAGACAGTTTGGATTAGTCCTGCCTCAAGCAAAGACAAAAACATCTGTGGGATTGTTTTTGCACAAGGACCTGGGTGTACTTGGTGAGTAATGCAGAGGGATGGGGAAATGCAGTGTGTACCTCAAGGGGATTGGATTTTTGCGTGAGTACAGTCCACAACGTTAAATTGTATGATATTGGTTTGTGACTGACACTGTATGTCATGACTTCCATGGACAGTGAGTATGGAGTGCTCCAGATTCACCAGCTGTAAGCTCCTGACGCAGTTCACAGCATCACATGACAGCACACTAGCCCTTCTGCCCTGGAAGACATCTAGGACAGAGAGAACCCACAGTGATGGACTAAATGAACTCAACAGACATTTCAGAGGGAAGGCCACTGGCTATGAAAATGATACCCATGCTTATATATATGTATATATATATATAAAAATATATATATATATAATGTGAAGGTGTAGGATCTGAGCATGACATAGATGGTATAGAATAAGGGGTGGATAATGTCCTGGTTCCAGTCAGGACAGGGTTAAGTTTTGCATTAGCTAGGAAGGGCATGGCCAGGACCCTGAGGTTGTTCTGTACCATCTCACGCCATACACAAGTGATGGAGGAGGACGGGTCCCTTCCAATCAGGTTGGTGGCAGAGTGAGCTGTTGCAGTAGCATTGGGTTCCACGTGATGAGCACTCAGTGTGTGAATCATTCACCTCTCTTGTACGCTCCTTATTAATATGGTTGTTACTGTTCATTTCTTGTTTCATTGCTATTTCTTGTAAATTCTTTTTATGTCAACCCATGATCTTTATCTTTTGTGTCTCCCGTTCTCCTCCCCATCCTGCTGCAGGGGGAGATTGAGGGGGAGTGAGCAAACAGCCTGTGGTTTGGAGTGTCTCAGTGGAAACACTAAATTGGGGAATAGCATTGCTAGACAATGACAGCTGCTCTCCTGCATACTTATGTCCAGCTGAGCTGTGGTCCTGTGGGATCTCTCTGACAAACCTAAGAGCTCTTTCTTTTACCTTACACTGTGACCTAACTATCTCCTAATTATATCAGCTATCTACAAAAGACTATCCTGTGTGAGCATCTCTCAGGGCAGTTTCTGTTGGATAGTTGTTGTCCTCTGTGCATGGTTAGGCCAGTTCTGCAGGCAGTAGGGCTGGGGAAAGCTTCTTGGGTCGGTCTAGTTCTCTACTTGGCCTGTTACTCTGTATGCTTACCCTTGGAGAGATTCCACAGCAGTAAGTTGAGTGCTGTGCTGTGGAAGTGACTCCCTGCCCCAGGTCAGCCCAATGGCTGCTCTGTGCAGACAGATGTAGATCTGGGGAGATTCTGGACCCCGGGTGCTGATGGCTGAAGTGTGCAGCTACACCTTGACTGTAGCTGTGGGAGAAACCTGAATGCCATCCTTACAGCTGTGCTGATTTTGTATAAGGTAGGGTTAATTCTCTTCATAGATGCTGGTACAGGCTATGTTTTGGATTTGTGCTGAGAACAGTGTTGATAATAAAGAGAGAGTTTTGTTATTTCTGAGCAGTGCTTACACAGTCAAGGACTTTTCTGCCTCCCTACCATCAAGGAGCCAGCAGGGTGCAACCAGTTGGGGGGGGACACATCTGGGACAGCTGACCACAACTGACCCTAGGGAATATTCCAGACCATATGGTGTCATGGTCAGCATGGAGGAAGAAGAAGAAGAAGAAGAAGAAGAAGAAGAAGAAGAAGAAAAATAAGAAGAAGAAGAAGAAGAAGAAGAAGAAGAAGAAGAAGAAGAAGAAGAAGAAGAAGAAGAAGAAGAAGAAGAAGAAGATGAAGATGAAGATGAAGAAGAAGAAGAAAGGGGGTAGAGGAGAACATTTGGAGTGATAGTGTTCGTCTTCCCAAGTCACTGTTAAGGGAGATTGAGTCCTGCTTTCCTGGAGATGGCTGAACACTCGCATGCCCATGGGAAGTGGGAATTAAATTCCTTATTTTGCTTGTGCACTTGGCTTTTACTTCACTTATTAAACTATATTTATTTCAACCCAATAGTTTTCCTACTTTTACTCTTCTGACTCTCACCCCCCTCCCCCCAGAGGGGAGAGTGAACAAGCAGCTGTGTGGGGCTTAGTTGCCCATTGTGGTTAAGCCATGTCAATAATAAAAAAATTAATATTATAGTAATGTTTTAAATTTCACAGACCTTGCCACAAGCCTTTCATGAAATATTGAGTAGTCATACTGCTGCTGAGGTTTAGTTTTATTTGCATTTTTCAAAAATGGACTTTTTTCCTGAGTACTTCTGGAACTGATTGGCTAAGATTATTCACATTCAATGAAACAACTGTTATAATTTGCATCACCAGGAGCAAAACTGCTCCTCAATGTGCTGTATACCTTTAAAGACTCTCTGAGCTGTCACCCTGCTGAAACACATCTCCTGCAGGGTAACTCAGAATGGTTTGCAACCATCTCCATGCTCCTTGTCCTGTTTAAGGGCAGGATGAGGATGTGTCTGGCTAGTCTGTGAAGGCATTTGAGGTTTTGGTCAGCATGGTCCAACCATCTGCCTTGACCACAGACAGATCTGACCCACTGGCCTCCTGGAGGAGACAAGGAGCAGCTGCCTGAGCTGTAAATGCAAACAGGGCTGCTGAAGGCTTCCTCCTGTTCCAGTCCAGCCACCGCACTGTGGAAGCAATGCCTTCAGACTGGCATGGGAGCACTCAGGCAGTACTGCCAGCCCCAGGTGACTGCCAGGTTGGCACAGGGCAATAAGAGTCTGCTAATGGGGAAAAAAGGCTGAGGTTAGAATATGAAACTTCAGTAAATTGAAAGCCTAGGGCAGCTACCTACTGAGTGACAAGGCACCCAAGCTGTCAGCCTCTGAACCAGCCTTGTAAGCCTGGAACTATACACACACACATACACATGTACATTATCTATATATGTAATGAGGGTGGTGATACTCTGGCACAGGTTGCCCAGAGAGGTGGTAGATGTCCTGGAAGCATTCAAGGTCAGGCTGGACAGTGCTCTGAGCGACCTGGTCTAGCTGAAGATGTAAGGACATCTTGCAGGAGGATTGCAGGGGGATTGGACTAGACGACCTTTGAAGGTCAATCCAAATAATTCTGAGTTCTATGATATATATATATATAC